>JARFIW010001139.1:1800000-2280000 GCA_036346225.1 Platerodrilus igneus | reverse complement strand
ATTACTAGTTCGATTTGAAATGGTAATTCAACTTTAAATACAAAGTTGGGTTTTCATTTCATCTTAATAACTATTAATATATATCAAGCATTCATTTGCATTCCAAATGTGGATTATTCTTCTGTATTAATAATAATATAATTACATGTTTGTATTATTCCGAACGTTGCAAAAATGGGATGATCAAGTTATTAGTACATGAATTATGTATATAACTAGATTCAATTTCCTTAAATGCAAGACGTAATTGAAAATCATTAACAAGGGCCAAGCTTCAGTAGGATTAAGTATAACATCATCTAAACAATTAGGCTAGATAGCTCAATTGGTTAGAGCACTGATCCGAAGAATCAGAGGTTGCAGGTTCAAATCCTGCTGTAGCCGTTCTTTTAGTTGTTTTCAATTACTAGTTCGATTTGAAATGGTAATTCAACTTTAAATACAAAGTTGGGTTTTCATTTCATCTTAATAACTATATATATATATATATATATATATATATATATTTAATATTATATAATTTATTTAGGATTGCAGCAATTGTGGAAGTCTACTCTTTTTTCTTTAACTCGAGCTTTCGAGAGTTTTTTTTTCTCTTCTTCAGGAGTAACTAAATACATACAATGATAAACAAATAAATGAGGTTTAGAAGTTAAATACTTAAAATGCGAGATTTGACTTAAATTAGAAAATGCAGACAAATGCACGAATACGCGTACACTTATAAAGATAAACACACACAAACAAACACACCCGCACACACACGCACACACACACTCACACACACACGGACACACACACAACACACACACACACACACACACACACACACACACACACACACATATACACACATAGGCAAACAAAAACACATAAAGCTAAGAATATACACCCTAATGAGATTTAAAAACTATATTTGTGGTACTGTTGTTGTTCTTATTTTGGTGTCTATTTTTAGTAAATATGCGTATATGCAGCTAAGATTATCTATATCTTTCCTTAAATTTAGTGCTTCTAGTTCTTGTGCAATTTTAACTATTTCTGTAAATTTCCTTTTTGTAGTATTCTTTTCTACATCTAGAATTACTGCATCAGTATAATTCATTTTGTGGCCTGTTTCTATAACATACGTTGACAGTGTTGAAGAATTAATATTTCTTCTCGTATCACTTTTATGCGAAGTAATTCGTCGATGGAGCGTTCTTGAAGCATGGCCAAGAAAAATGTGCATCCTTTGCTATGCAAATAGTTTACAGTTATTATGGTCACATTTAGCCTACTTTAATTTACTAGTTACCTTTGTATGTAGATGAATAGAATGTTTGAATAAAATGATGTTACTGGAAAATGAAAATAAGTTTTTTTCCGTAAAAGCTTGTTACACACTTTTTCTATATAGATATAGATTGTGTATTTACTCTAGCTTATAGGCGGCAGAGCCTCAATAGATTATGAGGGGTTCCTGTTTAAGGTTTAAGCCCAGGATAGAGAGGATGGTAAATGGCTTTGAGTAAAAAAAGGACCCTCTAAAGAGATCTTCCAGCTAGCTAAGCTTCTTTAACTTAGGGCAGAGCTATGAGCTAGGGTCGTAGGATGGTATACGATAATAAAAGAATCTTTAATGAACGCCACCGTATCTTAATAATTATTATACTATGAATCAATCCGAAAACCAGATACGAAAATCTTCGAAAAGAAAAAATATCCTTGACGAGCAACACATAGAAAAACAATACTTACTTATGACTGTGCAAACTGGAATGGGAACGACGATCTCGTACTATCTGAAAATTTAGTCACTTCTAAACATTTTTGAACTAGGGCTACGTTAGAGCCTAGTCACTTTAGCACAAAAATATAAATTATAAAAAGATCAACTAGTCAAAATTATACTAAAAAAAATTTTAAACTCCACACCAATAATATATCTTTCTCCACTACAAAAATTTCTTAAATGTGGTTGTTTGCTTCTATAGAAAAATTATTGATGACTTCAATGAAAGAAAGCTTTAAGACAACTTAGTACTCTTTCGATTGATTTACACAAAAATATATACATCATTTGTACAATTTTAAACGTACTGAAACCTTCGAGATAATTACTTTTATTAAGGTCTAGTATTAGTCTTTGATTATTTATATGAATTTTATAAGTGAAAATTTATTATAATTCTCTATAAAAAAATGTAGTGTTTTCATTATTATTCTACAATTTATCTATGATATCAGAATAGGATTCTTTTCGGGTTTACAATGAATTGATTAAATGCTTTGACTTTCCGTAGATTACAGAACTACATTTTTAATTGATTTAATTGAAGGAATCAAAAGTCAAAAACACTTATTGTTTGAATTAAACTATACTTCAAGTGTACTGCCGAAAAAATTATATTTTATGTGACAAACAAATATCAACGTGTCACGTGTTTAGTTACGAATACATTTTAGTATAACCTTGTAAATTCAAAAATTATCTTATAGAAATTTCTTTGTGTTTATAAGAGCATTTATGAAATATCCAACTATTAAATTCTGAGCAAAATATTACGTGTCTAATTTAAATGACCATATAAATTTTACAAAGATTTCGTGTACTAATTTAAATGAACATATAGAATTTACAAAATTTATTTGTACATTTTCAGTAATGGTTCCATGAAATGAAAATTGATCTAAAATTGGAGATGACTCACCACAAACAATCTGATAGGCCTCCGAGTTCGTCAACCATCTTGAGTACTTACAAAAGCAGATGTGCGCGGCTGGCACGTGCACGGGTTTGACTTCTATACGAAACAACATCTGCAGAAACTTCTACCATCCTGCATAGCTACTTTTGAGACTTTGTACTTTCTATACAACTAACAACCAATTGTGCTTCTGTGTTCCATAACAATTATATACGAAAGATTTATCGCTCTACAATTTGATACATTACGTGCTTACATAAAATTTGCGTTCCAATACTATAAAATTTGCGTTTTAAAATTGGACTTGAAATTTACTTGTACTTCTAATTTTACATTAACTTTTACGTGCGTTTCAAAATTGGACATATTTTACTTGCTTTTACTTGCTTTTACTTGCTTTTACTCGGGCGTAGATATGTATTTCTTGGTCACACTAGGTCGATACAACAACTAATCGAGGCCATGGTATCCGTCGACACCATTGCACCTCTCTTTAGGACAGCATGTTTTTTCAAACCTGCTAGCCCACGTTTCAACACTTGCTTCGCTGATTACATTCAGATGGTAAATCATGAATCTTGGCCACGAGGCAACTTTACTATCCAAGCACGCGCAGAATGGGATTATCGTATTAATACACATACAGATAGAAGAAATCTTAAATTTTACATCGAGTCTTTAAATATAGGTGGAGCTCTATGTATGAATTGGTAATATATTGTTACCATCGAAATTAATATTTTCTGTCTAATAATGGATATTTTTTAAATAGATATTTAGAACAAAAACGTATATTTATGAAGCAAGTATTTGTATTCGTTACAAGCTTGCATGCATTTTACTCAAAAATCTACGCATGCATTTTACTCAAAAATCTACGCATGCGTCAAACGCTATTTTTTATTATAATTTTTTTTAAAGGATCAGTTTATAAAAATTATCAACTAATCCGATGTGTTTAAATGGAGACTGTCGGTTTTGATATTAGAGTTCTCAAGTGGACTTCAACATACTGATTGTTCAGGTTACTTACAATTTAAGTAAATACCAACCATCTCTTGCTCCTCATTGTCATAATGCAGAAATTTAATTTTATATATATGGCTTATGACCAGTATTGCAAATTGTGTACTGCAGTAGATACAGCCATAGTCATATTATCAAATTATTGGTTGAAGATCGGACCAATTTGTGCCACCTTCGTGTCGAACTTGCGCTGTATAAATTTGCTAGAGATGTAAAACGAGTTTGAGAAAATGGTGTGGAATTAGAAGACGTACATTTTCAATATGGAAACGAATTCGATTTAATATTTGAAGCAAATAAATGGTGTGTTTGGACCGCATTGGTCGGAAATGGTACTATATACAAAGAAAAAGAAACGTTTACACTGGAACTTACAAAGAGTGTTACTGTCATCACTTTGGGTAAGCACGAACTCTGGAGACCATTTAGTACGCGGGAGTTACTAACATATAAACTAAATCAGATGGCTGGTAGAAAATCTCAACCGTTCTACAATCAACTAGTGAACTTTATTGCCGACTATAATACGACAAAGGACTAAAGTTAACACAATAAGAAGAAAGAGCAAGAATTTTGGTGATGACACCTGTTCTAGTACATAAAGGTCAAGCATAGGTCTTGGTTTTTAGTTTAAGCTACCATGTATTCTCAAAAATTAATATTTAATCTTATGCAAGAACGCGATAAATGAAGAACTGCCATTTATAAAAATATTATATATTATTGTACATATATTGTAAACTGTAAAAGAGCATAAATAGAGATAGCAGAAAAATTGATAGGTTAGGTCAGCGGCGTCCGGCGCTGATCTAACCTATCAATTTTTGCTGCTATATAACCCAAGTCCAACTAACCTAACCTAAGTCCAAACAACTTCGTCTAAACTAACCTAAATCCAGACAACACCAACTAACCTAAGTCCAAACAACGCGAACTAGCCTAAACCTTTCTCTCTTCTTCTCTCTACTCTTCACCCGCAACACCAACTAACCTAACTCCGAACAACGTGAACTAACCCAATCTCTCGTCACTCCTCCCTCCTACATACTTTCCTGTTTTCCTACTCTCGCATCCGTACAACGTACCTCCGACACACATCCGATATACATCTGACATGCATACGACATCCGTACGACATACTTGCGACAGGCATCCGACGACATACATTCGATAAGGTCAGACATACGCCTAACATACGTCCAACATACATCCGACATACAAACTTCCATTAAAAGTAGCATAATTTTAACACATTCTCAAAATCGTCTGCATTTATACTTTTTTTACAGTTTTCAATATATGAACAAATATATATAATATCTTTATGAATAGCAGATATTTATTTATCACGTTTTTGCGTAAGATTGAATATTAGTTTTTGAGAATACATGGTAGTTTAAACTGAAAACTAATACCTATGCTTAACATATATATGCTGGAACAAGTGTCATCACCGGAATTATCCGAAGCTCTCCATCGTCTGTACATTTGCAGAAGCAAACGAGCAAGCGTACGTATTTTACATACCAGTCTGGGTAGCATGTAATTATTTCCAGAACTGTTACATAATTACTGGTATTTTCGTCGCTGAATAGAAAATTACACGCTCAAATATCACTTTTGAGTAAAATTTTAGCTCTTTCCCCTTCTTGTGTTAGACTCAGTTTTTTGTTGTAATTATTGGCGGCAATAAAGCCTACTAATTGGTGGTAGAACTACTAGCTGATTTGGTTTATACGTTAGTGCCTCCCGCATGCTAAATAATCTCCAGAGTTCGCTTTCACGCAAAGTGATGATACTAGCACTCTTTTTGAGTTCCAGCGCAAACGTTTCTTTTTCTTCGTATGTAGTACCGCTTCTGACCAATGCGGTCCTAACACATTATTTGTTTGCTTCAAATCTTAAATAGAATAAGTTTCCAAATTGAAAATGTACGTCTTCTGAATCCACACTATTTTCTCGAACTCGTTTTACATCTCTATCAAATTGGTTCAGCGTAAGTTCTACACGGAAGTCGCACAAATTGGTCCAATCTTCAACCCATAATTTGATAATATGACTACTATTGTAGCACACAATTTGGAATATACTGGTTGTAAGTCATACAGTTTAAATCTAATTTGTACTTTATGGTAATGAGGAGCAACAGATTGTTTGTATTCACTTAAACTGTAAGCAACCTGTTGACGTCTACTTGAGAACTCTAATATCAGACGTAATATCGAAACCGATAGTCTCCATCTTAAATACATCTGATTAGCTCGATAATTTTTTATAAACTAAACCATTTAAAAAAATTATAATAAAAAATAGTGTTTGGTGTAAATTTTTCAATAAAATGCTTGCAGGTTTTTATGGAAAAAAATTACATTTTCCGGTATGATCATTTTCTTTATACACTTTATTCACCAACTTACTAAGATAATTAGTAATTTAAACTATAATAAATGTGACCATAATAACTGTAAACCAGACTGTCAACAAAAATTTTGTAAATTAATTTTTATTTAAAACTATTTGCACAGTAAAGCACACATATTTTTGATACTAAAACGCTATTGTACAAAATTTAGAAGCACACATCCCATTTATATATTAATAACTGTAAAACAATATTATTAAAAAAATTTGTAAACTTACTTTCTACATACAATCTCTTTACGACTAAAAAAGCAAACGATATAAAATATTAACATTTATACTTTTGCCGCATGAAATAGTATTTTTTGATACACTTTATTTAACAATTGTATGTTAACAGTAAGTGCTGTCAAAACCGTACTATTTAAATAGATGTCATTGCTTGCATTAATACAATTATTAAGCTTTTTAATTCTATCTTCCTGGAGATCATCAGAATATCGTTGCGGTAATATGCATTTAAAATTCTGTGTTTAAATCAGCACTCGATCACCAAATTTTGTTTTAAGTAATTCTACTTGTAAAATCTGATATTTTTGTCAACGATTAGGTATTTATAATGTATGTATGATATACCGTACGTACTTTTATTTAAATGAATGAAATCCATGTCTTTTACTTAAGATTTTTTCTGCAAACACTGCCCAGTTGTATACGCACTTTTACGATAAACTTATTCTAGAGGAAGTTGAATATTTTTTAGGTGGAATTAAGGGTTTATATATTGAAGAATCTCACTAGGAGAAAACCTTAACCTAATAATTATAAGCGTAGACAGAAGGCTTGTATTTCATGCTGATTCTTGTATGTAATTTTAATTACTCTATAATTGTTAATTTCCTTTCGAAATAACTGATTTGAAAGTTAAACTATATTAATGAAAACTTGCAACAGCACAATTATACACTTAGACCATGAAGTTGTATTTTTGTACGTGATTTAAGTGATTAGAAATTTAGTAACTTATAGTTTGGACCGTTGATTTCGTTTTGAAAAGTAGTATAATTTATTTTGAAAGTTAAACGAAGAACACCTATGATAACAGAATCGTTCACTTAAACCATAGGATAATTTAAAGACCAATAATTTAGAATTTGAAAATTATACGTGCACAGGGTAAGCCCAATATGTTTTGCTGATTTTATCATTAACCTTTTCCTCGTTTTTGTATTCGTTTTGCAAAATTCTTAAAGAACATTTTTTAATATTAAAGACCGTATGTAACAAGCTGTATAATCAAAAAGATCATTCAAAAAAATTTTAAATCATATACTAAATGATGTTTAAACTAATCAACGCAAATATGAAAGTATTTTCCAAACAATGATAACAGCTCAAATATTCCCTGACTGTAACTTAACAGTCTTGGTTAATTAGTTGAACGTAAAGAACAATTAACTAAACTTTCTCGATGTGTGTGTGAAGGTTAAAATTATATACCCAAAATTGTACAGCGAATGCGCGTCCATCAATATATAAGACGATTGAAAACATCCCAAACTCCAGTATATATACTATACACCGTTGATCAAAGTACAATTTAAAAAAATAATGGATTTGGCTGGTATTAATGTTACAAGTGATGTACGAGTACCACAATTAAATCTCAAACAACTAGTTGGTAAGACAACCTCTACGTTAGGTGATTTTCCACATGCTATCCAAATTAGTTGCTGTAATGGTATTTATGCAAATTCTACTGTAACACTGGGGTACGGTAAATGGAAATTTTCTCTACTCATCGAGTGGAATTTTAAATTTAACAATTTGTTCAAGACACAAAAAATATCAGATTAAATGTGTTAGGTTTATTTTTCTACATAAATTAAATACCCCTTTTTTTCCTGGTTAAGTCATTACCCGCTCGAATAAATTCCATTTCTATTCTTAAATTCTCCAACAATACTCTATATAGTGTACCCGTTCAGTATAAGTCCGCTTAACATAATTTTAACTCTAATCCACTTTGCTTTTAAAACGAAAACTTATTCCATAAATTAAATAGTCAATACCTTGTTTTAGGTATCCGTTAATTTGTTAAACATTGCGATAACGTACAATTGCTTTCTCTTGTGTTTCCCATTTAATGACTTGTCGAAATAATAGATCCTGTAATAGAACCTGTATCTTTAAAAGCTGTTGCTGTCGCTGTCAAAATTCTACATGTTCCTACTTTCTTAAATGCTTCGACTCAAGAAATTTATGTCGTGCCAGCAATAACAGCCGTAGCTAAAGTGACGATAATTCTTAATTCGAATAGAGAAGGTCTTGTGGAAGTTAGTGAACCAGTATCTGTGATGCCTGTTGCTGTACTCGTCCAAGTTTTAAATGATTCTGTTTCGTTATCTACTATTGTTAAGGAATCATTTCCAATTGTGGCTGAAGTTTTGTCTGTTCCTACCCCGTTGCCTAACAGTGATGAAGTCTTACTTGATTTTACTCCTTTATCTGACGTTAATAAAACGATACCTACTCTTACTCGTTTTTCTCATGCTGACAAAATGCTACTTGCTTCTGCTCTTTTAACTAAAGTTGGTGAAATCTTAGCTGATGTCTTGTTATCTAATGTTGACGAAGGTCAACCTGATTCTGCTTTCTTATCTATTGTGGATAAAGTTCTTTCTGATACTGTTTGTTCTTGTAATGTGGATGAAATTCTCTCTGGTGCTGCTCCTTTCTTTCATGTTGATAGACTTCATTCTACTCCTTTATCTAACAATGACAAAGTTCTACTTGATACTGTTTGTTCTTGTAACGTTGATGAGCTTTTACCTGATTCTGTTCCTTTATGTAATATGGTTAAAGTGTGATCGTATTCTGCTTCTTTTCCTAGGGTTGATATTCCTACAGCCAATACTGTTTTCTTTCCTAACTGTGATATTTCTAGTCCTCTATCTAATGTCGTTGAAATTTTATCTACTTCTGTCCCTTTAGTTAACGTAACTGAAGAGTGCTCTGCTTGTGTTTCTTTTCGTAAGGTTGGTTCTTCTACAGACAATATTTTTTCTTTTTCTACTGTTGACTTTCTTACCGACAATTCTAAAAACAAACAACTTTCTTCTATGATGCGTTTTGAGTTTTCTAAACTATACTTGCCACCTCCTATATCGCGTGCTACCACTACTACACCCCTACTGTCCCTGTTTTGCGAAAAACTGTCCATAAGAGGCAAAAATTTGTCTATGCTCCTTCCGAAGCGGAAGATGTTGGTCGACAAAATCCTAATGTCCTTGATCTCGTTTCATTTTTCTTCTGGCGGCGTAAACGCCTTAAGCCCAATATATAGTCCTCGTGCCCCAGATTCTTATGCCGACTTTGTTCTCCTTTGGACTTAATTTTTTGACGTTAGGATTTCGTTTTACTTCCCTGTTTTGCTAGGTTTTCTTTTGTTGTCTTGCTTTTTCTTAACCTGTGTGGGTCCGGGAATAGAATAGCCTCATGGTACGACCTGCCTGTTGTAAGAGGCGACTACAGCGATCCAACACATACACACACACACTTTATACACGTCTCATACATACCCACACACTTCATATACACACACATACACCCACACACTTCATAAACACACAGTCCTACTTGGTTCTCCTTTCTTTCATTTTCTCCTTGTACTCCTTGAACCCGTGTGGGTCCGGGAATAAAATAGCCCCATGGTACGACCTACCTGTCGTAAGAGGCGACTACAGCGGTCCAACACAGCACATACACACACGCACACCTTATACACGCACAACACATACACACACACTTCTTACACACCTACACTTTATACACGCACAACACCTACACACATACACACTTCTTACACACTCACACACACACATATACACACACGCACGCACACGCGTGTATTGCTCTTAGCTGGAGACCAAATGGGTTCTTACTTTATGTAGGCCCATTCGTTGACGTAGACCAACTGCTTTTGTCTGTAGGTCGCTGCTGCAGTTACGGTGGCAGGGCGAATGGATCCTGACTATTGTCAGTATCGATTCGCCCAGCCACCATGTCGTTGCTGTGCTCACTCACCCCCGATGGCTTGCAAGTTAGGTATCCAGACACATACAGGTATACGATTGGTTTTCTTTTGTGTATATCAAGGGCATATTCCGTATCAGCGTTTGGTGTAATTACGTGATAAGAAAAGTAACACTGTAGAACTATTGTTTGTTGCTGCAAATCGATATTATCGTTTTACAGGTGTGATGCACCACTGTTAAAAATGGTTGACAGACACACGCTTATTCTTTTCTACTGATTGGTTTATTTTACAAACGGTATTATGTACAATTTTAAAAACGCTTGACAAAAGCTCTCACACGTTAATCCTTTTCTACTTATTAATTTTATTTTGTGTAGAATACGAGATGCGCACATCGTGTCTAAAGTACTAAATTGTTCCTATCACATAATTGTTTGCTTTGAAATAGTAACGCTTAATTTATTTCTTTTGCTTGTTTTGTACAGAATCTTCTATTTATTTTTATTTGTTAATAGATAATCGTAGGCGACGTGCTTTTTTTTTGTTTTCTTGGTATGTAGGTGAATCCCCCACTCTCCGCGTTGGATAGTTAGCCTGGTATTTACTTTTCTTCCGGCTACGTCTAGATACGTAGCAAATGGATTAGCTATTGAAATGGATGGTGTAAGATTACAACTGGATCGAGACTTTAACTTACAACTGACATCACCCTTTAATACAAATATATGCTTGCTAAGCAATTTTGAAGATTTGTATTTATTTAATTTACACTTAAAGAAAACCGAAATGTATTATGTTAGTTGAGTACGAGTGCTTCAAGCTATTAAAGTTGCGAAAATTATTCTGTTATGAATTGGAAGAATTGAATTGTAGAGGTTTTCAAAAAATTTGATGAAAACTTTTAGATTATATAACACATGTAGTTGAACATACGACAGAAGAAGAATAGGTTAATATCGTATTGGAAAGCGAGTACCGAGCTAGTAATTATTTATATAACACATTGGTAATGCAAACTATTTGATACTGTTGAAAATAACTGTTTGTCAGCCAAACTAATACCTAGAAGATTAAGGTGTAAAGCAATCACTCACGTAATTATTTACAGGTATAAAAATTGCCGATTCAGTTGATTCTGGATATAATAGTGGATGTTAGTATAAACACATACAATATCATGTATATATACATATATATTTACTACATTTTTAACTATTAAGTAAAGTGCCTAACATTTACTAACTTTTACTATTTCTTTGTTAATGAATTTTGTAGTATCCTAGTTTGTTGAGAACTAATTGTAGTACTTGTATGTTATGCCCGTAGGTTTGTAGCAACTTATCCACTTCATACTGCTTGCTTTTGTTATACGACTTAACTAGTGCCAACAGTTTACATTTGAACAAATGCCCATTACACTGCATTTTATTGTTCATTAGCCACTGCTTAATTGTATTTTTATTTCATAATAGCAAGACTTTTATTCAATTAAAGTTGATTGATATACCACATTATCCATAATAATCTAGATTTTTAATTAGTTGGTTATACACCTATTTCAAATTGATCTTGCCATGATAATCTTTCTTGTTGATTTTGACACAAATATTAATCGGTAGGGTAAATATAACAAATCTGGATCCACCCCCACCACTTTCCTCAAACTTCCGGCTCCTATTTCACACATTCAATCTCACCTTCCACAGCCCACTTCACAACCCCCACCGCCCTCTTCACACTTCGCACTTCCCACCGTCAACTTCCTGCCTCCCTCTTTACAAATCCCATCTTACACCTCACTCTCAAACATCACAGCTTCTATCTTGCACTTCCCATCTCTCTCTTTAAAAAGGTAAAAAACTCACAATGCTATACTTCTGCTACTACGCCCACAAAAACTGCTGAACGTTGGTAAATTTTCCTTATGTTTGGATGTAGTAGGCGAATTATAGCATTGTGGGTTTTTAACTATATGAGTTTATTCTACGCACAAAGTTAGGAAATTCTGGTGGAAACAGCGAATTATTGGATTATTGAACAATTGGATAGATAGAGACCTTCAAATTGCAAAATGTACCGACGTTTGTTTTTATACGTAAAGTCTTTGATTCCATAGGAAACCAGATTCATTCCTTCATGTAATTCTTGCAGCTTGTGGCAATCTTTTAGTCGTAGCTCTTCAACTATTTCCTGCATACGTATCTTGTTGGCTTTGTCGATCCTTCTTGTTGGTATTGGAGGCGATCTTGACATTTCCACACGCTGTTGCACAGTTGTATGTCTACCACTTTTGGAAATATATTACTCTTATAGGTTATAAGTGATCCGAAAGGTTATTAAGCAAATTTGGAAGTTTAATTTCCCAGCTTCCAACAAAGAATATAAATGTATAAGAATTAGATTTACGCTCGGGCGTAAGTCCAGATTTTAAAGTCATTTTTGGTTATATTGGAAGCATTCTGTGCTCATTCTGTATGGGGATACCCATTAAAATTAATTTTTAGGAAAACCCTATAACAAATAATATGCAGCTTTATTACCATTCAGTATTCCAACGAATCGAAACAGCAACGCAGATTTGTAAATTCTTTATTTTTGCTGCTGGTTGTAACTACATACACCTCCAACTCCACATACAACCTACACCGCCACACTGTAACGTTTTTATTTTTCTTACGCATAAAAATTGCAAATGGATTTGGCTTCAGTCGCGTTATACACGAAACATTATGTATTATATTTTGTTGTCTCTTATCAAATCGAGGTTATAAGTTAATGCATATTGCGAGACAAGATTTGGTTTTCGTAGTTGAATTTATCGAAAACAATAAACTTTTAACCTTAAAGCAAAACGTTTCATTTCCTGCTATATTTAGCTGTTTTCGTTTCATTATACAGTGATAAAACTAGATTAATAACATCTGGCGCATGTTCGTTCTGTCCCAGACTTGCATTGTTAAGATTGTCGTTCCAATCTGTAGTTTGCTTGTAATACTTAATCTAAACAACACAGTAATGAAGTTGGCCAATAGTGACTGGAGAATCACTCTAGAATATATTTTTGTGGGTGTCTGAATGCACAAGCACGACATGTTGGAACAGCAAGTCAACTTCTTTATAGCAACCATGTTTTTATAACACATCTTTCAACAATGTTAAATAGCAACTTTTGTATAACGATATATCTACGGCAACTTTTTGATAACATAATAAATAATTGCGTTTAAGTGCCATGTTCAACTTTAAACTATTCAGAGTTTCTAATTCTATAATCTGTTCGTACAATGTAAGGGTCCGTATGCAGAAATTTCTTATCAAGTCTGGGATGTGATGGTTCACTTTATGACAAACCGCTGTTCATTTGATGTAACTCGAAGAGATTTCATTACGAGACTAGTTATGAAAATCCAGTAGTCCTCCTGTCGACATTTGCAGAGGCGAGATCAACTCAACTCTCAAATTACATTACACAAACTTTCTGTTGAGTGATATTCTGTAGTTAAGGGGTCTTCTTTTCTGTTTTCGCTCTTTCATGAATTTTAGGTCATAAAAATTAGTTTAGATCAAATTAAATAACTTTGCCTTCTTAGTTCACAAAAAAAATCTAAATTATGTTACAATAAAAGATCTAGCTTTGTATGATGATATACCGAAGTGTGGTTAATGTCGCAGACTATATATTTTAAAGATTTTACAATGTCCTTATTAAAGCCCATTTTATTTATTCAATACAGTTAACATAAATTGTAATGCCTATGTTTCAAATCTGAAAGATATGTAAATTTTCAACAACCATGGCTATAAGAATTTTAACAACCCAGTCATTTTAAATAGATAACAAATACATAACTTGTTTTCATGCTAGTAAAAATACTTGATATTTTTGTGTAAGTATTCCAAATGAATGTAGTTTTTGTTATTTAAAGAGAAATAGAAATGTGATTTTTGTTGTTTGGTCTTATAATTTCAACATGTATTTATGTTAAAGGAATGACGAACACCTGTCTAAGATTCCCAGCAAAAGTGTAAGGTTAATGATAAAAGGTTTATACTAAAAATGGTGAGTAATCTTTTTCATAATAAATAGAGCTTCCATGTAGGTGTGAGTTCAAATATATATGGTTAGTACATTTACGTTTTGTGTCCTTTTGTGCTAATATCTTGTTACTTAGCATTTATAAATAAGGTTCATAAGCCTATGCGTGCCTTTTTCTTACAGTTTCCACAACGAGAATACTTAAACTTAAGCATTTATGTTTAGGTCAGTTATTTACCGCTTAGTTCCTACACTTTCCGGACGGTATTTCTGATAAACACTTGTTAAGTGTAGTAACGCTTAAGGGCAATCTGTTACAAACCCCCCTATTAATCTCTTACACTCCGCTGAAGATAGAATTCAGAATTAGTTTGGAAATCTCCTTAAAGTCCCTTATTACAGATTAAAATTTCATCTTTATTGGATTATGATTCTAGAAGGAGGTGCATTTGTTAACCCATCCTTAAATAAAATCGTAGCCATACAGATTTCACTCAAACTGGCGTCCAGCTTACCGCAAAGGAATCTAAACAGCCCCAACGGCATGGGGCAAAAACTAAAAAATTATTTAAAATTAAAGTTGCTACCTCCTATAGCTAATAAAAGAAAATATATTTCGTTGACGCTTTGAACAAAAGATTCGATATAAGTTTTTACTCTTTACTAAGAAGTTTGTTAGTTTAGCACGCAGGGTGCGGACAAGATTTTTCGGTTTTATTTGTTCAAGTTTGTGCATGTTAATAACTTATTGTTTATGTTATGTGGTAATAACTACAATATGGCTACTGAAAGTATTTAATTTATTATTTTAAACATTTAATACATACAGTGGTATTTTTGTAACAATTATTGAATTTCGTAACATAAAAAAATAAATCGCCAAGAGCGTAACCCGCATGACATGCATTAACTTCAAAACGGTAGTGTCGCTAACGCCGCTAGGCATAAACATGCTATTATGGCATGCCGTCTTTTCTCTTTATTCGTATATATATTGCCATGGTACGCTGGGACGCTCGAGCTTTTTCCTCAAAACCATTTGAGCCTCACGAATTGGGCGTCATAAAATTGCCGTGTAACCCTTTACAAAATTCGAGCCCACTCCTGGGCTAACATAAAATTTCCAAAAAAAAATTTTTATAAAAAGAATTTTTTACCCTTTATTTTGGACGCCTTCGGATTTCTCTGCTCACCCTGGTTAGCTCAGCAATCGGTCTCTTCTTGAATACCTATCTTTAAGTACATACCTTTCTCACACACACACACACACACACACACACACACACACACCATCAAATGAAATTACCAAAATAATACAACAACCATACAACCTTTTATTTACACATATTAACAGATAAAATATTTACACATGAGTACAAACGGTTTGGTACAATTGTTACCAGCTCAATTATTAAATGCTTTAACGTCCTTAGTTTTTTAAATATATTTTAAACAAATTCTACATGATATGAGTAGATGGGCCCCACATGCAACCCTAGTTTGACTCCCTACTGGTCTATTGTGAGCTCATTATAACCCAGTTTTTGTAAATGCTTTTTAAACCTTGCATTGTTGAAAACAAATTTCCAGACCCGTTTACTCCTTACAACCACAACTTATAGCCTTAATAAACCTTTATATATCATCAATAAACCCTTTTTTAATAATCAAAATTAATTGCCCTGCACATGTACCTTTTTTAATAAGTTTTAAAAATAATAAATACCCCACCAATAAGTCAAACACACAAAACACCAAAATATTAACACAAATGTTTATACAAAACGGAAATTTAAAGTTCATTATTTAGAGTCACCTACGTTCCTCATCACCGCTGCAGATGGCTACCAGAAACCCTCCTCGATGTGTCCATCTACTACGATGAAGCCAGGATCCACAGATCCCCACCATCCAATATCTTCGCTACCACTACGGTTCTTCTCCCCAGATATTAGTTTTGTCTCAAAAGTAACATTTCATACCAATATTTCATGCATACAAATTGCTTTCAGTTTTGCTTGCCCAAAATATCATCCCTTCGTTTAATAGCTTTGTCGTAGTAACGACACCGTTTACCTAAACAAGCACCAACCCGTGCAATCACTTTTATAACTTATGGTGCGCTACTACAGCTTTCATCCTTTCTAACAGGATGTTTAATGCAACTTTACTGAACACACAATAATTGATTACTTAAAGAGCTTTTACTACTATAGGTTGTATATCTAAACCTGTATTCAAATCTAAATGGAAAGAAAGAGAGCTTTAATATCTTCGTTCGTGTATTTATATCATTCTCAAACCCCCCTAGTAAAACCTGTTTCACATGTAAAGCTTATTTTCTAAGCTGCTTCCTAAAATTGTTAACGTAACAAACACTGACTTCTCCAAAAATCCCACTTTTGTCGTGCGGTTACAAAGAATTTAGTTTACCATCCTAACGTACGCTCTCTTCTCGAAAACTGCTGGCTATCAACCAATGATATAATTTTACTTCGTCACAACGCTCCACCTATCCGCTATCCATCTCCGTACTAAGCATATTTGTTGTCTCCTATAGAACTCCTCTTAAGTTACAAAAACTCGATATTGTAGTCGTCCTTCACAATTACCCGTGTATATCTTACGTGACTTCTACCCCAACGCTTTATTTATACATTTCTCTGTCTGTTTTATATTATCAATCGTCTATTCCACTCACTCTTGAAGGGACTTGTTATTGTAGCAGCTTATCCCAATCGACCATTGCCAACAATTTCTATGGAATTTTGTGCTAACGTTCGTTTTAATATTCTATGAACCTGACATTTAACAACAGGTGTTTCTTGAAACAACCGACCGTTGAAAACAAAAATTCTCGGTTTCTTGCCTTCTTAGTAATTGTATAAACGAACGTTGGCTTTTAAAATGAACACATTTGCGTTTAAAATTATTGATTTCCTATGCGAGCTCGCTCCCTTTTTGCTTCCATGCGTTTGATTAAAAGTTGTTATAATTACTTATGCCTATACTTGAGTTGTTTATGTACTCTAAAATTTTTTTCCCTTATATAATTTTCACATTCCAATTTAAATATAGAAAAATACCTTAACACCCGTAAGTTTCCACTATATAAATTAATCAATTCGTCGCATAAATAATTTGCTCCTATTTCTATATACACGGTTGCTAAAATTTTATTGTCTACACCTATTTACTCTATAAATCCACAACATAGTCCCCCTATTTCAATTCAAAGAAAACTCACCTACGTTTTCTTGAATTTAAATACGAACTAATTCCTACTACCTAATCTTACATGATATTTTTAAACACCTATCTACTCACCTAACTCTACCTATACCTATATATCCAACCTATCATTCCTTATCTATCTATTTCTACCTATTTCTATCTATCTCTAATTATTTTTATCTATCTACACCTATCTTTATTTCTAACTAACTATTCACACGTATTACTACTTGTTAATTAACTACTTCTATCTATCTCTAACTCTTCGCCCTATATTTATTTATTTCCCTTTACCTTTTGTCAAACATTGACTCTTTAAGTACCTCACTTCTACTCTTCTGTATCTATCTTCAATTTATTTAAATTTTTTCTACTTATGTACAACTGTTTTATATTTAACATTACCTATTACTATCACTCTATTTATTACACTAACTATACACCTATCTCTATATCTACTTCTAACTATCTTCTCTTATTTATCCTATTTCTAATTCTACCTTTTTATATACACCTATCTTTATCTATATCTATTTAAATTCTACTCTAACTATTGACCTATCATTATATTTTTATCTATTGAGTGCCATCTCTATTTAAATCCGACTCTTTTCTTGATCCTCCAAGTCTTTCTTTTAACAATCGTAATAAACTTCCTTTCTAACTCTTCTCCTTCTATCTTTATACTTATTCTCCCTATTACTTCACATAAAATAAAACTATTCTTATTGTCTTGATTCTTAAATATGTCTTCTTCTGTCTCTATACATGTCTGTTTCTCATTTACTATTACTCCCCTTTCTGCGGACAAACCAAACGATACTACCTTAACATTTTCATTTTCCCCCTCTATAGAAAATCCTTTAATCTCTTCTAGACTCTTTATGTAATATATTAACACCGTATAAATCTCCTAAATCCAATTTATTAAAATTATCTTTGCCACTTATTTCACTTATGCCTACTTTTAACTCTTGTGTGTAACATAATGCTGTGTTCGCCTCTACCCCTATTGATTCTGACTCTTTATTCACTAACAATGCTGCGCATGACAATACCCTTACTAGTTCAGACTCTTCGTTCCCTACCAATTGTACTTCTTCTAACTTTTCTTCAGTATATTCACCTCATCTATCTCTGTAATATTAATACATATCCTCATGTCATCTTCTGTGACTTCATAACTTGCCTTCCAGGGCAATATCCTATCTCTAATCCTAACTATTTTCCTTTCCATATCTATTATAACCCCTAACTTCATCATGCAATCGACCCCTAATATCCCTTTAAACTTTAACCCAGGTACAATTATAAATTCTTGTTCACAGCTTACTGAACCTAACTCTACTTTTAAAATAACTACACTATTCACACCAGCAAATCGCTTTTTATTCGGCGCAACCAACTGACTTCTTTTTATTGGCATAATTTTGTCACACACCTTTGCTTTAATTTCATTGACGAATTCCTCCGATACTAAACTCGCCTCAGCTCCTGAATCCAATAACGCTCCTAAATTTTTCTCAAAAATTTTTACAACAATTATAGGCAAACAAAAATTTTCTTTTATTTCTGGCTCAACTCCTTCCTTTATTTTTAAAATTTTTTTCGGATGTTCGTATTTGTATACAGTGATGTCTAGTGGTTTGTGCTCGTCTAAAATCCTGTCCAGATCTGGTCTACCTATATCATCCCTTCGTTTAATAGCCTTGTCGTAATAACGGCACCTTTTATCTAAACAAGCACCAACTCGTGCAATCACTTTTATAACTTGCGGTCCGCTACTACAGCTTTCATAATTTTTAACAGGATGATTAATGCAACTTTACTGAACACACAATAATTGATTACCTGAAGAGCTTTTACTACTATAGGTTGTATATCTAAACCCGTATTCAGATCTAAATGGAAAGAAAGAGAGCTTTAATATCTTCGTTCGTGTATTTATATCATTCTCAAACCCCCCTAGTGGAACCTGTTTTACATGAAAAGCTTATTTTTCAAGCTGCTTCCTAAAATTTTTAACGTATCGAACACTGACTTCTCCGAAAAAAAACACTTTCGTCGTGCGGTTACAAAGAATTTAGTTTACCACCGTAACGTACGCGCTCTTCTCGAAAACTGCTGGCTATCAACCAATGATATAATTTTACTTCGCCACAACGCTCCACCTATCCGCTATCCATTTCCGTTCTACGCATATTTGTTGTCTCCTTTAGAACCCCCCTTAAGTTACGGAAAATCGATATTGTAGTCGTCCTTCACAATTACCCGTGTATATCTTACGCGACTTCTACCCCAACGCTTTATTTATACATTTCTCTGTCTGTTTTATATTATCGATCGATTATTCCACTCACTTTTCAAGGGACTTGTTATTATAGCAGCTTATCCCAATCGACCGTTGCCAACAATTTCTATGGAATTTTGTGCTAACGTTCGTTTTAATATTCGATGAACCTGACATTTAACAACAGGTGTTTCTTGAAACAACCGACCGTTGAAAACAACAATTCTCGGTTTTTTGCCTTCTTAGTATTTGTATAAACGAACTTTGTCTTTTAAAATGAACACATTTACGTTTGAAATTAATGATTTTCTATGCTAGCACGCTCCCTTTTTGCTTCCATGCGTTTGATTAAAAGTTGTTATAATTACTTATGCGTATCCTTGAGTTGTTTATGTACTCTAAAATTTTCTTCCCTTATATAATTTTCACATTCCAATTTAAATATAAAAAAAAACCTTAATACCCGTCCGTTTCCACTATATAAATTAATTAATTCGTCGCATAAATAATTTGCTCCTATTTCTATATACACGGTTGCTAAAACACAACACAACAATATATAACAATATATAACAATATATAATATATTATATATATATATATATTATATATTATATATTACTAAGATATATCTAACTACTATCATTTTAACTACTATCATTTTTTGGAAAACGTAAATTTTCTTAAAGGAGTAACATGTCTGGTCAGCTCTTATAACCACAGGTCGTTGAGGTGTAAGTGAATTAGAGATCAGCTGTATCAACATATCATCAGCTTTATTAGTCAACCCATTATTAGATAAATCAGGGGTGATGGACTGTTCTCATTCACAGGCGATCCTCCAACCGAAGTATCTTTTATTAAATGCTGTGTCATGCGCGATATTGTACTCCATCTGGAGTACGAACTATGAAAGTTCTTGGATCTGGGGTTTTTTTTGTAACAGAAGTGGTGCAAAAAGATTTTTTTTAAATAATAACTGTTCTCCTACTTTTAAATCTAGTAGCAATTTAAAATGTTTGTCGTTATAATATTTCATTTTATTACTCTTCTCTTTTAAAAATTGTTGATGTTTATTATAAATTACAATATCTGGTTTCAAAATCGATCCACTAGCTGGTAATATCGTACGTAAGGCTCTTGGCATTAATAATTGAGCTGGTGAATGTTCACCCTTTCATGGGGTATTGCGGTTCTGCAATATAATAATGTACGGATCCGACTGTGTTTCATGGCATTTATTAAAAACATTTTTGATTGTACTAATAGTTCTCTCTACTAGACCATTACTTTTTGGATAATTAGGACTTGATGGTTTGTGCCACATGTGCCATTCAGTGTAAAATAGTGGAACTCTTGAAAGTTGAAAGGGTGATCATTATCTAATATTATTTCAACTGATATTCCAAGGCATGATTTGTAAGCAGATGTGGAATTAACAGTAACAATTTCAAAGAAGTTTGAAAAATAGTCAATTAGTACTAAATAAGTCTTATTATGATAATAAGGGAAAGCCATGGGAATTTTAGTCCATGGGAAAGTAGGAGGTTCATGGGGCAATAATGGTTGTGACATATTAAGTTTGCGAAATTTTAAACTTGAAAAACATTTTAAATTCTTATGTCTACTGTGATATTTGGCCAAAAGAGAACAAAGAGTTCTTGTGACTGACATTTCTTTACACCTTAATGCCCCTCGTGTATGATGTCTAAAATTGTTTGACGCGTGCATACAAGAATTATTAATAAATTTCCTTTAAATACTAATCCATCAATAACGTGTAGCTCATGGCGACAGTTAAAATATGGCTTTATAGATTGTGGTATCTTATTTTTAGATTTAGGATATTTATCAGAACAATATTTTACAATCAATTGTAATTCTATATCACACTAAATAGCAAGTTTAATTTCATCTAACTTTGTTCAATTGATTGCCAAGTTTGAAACTAGTAAGTTCGCATAAATTCATGACTCCCTATTCATGGATTATTGTCATCGAGTACGTCAGTCGGTGCTCAACTAAATGTATCTGCAATAAAAAAATGTTTACCCGGAGTATAACCATTCCGAATGGATATGCACCTTGAAGTTCTAAATTTCTAGAACGGGTGGAATGTCTTCCGCGTTCCAGTGACTTAAAGCGCTAAACTACAGGTTCAACCAAAATAGTAGTTTTTAATGAGGAACCAGACTCAGATAGGTCCCCGAAAGAGAGCAGCAGCTTTTTCGATACTTAGATTGGCCGAGACTATAGGGGGCGGTATGGCATTCTAAGACACGCGTTGTGGAAGGCAAGAGGATACCACCACATTACCTCCCAAAAACACAACGTACTTAAATTATATTTAAGATGATGGCCTCCTCTAGGGTGAAAAATTCCGGAGGTAAAATAGTCCCCCATTCGGATCTCCGGGAGGGGACGACTTCGGAGCATGTGATCGGAAAATGTAGAAAAAGAGTCAGGAACATTCTGCAAGTCGGAGCGTGGAATGTCAGCAGTATGAAGCAAGTAGGTAAGCTATTGAAACGGATAGGTTAGCACTAAACATAGTAGGGATCAGCAAAGTTCGGTGGAAAGAGGAGGATTTTTGGAGTGGAGACTTTAGGGTAATTCATACAGGATCAGAGAAAGCAAATTTGTGTGTGGTAATAGTTATGCGAAAAAAGAGAGGACGCTATGTTGAAAACTACTTACAATAAAACGAAAGAGTACTCATGATTAGATTAAAATCTAAACCGGTAAGTACAGTAATACTACAAGTATACATGCCCACCTCTAGCTACAGTGAGGAAGAGGTAGAAGCGTTCTAAAATGATATCGAAGATATACCAGGATACGTAAAAGAACATGAAAATTTAATAGTTAGGGGGAGTTTAATGCAGTGGTTGGTGAGGGTGGGAAAGGAGCGGTAGTCGGTTTATTTGGTTTAGGCACGAGAAACCACAGGGGAAATAGGTTGGTAGAATTTTGCGATAAAAACAATTTAACCATCACAAACACATCATTTCAACATCATGCTAGAAAACGATACACGTGGAAGATGTCAGGAGATATATGAAGATATCAAATAGATTACATTATTGTTAGACAACGGTTTAGGAATCAAGTAAAAGACTGTAGAAGCTACCCAGAAACAGACAGAGACACTAACTACAGGCCGCTTTTAAATTTAAAAGTTTAAAAATTTGAAAAAAAGAAACTGAAAGAGGCACTTTGACTTTGAGAAACTAAGAAATAAAGATATTAGTAGAAGGGTAGGGCCGGTCCTAATTCAAAACGTGTTCAGACGTATTTTCCATATGTAAAATACACGTGCACCGGTTTGAATTAGGATCGGCCTTATATAATTTCAATGTAAAATAGTTGTGAAAACATTTCAATGTAAAATAGTTGTGAAAACATGAATTCTTATATACTTTCAATGTAAAATACTTGTGGGCACGTTTTGAATTAGGATCGGCTTTATATTACTTTCAATGAAACACACGTATGTTGAAAAATGTAAGTGCAGAGAAAAATGTGTGTAGCTGTTTTGAATTCGGTTTTCTAGCGAGAAGTTACACGTGCACCGTTTTGAATTAGGATCGGCGTTATATACTTTTAATGTAAAATGTGAAAACATGAATTCTTATATATTTTCAAATGTAAAATACTTGTGGGCACGTTTTGAATTAGGATCGGCTTTATATTACTTTCAATGGAACATACATACTTCAAAACACACGTATGTTGAAAAATGTAAGTGCAGAGAAAATGTGTGTAGATGTTTTGAATTTGGTTTTCTAGCGAGAAGTTATAAAGTATGACAGATGCAAAATATCGCATTCAAGTCAATTGTGTTTAATTAAAGTGGATTCTGATTTATGTTTTTTATTTATGTTTAGAGGCTGCAAATACACATGGGCCGGGTTCAATTCAAAATGTGTTCACTCTTGTGATAGGTTGAAAAGTGGGTTGGCAAAGTACGCAGATGGTGGTAATCTTGCTTATCCCCCGAAACAGGTACAGATTTAATAATTTTCAAAGATTTCCCGCTACAGCAATTAATAAGGTAATTTAATTTTTCAATATTGGTCAATGACGCATTATTATAAACCAGACTGTCAAATAAATCAAAAAAGGATGTGAATTCAGTTACCTCATTATTAAAATGTGGGAGCTTTAACGGTAACAATTTTGTTGCCGTACTGTTTGATGTACTTTCAATAATTTGTGGTGCTCGCATTTCTTGCAGCGTTTCAAGATGGAGCAGTATGCAATAATAAGCAGTATCTATCTCTTTCCGTAAAGCGCTAAAAGCTAATAATTCTGCCTCGTTACATGATGCTAAGACATCAATTAAAACTGTATTAAAATTGGAGTAAATGTCATTTACTCCCTTTGTTTGAATATGGAATAACGTTTTTAAACTTGAATCACTTTGTATAGCGTTGCCAAGTTCCAACATCTCGATAATCCGTATTTTAAGTAATTCGAGTTCTGCCAAATGTGTTTTTTTCGGAGCCATAATGACACTGTTATTCTGAAAGACCTACAATAAAATGCTGTAAACGGTAACCGCTCAGCTGTGCGCTGAGTATGGGTTGTTGTTCAAGCACGAAAATGTAAATAGCGCATAAATCAATAAATCACGTTTATGACTATTAGCCTGCAATGGGTCTTAAGAACCACGTCGAAAACCTAGCGGTTTGTCAAATTCTTACAAAGCGTTTAGATAAAATTTACAGTTTACAACGGGCGGCCTTTAACCAGAAAGATCACAGGAACATGTGGCTAACATATTGCAAGAAAGGTTGCAGTTTTACAACTTTATTACACTTTGCAGATGTATTCAATATTTTACTGCAAACCGACTGAAGAGTTGTATGTGATACTAAAAACGCGCAATAGCTTTTAATGCAAATTAGCAAATTTTATATTAAAGGATTTGTTTGTAATTAACCGTTTGCTAGTTTAATTACGGCGAAATCGCTTAATTTAATTAAACGAAAGGATATAGCTAATATTTACACATTTTAACCCGCTAAATATGGGGTTTAACACAAATTTAAAGCTAAAGTAAATGATTAAAACACGCTCGCTGAAATGCAAAATAATATTCTGTTTAGGACATGCGTATAAAACCATAGGACTAGTTAAATTCGGATCGTATGGACCAATAAATGTAGGGTTGATAAGGTGATCTTGATATGGTAATTATAGCGAAGGACCAATTGCTTTTTGTGGCAATACCGATGGCAGTGTACCGGTTATGTAATAAATAAAACAACTACAACAAACTACTTAATAAAGGATATAAATACCTTAAAGCCTGTGCCGCTCTGGGCAATAAAAGTTACACACAAACGGTTAGCGGACAACCAAGAACACGCACGGTTGGTGTGGTGTCGCTTCCAAAAGCTCTCATACAACTGTCTTCTGTAACGGTTCGAGTACGACTGTCACTTCACGCACTCCCATTGTCGGCATAAATGTTTCACTAAACTGTAGGCTACTCGCACTAATGGTATTTATTGTCACCAATACCAAATTGTTTGATTATGACGTAACAAGGACGTTCCTCAATTTTAATAAGTCCTTGGTCCCATATGGTAAACAACAAGCTTGTTATTTACTGATTTGATTCAATCACAAAGTTAAGTTTAACATTTGGTATCTACAATCTTGCAGAATACAATCCAGCTTTTATGAAACCTGGTTTGTAAAGTCAGAAACAACAATTTCTCCATTCTAAATCCCGTGTAAACGCCTTATGGTTCAGAAAATACCTCATAATTTCCAATTTGTTTCATACACACGACGCGTGTGTGGAAAGTTTTGTTCTGATAAGACTTCCCTCGCTTGAACTATCCTGGGAAGAAATTTCCTTAATTCGCTCTCTTCCACTATATCTTCAAGGTTAGCGGGCTGGAAAGTCGTTGATGATGAGACTGCTGTTCAAAAACTTTAGTTTCTTAATCGTTTTTTAATGCAGCGCAAACCCCCTGTAGGGTTAACTACCCCAATAGTGAAATAACCAGATCGCAAATGTTGAAAAAGATCCATCTCCACCGCATTAGCTTGGGGCCGACGCCTTGTGACCATACCGCCGGGACCTGTTCCAGACCAACTTGAAAGCCGTCGCCAACCACTAGTGGTTAAGAGTAAGTGACTTTTTTCTGGACACCAATACGGTTTATATATTGTTTTGGCAACCTCCTTTTCCACTAGCACAAAGTCCCCAGCCACCGAGTAGTAGTCTGTATGACTCGGCATCCCATAGTTAAAAGTCGTATAGTACTAACAAGTAAATTTTCTTATTCAAAGCGTTTGATTCTTTAGAAATGATAATTGATTAAACCCTTATATTTAAGAATGTACAGCCATAAATATTGTAAAAAGCTTTAAATTATAGTATGCACGTGATTATCAGATCTGATGCTTATCCAAGTCTGAAAAGACAAAAAATGTTCTATAAATAATAATTTAATATATAATAATATAATAAATATTTTATATATATATATATATATATATATATATATATATATATATATATATATATATATATATATATATATATATATTGCTGTGTTACCTACAAAATCCGTGAACTACGCTTTTCGAATCGAGCCTCACGAATTGGGTGCCAAGAATGCTGTGTTATCGTGTACTAGAATCGAGCCTCACTTTTGGGTCGCCATGTATGCTGTGTTATCGTGTATTAGAATCGAGCCTCACGAATTGGGCGTCAAGAATGCTGTGAAACCTACAAAAAGCTATTCATTACCTTAACTGTGTTGGTCCATTGACTTTCTTCCGTTAATCGCCTCGGCTGCTCCTCTAGATAACTTTCATCCTCATACATAAAAAAAAACAAACACATTCCTACCACAAACATCAACGTTAACTCTATTTACATCAATATTCACAATACATTAAAATTTCAAAATTAAAATTCAGCATAAATTTCAGTATCAGAAAATTTCAAGATTAAATTTGTTATCATTTTAAAGTGCATCCAGAATTAAAGTCCTTGTAGGATTCCTACTAATTACTATAACAATATATGCAGACCGGAGTCTGAGTACAAAGGGAGCATCTACCACCCCTTTACGTTAATTAACCAGGTTCGTCTAATTGAGCTCAAAGACATACCCATATTTTCATCATAATCCAGAACATCAATACTAAATACCCCTTTCTACTTAAACAAGGAAATTTCACCTTAAAATTAAAATATTATTGTTAGTACAATTTCACTACTGTCCATTTTAAGTAAATCAATTATAAAGTTATTCAACACACACCAAAATATCAAAGTTTGAACAAAATAGTATAATTTACCTGAAGGTTACTGCACTCGTAGCTTCAATGTAAATCGTCCCTTTGTTAATCACACCATTCCAACTGGGTTATGTTTACGGCTTCTGATTCTCAACGCTTTTAAAATTTTCTCCATCACCATTTATTTAAAGTTGTTTCAGGGCTTTTCCGGAACTCATCTGTGTATATCTGAACCTTGTTTTGTGGATCCAGACACGTTTATGCACCATTTAATTATTAATACCCCCGAAAAATAACAAAGAAATTCATACTTCTTTCACCAATATACGCCAAAACTGCCTACTTTTGTGTATTCATTTGTTGTTGTAAATTGGTACAGTGATACTAAACTTTATTACCTTGTATCTTCTTTTCTAAGTGCACTAAAGTACATTCATTGTAGCACGTAAAGAACAAGCTGTTTTAAATCACAAAATATTCGAGCAAACTGTTTAAATTATTTAATCAAAACCGGAAAACTAAAAAGCACTATTTAACGCGTTGAATCAAGTCGAAGATCTAAGAGCTTGTTCATATTCACCTGGGTATATATAGAGGTTAGCCTGTCTGTCGGTCGAGTCCCCAAAACGGACAATTCTAAAGAATTTCGCCTGCTCTGTTCCCATTCCGCAGCCCGGCATGCGATTTTACGAATTTTGCACTCGCACCAGTTAAATCTCAGAAATTTCGACACGGCACGCAACGTCTGGAAATAACTAATTGAATTTTATACAGAAATGTTATTTTACCTCTCAAATTTTGCCTTTTACTTTCAACCAATCGCAACCCCATGACGTTGCTCTACTCACGCCTTTTACTATATGTGTCTCGGTCTTGCATATATTATCTGTCTCTATCTACCCTGTTCTTATTAGTGCAAATTGATATTCTTTATTATCGATTATTTCAGTCCATGTGGACTGTGAAATAATCCACCTTTAGCATTCTCGTAACTATTATGCGACGGTTTCTCCAACATTCTCTGTAACCATTAATTATCTGCAAAATTTACGTAGAATGAGCTTTTTTAAAAATACGCAGGTGTTCAAACATACTATTAATTCTCAGAGCTTTATTTCATGGTATTTTATTGGGTTTTTACAAGTTTTTATAGATATTATCTGTTACTAACGATTCAATTAACTTCAATTAAAAATAATACCCTTTAATTTTTAGTGAATCCTAATTAAATATTCAATTATTATCTGTACGTTTTGTTTAATACCGGTTACTTGAAAATAGAGTTAATTAATATAAATTTTGCACGTAATTTCTCTTTGTTTCTTTACTAGGAATAATTAAATTACACGCAGAGCTTTTTAATACTGCTTCTTTTGATCTATAGCGTCTTGTACATGATTTAAATCTCTTATGTTTAATGAAACGACTGACTTTTTATGCTTCACGGTTTTAATAAAGCGTACCTCTTCCCAAAGCTTCTACACGGTGATGAAAATTATTTGATGTGATTATTTAATTTTCTACCCTGGTCTAAATATGAGTATTTTCCCCCTATTTGAATACAAATAATCCCACTTATTTGAATTCAAATATAAATTATTTAAACCGCAACCAAAATTTACAAAAAAAAATGCCTATCTCTCTCTGCCCTTATCTATCTAACTTACCTACCTTATCCAATCCCAAAAAAAATATTTACACCTATCCTATATCCCTATCCTATTCCTAACTCTCACCTAATTCTCTAAACTGAAATTATCCCTAACTTCATCCTACTTATTCATCTAATCCTATATACATCCTATATACCTATCCTATTCCTAACTTTTAACTAATCTTCCCTATACTTCACTTCCCCCTACCTAATCCTATATACCTATCCTATTCTTATTCTATTCCTAACTCCCCACTAATCTTATAAGAAATATCTACACTTAACCTATCTTATTTTCTTCCTACATTTAATTTTCCTTCTCATCCTATATACCTAGCTTTATTTTCTATACACACCTACTTCTACTCTTTTATATACACCTATTCTATCCCTATCCTATTTAAATTTTACTCTATTATACACCTATTTCTCCTGTGGTGCTGGTTCTCCGGTATAAGGGAATAGTAGGTTGACGTGAAACCGTCCCCTCTCATTTCCCGTACCTACTTCCCTTAATAAATACGTGCATTCCCCTACTACTTCACCTATCTCAAAAGGTCCCTCATATGGCAAGTGTAGTTTAGCACATGTCATCCTATCTCTCTTCCCTACTCTCAAGCTTTTTACTACTACTTGGTCTCCCACTTTAAATTTTAACCTCTTTCTAATTCTTGCGTTCATCTTCCTTGTATATTTTTCAGCTCTCTTCCTTAACCTCTCCTCACATCTACCAAAAGTTGTTGAAATTCATCGTCCCTAGGCACAATTTGCCATGGTCTTTCGGGATACTGTTGCTTGATCAGCATAATGGGACTGGTTTCTGTCACGGTACTAGGGGTTTCATTGATAAAAGATTCAACCTTGGACAAATTGTCCTCCCATAAACGATGATTCCTATGTGAAGCCAAACGCAAGAACTTAACCGTCTCTTGAATATATCGCTCAGCTGGATTAGCTTGAGGATGCCTTATGCTACAAAACACCACTTTAATGTTTTGCCTCTCCCAATAATCCCTAAATCTTTGATTATTAAAATAAGTAGCATTGTCTGCTAATACTCGTTTAAAAGTTCCTACTTCCCTACAAAATTGTTCCAATTTCTTGTTTGTTCCGACTGTATTACAATCTCGAGTGGGATATAATTTGGTAAATTTTGAAAACACATCCGTCACAATCAGCACATGTTTGTGTCCTTTTGTACTTCGGACTAGATTACTCAAATAATCAATAGCAACTAAGTCCAGGGGATTTTGTACGTGTATACTTTGTACCACATCTTGACTCGTACTATTTTTGTACTTTCCTAAAGTACATAAGTGACAAGTGTTGATGACTGACTTTACTAACCCTAAGTCTTTAGTTGAAAAAAACGTTTCCTTAAAAATTAACCATGTCTTTCGGATCCCTATGTGACCATATCTTAAATGCAGATCTTTGATAATTAATTTTGCTTGTACCCTATCCACTACATACACTTCCAAGTCTTGAATTTTTACACAAAATCCATTTATCATATGGAAGTTTTAAATCCCGGTTCGTTTTCTAACTTCGTTCTAATAATCTGTAACTCCTCACTCTGCCTCTGGTTCCTCAAGATCTCCTCTTCTCCATATACTGAATCATTTTGTAGTAGACTGTTCATGGCAATCATGATGTCACACGGTCTTTTGTTATCCTTGTCTCGGTTTCTACTAAACGCGTCTGCTATAAAATTGTTTTCTCCCTTAATATATTTAATCTCAAAGTCAAACTCCTGTAGTAACAACCCGCATCGATATACTCGATTGTTAGAAAATCTTGTATTCATCAACGCACACAACGCCGAATGATCCGTTTCGATTACAAAATGTCTTCCAATCAAAAAATATTTTAATTTTGTAACCCCAAACACCACTGCAGCCATTTCCTTTTCACTAATTGTGTAATTTATTTCATGCGGCTTCAGTGTGCGTGAAACAAAAGATATGGGCACCTCTTCCCCCACTTGTACTTGGTACAACTCTGCTGCTAAAGCACTATCCGATGCATCCGTCCTCAGTACGAAACCTACATCAAATGTGGGATGCCTCAAAATTAGTTGGTCGTGAAATTGTTCCAACAGTGTTAGATATGCTGCCTCTTGACTTTCCGTCCAACTCCATCTTACTCCCTTCTTCAGAAGTTTAAACAATGGACCCGCTTTTTCAGCAAATCCCGGTACAAACTTTTTATAAAAGTTAAGGACCCCCAAAAAAGCTCTTAATTTCCTAATGTTATTAGGTCTCGGATATGTCAAAAGTTCGTACAATCTTTCTTTATCGATACACATACCTTGAGTGTTCACCACATACCCCAGAAATTTAACAGTCTTTGAAAAAAATTCACATTTTTCTATATTCAGCCTCAATCCTGCTAATTTAAGCTCTAATAATATCCGTTCTAAATGAGAGTAATGTTGTTCCTCAGCTTCACTAAAAATTAAAATATCATCTACATAGTGTATGCAGAATTGCTCATATGCTCCTAAAATTGCTTGCATTGCCTTAATTAATGCTGCACTTGACGTTGACAAACCATACGGTACTACCTTAAAATTATAGATTTTTCCCTCTACGGAAAATCCTGTGTACCTTCTAGAATCTTTGTGTAATGGAATCAGCCAGAATGAATTCCTTAAATCTAATTTACTAAAAATAAACTTGCCACTTAATCTCGTCAAAAGTGTGTCCATGGATGGTGGACAATGGAATTGCGGTTTGGTCCGTTGATTAATTTTTCGTGCATCTAAACATAAACGAATGCTATCATCCTTTTCTTAACTACCACCAACGGATTTATGAAATGAGTGTTTGATACCTCTATTATGCCATCTTCCAACATTTTATTTAATTCTGCCTTCACCTGCTCTCGATATGCTGCTGGAATAGGATAAACCTTTGCGTTGAACGGTTCTGAATTATCCACTTCCAATATGTGCTCATAGCCTAACGCTGTGCTTGCTTCTACCCCCACTAATTCTGCATGTTTTTGTAATAAAGCTTGAACCTCTACTCTCCTATCCTCTGGACATCTTATTGTGTTGATCTGTTTAACCTCATCATCCTCTACCTCTACTACATTAATACTTAACCCCGTGTCATCCTCTGTGACTTCATAACTGCCCTTCCATGGCACTACCCTATCCTTAATCCTTATTACCTTCCTTTCCATATCTATCAAAACCCCTAACTGCATCATACAGTCAACACCTAAAATGCTCTGAAACTTCAGTCCAGGTACAATTACAAACTCCTGTTCACAGCTTAAACCTCCTATATCTATCCTAAGCACCACAACACTATTTACTACAGCAAACTTTTTTATTTGGAGCTACTAAATGGCTACGCTTTATAGGCATAATTCTATCACAAACCTTATCCCTAATTTTGCTGACGAATTCCTCCGATATTAAACTCGCCTCTGCCCCTGTATCAAGTAACACTTCTACATTATTCTCAAAATTTCTAAATTAATAATTGGCAAACATAATTTTTCCTTAGTTTCTGGCTCTACTTCCTCCTCAATTTTGAAAAATTCACGTGGATGTTCATATACATTTACACTGAAATCTAGTGGTCTGTCGCGTTCTAAAAATCCTGTCCAGGTCTGTTTTCCCTACTCGGTCCTGGTCTAGCCGTCACCTCAGCGTATGTCCTAGGCGTTTCCACTCGTTCCGTGTCTGTATTAGCAGTCCCCTCATGTCCGGTGAACTATTCCTTCTGGTAGGTTCCGGTCTCGGTGCAGGTCCCTTCCTAAACTATTACTTCTAACGTATGGTCGTCTCTGTTCCCAATTCTGTCGCTGGTATCCGTAACTATTCCCCTTCTAGCATAGTTGTCCCGTCTATTGTCAAACCTAACTGTGTTGATCTGTCTTTCCCTATTATCCCGAGGTCGTCCACTACTTACGTCGTCGTACCTCTGCAGGTATTCTAAAAACATTTCTCTGTCCACTATGTTCTGTAGTGCTACGTGTTGTCTTCCTTCTACCTCGAAGTGTCGTGATAAATACTTGATAATTTGTCGGTCCGTCAGTGGTGGGTTCAGTTGCTTTGCTATGCTATACTTGCGTATAGCATATTGCTCCCTACTTCCTGAAAATTCTTCCTTAAATTTCCCTGTGATTAAGTCGTCTCGTACCTGGTCTTGTCTGTGGTCACTTTAGTAGTACTTTAAAAATCTGTCTTCAAACTCCGTGTAGGTGTCTATGTCCTGTCCTACTAAATTGTACCATGCTTCCGCGTTGTCTTTCAATAAAGCTTTTATCATATTCAGTTTAGTCTGTTCGTCAAATAAATTTCCCACTAGATTTCTTACACTATTAATAAAAATTTGTGGATTTACCCTATTATCGCCATAAAACTTCATGTGTTGGTCCAATGCTACTCCACCTGTAGAAAATCTGGGACCATCCCCCGTTAAACTTGACATGTTGTATTTGATACTACTAACTTCGCGTTCTACCCTGCCTAACTGATCCCTACATGAGTCTGTCACTTCAGTCATTTTTATATTAATCTCTTCTTCACAAAAAATGCGTACTTCGGACCTTAAATGTCCCATTTCCTGTCGAAGACCTGTAATATCACGCTTATTTTGTTCAACCCTATTTTCTACTTCCCCCAGTTTCACAGTAAGACTATCTTTAAATTCTGTAAATTCTTTAGTATTTTGTTCAATTTTCCCGCTTATCTGCTCTAATTTTCGGTTGGACTCCTCCCTAGCTCTATTAGATTCATCGCTTAGAAGTTCCAATTTTCTGTTGGACTCCTCCCTCGCTCTATTCGATTCTTCCCTAGCTAATCGCATTTCCTCTAACATTCTCATCATTAACTCATTTCCTTGATCCCCTGATTCCGTCCTCGACTGATCTCTACTGCCTCCAGCTTCTTCCATTTTCGAATTTTTCCCACACAATGCACTATCGTCACTTCCAATTTCCACTCCTTGACTCCTTAACCACTCCTTTCTCTGCATACGTTCTAATCACTCTCACACACTCTAAAATACTCTTAAATTTATACACACACAGAACTCTCTCTCTCAGATCGCCAGTTTCCTGGAATAAAATCACAAAATTTTATTTGGAACTCGAGCCTCACTTTTGGGTCGCCATGTATGCTGTGTTACCTACAAAATCCGTAAACTACGCTTTTCGAATCGAGCCTCACGAATTGGGTGCCAAGAATGCTGTGTTATCGTGTATTAGAATCGAGCCTCACTTTTGGGTCGCCATGTATGCTGTGTTATCGTGTATTAGAATCGAGCCTCACGAATTGGGTGTCAAGAATGCTGTGAAACCTACAAAAAGCTATTCATTACCTTAACTGTGTTGGTCCATTGACTTTCTTTCGTTAATCGCCTCGGCTGCTCCTCTAGATAACTTTCATCCTCATACATAAAAAAAAACACATTCCTACCACAAACATCAACGTTAACTCTATTTACATCAATATTCACAATACATTAAAATTTCAAAATTAAAATTCAGCATAAATTTCAGTATCAGAAAATTTCAAGATTTAAATTTGTTATCATTTTAATGTGCATCCAGAATTAAAGTCCTCGTAGGATGCCTACTAATTACTATAACAATATATGCAGACCGGAGTCTGAGTACCAAGGGAGCATCTACCACCCCTTTACGTTAATTAACCAGGTTCGTCTAATTGAGCTCAAAGACATACCCATATTTTCATCATAATCCAGAACATCAATACTAAATACCCTTTCTACTTAAACAAGCAAATTTCACCTTAAAATTAAAATATTATTGTTAGTACAATTTCACTACTGTCCATTTTAAGTAAATCAATTATAAAGTTATTCAACACACACCAAAATATCAAAGTTCGAACAAAATAGTATAATTTACCTGAAGGTTACTGCACTCGTAGCTTCAATGTACATCGTCCCTTTGTTAATCACACCATTCCAACTGGGTTATGTTTACGGCTTCTGATTCTCAACGCTTTTAAAATTTTCTCCATCGCCATTTATTTAAAGTTGTTTCAGGGCTTTTCCAGAACTCATCTGTGTATATCTGAACCTTGTTTTGTGGATCCAGACACGTTTATGCACCATTTAATTATTAATACCCCCGAAAAATAACAAAGAAATTCATACTTCTTTCACCAATATACGCCAAAACTGCCTACTTTTGTGTATTCATTTGTTGTTGTAAATTGGTACAGTGATACTAAACTTTATTACCTTGTATCTTCTTTTCTAAGTGCACTAAAGTACATTCATTGTAGCACGTAAAGAACAAGCTGTTTTAAATCACAAAATATTCGAGCAAACTGTTTAAATTATTTAATCAAAACCGGAAAACTAAAAAGCACTGTTTAACGCGTTGAATCAAGTCGAAGATCTAAGAGCTTGTTCATATTCACCTGGGTATATATAGAGGTTAGCCTGTCTGTCGGTCGAGTCCCCAAAACGGACAATTCTAAAGAATTTCGCCTGCTCTGTTCCCATTCCGCAGCCCGGCATGCGATTTTTACGAATTTTGCACTCGCACCAGTTAAATCTCAGAAATTTTAACACGGCACGCAACGTCTGGAAATAACTAATTGAATTTTATACAGAAATGTTATTTTTACCTCTCAAATTTTGCCTTTTACTTTCAACCAATCGCAACCCCATGACGTTACTCTACTCACGCCTTTTACTATATGTGTCTCGGTCTTGCATATATTATCTGTCTCTATCTACCCTGTTCTTATTAGTGCAAATTGATATTCTTTATTATCGATTATTTCAGTCCATGTGGACTGTGAAATAATCCACCTTTAGCATTTCTCGTAACTATTATGCGACGGTTTCTCCAACATTCTCTGTAACCATTAATTATCTGCAAAATTTACGTAGAATGAGCTTTTTTAAAAATACGCATGTGTTCAAACATACTATTAATTCTCAGAGCTTTATTTCATGGTATTTTATTGGGTTTTTACAAGTTTTTATAGATATTATCTGTTACTAACGATTCAATTAACTTCAATTAAAATAATACCCTTTAATTTTTAGTGAATCCTAATTAAATATTCAATTATTATCTGTACGTTTTGTTTAATACCGGTTACTTGAAAATAGAGTTAATTAATATAAATTTTGCACGTAATTTCTCTTTGTTTCTTTACTAGGAATAATTAAATTACACGCAGAGCTTTTTAATACTGCTTCTTTTGATCTAAAGCGTCTTGTACATGATTTAAATCTCTTATGTTTAATGAAACGACTGACTTTTTATGCTTCACGGTTTTAATAAAGCGTACCTCTTCCCAAAGCTTCTACACGGTGATGAAAATTATTTGATGTGATTATTTAATTTTCTACCCTGGTCTAAATATGAGTATTTTCCCCCTATTTGAATACAAATAATCCCACTTATTTGAATTCAAATATAAATTATTTAAACCGCAACCAAAATTTACAAAAAAAAATGCCTATCTCTCTCTGCCCTTATCTATCTAACTTACCTACCTTATCCAATCCCAAAAAAAATATTTACACCTATCCTATATCCCTATCCTATTCCTAACTCTCACCTAATTCTCTAAACTGAAATTATCCCTAACTTCATCCTACTTATTCATCTAATCCTATATACATCCTATATACCTATCCTATTCCTAACTTTTAACTAATCTTCCCTATACTTCACTTCCCCCTACCTAATCCTATATACCTATCCTATTCTTATTCTATTTCTAACTCCCCACTAATCTTATAAGAAATATCTACACTTAACCTATCTTATTTTCTTCCTACATTTAATTTTCCTTCTCATCCTATATACCTAGCTTTATTTTCTATACACACCTACTTCTACTCTTTTATATACACCTATTCTATCCCTATCCTATTTAAATTTTACTCTATTATACACCTATTTCTCCTGTGGTGCTGGTTCTCCGGTATAAGGGAATAGTAGGTTGACGTGAAACCGTCCCCTCTCATTTCCCGTACCTACTTCCCTTAATAAATACGTGCATTCCCCTACTACTTCACCTATCTCAAAAGGTCCCTCATATGGCAAGTGTAGTTTAGCACATGTCATCCTATCTCTCTTCCCTACTCTCAAGCTTTTTACTACTACTTGGTCTCCCACTTTAAATTTTAACCTCTTTCTAATTCTTGCGTTCATCTTCCTTGTATATTTTTCAGCTCTCTTCCTTAACCTCTCCCTCACATCTACCAAAAGTTGTTGAAATTCATCGTCCCTAGGCACAATTTGCCATGGTCTTTCGGGATACTGTTGCTTGATCAGCATAATGGGACTGGTTTCTGTCACGGTACTAGGGGTTTCATTGATAAAAGATTCAACCTTGGACAAATTGTCCTCCCATAAACGATGATTCCTATGTGAAGCCAAACGCAAGAACTTAACCGTCTCTTGAATATATCGCTCAGCTGGATTAGCTTGAGGATGCCTTATGCTACAAAACACCACTTTAATGTTTTGCCTCTCCCAATAATCCCTAAATCTTTGATTATTAAAATAAGTAGCATTGTCTGCTAATACTCGTTTAAAAGTTCCTACTTCCCTACAAAATTGTTCCAATTTCTTGTTTGTTCCGACTGTATTACAATCTCGAGTGGGATATAATTTGGTAAATTTTGAAAACACATCCGTCACAATCAGCACATGTTTGTGTCCTTTTGTACTTCGGACTAGATTACTCAAATAATCAATAGCAACTAAGTCCAGGGGATTTTGTACGTGTATACTTTGTACCACATCTTGACTCGTACTATTTTGTACTTTCCTAAAGTACATAAGTGACAAGTGTTGATGACTGACTTTACTAACCCTAAGTCTTTAGTTGAAAAAAACGTTTCCCTAAAAATTAACCATGTCTTTCGGATCCCTATGTGACCATATCTTAAATGCAGATCTTTGATAATTAATTTTGCTTGTACCCTATCCACTACATACACTTCCAAGTCTTGAATTTTTTTACACAAAAATCCGTTTATCATATGGAAGTTTTTAAATCCCGGTTCGTTTTCTAACTTCGTTCTAATAATCTGTAACTCCTCACTCTGCCTCTGGTTCCTCAAGATCTCCTCTTCTCCATATACTGAATCATTTTGTAGTAGACTGTTCATGGCAATCATGATGTCACACGGTCTTTTGTTATCCTTGTCTCGGTTTCTACTAAACGCGTCTGATATAAAATTGTTTTCTCGCTTAATATATTTAATCTCAAAGTCAAACTCCTGTAGTAACAACCCGCATCGATATACTCGATTGTTAGAAAATCTTGTATTCATCAACGCACACAACGCCGAATGATCCGTTTCGATTACAAAATGTCTTCCAATCAAAAAAAATTTTAATTTTGTAACCCCAAACACCACTGCAGCCATTTCCTTTTCACTAATTGTGTAATTTATTTCATGCGGCTTCAGTGTGCGTGAAACAAAAGATATGGGCACCTCTTCCCCCACTTGTACTTGGTACAACTCTGCTGCTAAAGCACTATCCGATGCATCCGTCCTCAGTACGAAACCTACATCAAATGTGGGATGCCTCAAAATTAGTTGGTCGTGAAATTGTTCCAACAGTGTTAGATATGCTGCCTCTTGACTTTCCGTCCAACTCCATCTTACTCCCTTCTTCAGAAGTTTAAACAATGGACCCGCTTTTTCAGCAAATCCCGGTACAAACTTTTTATAAAAGTTAAGGACCCCCAAAAAAGCTCTTAATTTCCTAATGTTATTAGGTCTCGGATATGTCAAAAGTTCGTACAATCTTTCTTTATCGATACACATACCTTGAGTGTTCACCACATACCTCAGAAATTTAACAGTCTTTGAAAAAAATTCACATTTTTCTATATTCAGCCTCAATCCTGCTAATTTAAGCTCTAATAATATCCGTTCTAAATGAGAGTAATGTTGTTCCTCAGCTTCACTAAAATTAAAATATCATCTACATAGTGTATGCAGAATTGCTCATATGCTCCTAAAATTGCTTGCATTGCCTTAATTAATGCTGCACTTGACGTTGACAAACCATACGGTACTACCTTAAAATTATAGATTTTTCCCTCTACGGAAAATCCTGTGTACCTTCTAGAATCTTTGTGTAATGGAATCAGCCAGAATGAATTCCTTAAATCTAATTTACTAAAATAAACTTGCCACTTAATCTCGTCAAAAGTGTGTCCATGGATGGTGGACAATGGAATTGCGGTTTGGTCCGTTGATTAATTTTTCGTGCATCTAAACATAAACGAATGCTATCATCCTTTTTCTTAACTACCACCAACGGATTTATGAAATGAGTGTTTGATACCTCTATTATGCCATCTTCCAACATTTTATTTAATTCTGCCTTCACCTGCTCCCGATATGCTGCTGGAATAGGATAAACCTTTGCGTTGAACGGTTCTGAATTATCCACTTCCAATATGTGCTCATAGCCTAACGCTGTGCTTGCTTCTACCCCCACTAATTCTGCATGTTTTTGTAATAAAGCTTGAACCTCTACTCTCCTATCCTCTGGACATCTTATTGTGTTGATCTGTTTAACCTCATCATCCTCTACCTCTACTACATTAATACTTAACCCCGTGTCATCCTCTGTGACTTCATAACTGCCCTTCCATGGCACTACCCTATCCTTAATCCTTATTACCTTCCTTTCCATATCTATCAAAACCCCTAACTGCATCATACAGTCAACACCTAAAATGCTCTGAAACTTCAGTCCAGGTACAATTACAAACTCCTGTTCACAGCTTAAACCTCCTATATCTATCCTAAGCACCACAACACTATTTACTACAGCAAACTTTTTTATTTGGAGCTACTAAATGGCTACGCTTTATAGGCATAATTCTATCACAAACCTTATCCCTAATTTTGCTGACGAATTCCTCCGATATTAAACTCGCCTCTGCCCCTGTATCAAGTAACACTTCTACATTATTCTCAAAAATTTCTAAATTAATAATTGGCAAACATAATTTTTCCTTAGTTTCTGGCTCTACTTCCTCCTCAATTTTGAAAAATTCACGTGGATGTTCATATACATTTACACTGAAATCTAGTGGTCTGTCGCGTTCTAAAAATCCTGCGTTTCCGCGCCCGTTCTCTCCCCGATCTGGTCGGGCCTCAATTAGTCCATGCATCCCTTCCTAACATTTCTCCGCTCGTAAATTCTTTCTCAAATATTGCGGGTTTTTTCTCAAATTCTAATTCTACGTGTTTTAAATAACGCCAATCTCTTTAAATTTTTTTAAAATTCCTTTTAAAAATTGTTCCTCAAATTGCACCAAAGGCCCCTAATTTTATTCCCACCTTTTTATTAAAATGCTAACCTTCACATTTTTACCTTTTCCCTTATTAATAATTTTTTTATTTCCTATTTGTGCCTTTATCATTTTGCCTTTCCATTCATTATTCTCCTCCCCTTCTTTATTTTCCATCATTCCTCTACCTTTACAAATAATTACCTTCGAAAAAAATTTTTGACTTTGGCTCAAACAATTTACATGGCAATTACTTTGGCTTACATGGAAAACAAATTCTATGCTTTTTTACGCATTCAAAAAATCCAAATATTATATAAATTAAATAAATAATTAAATTATTAATTTTTTACATAACGCATAACGCAGCCCCTTTATACGTATAACCTTTACAAAACCTTTAAAAATTCTAAATAAATTTATTCTTTAAAATAATTACAAAAATAAAAATTCAGTTACCTTTACTCAGGTTTGTTATTTAAATTTCCTTTTAATTTGGTTTCAACTTTTGCTTCTTATTACCCAAAAAAAATTTTCACAAACTTTTTTTTAATGAATTTCTTTTTAAATTAAAATTTAAAAATAATTAATTTAAAACGAAAAAATTATAAAATTTCGGGTCGCCCAAAGATAAATTCTCCTCCCGTTTATTTCTAAAATTTAGAGAAAATATTTAATTTTCAATTTCTTTTTACAACCCTCTTTGTTCCTTTAATTTTTTTTCGAAACCTTTATGTTCATACTATAAATTATTTTAAAATAATATTTTTGTTTTGGTTTATTTTTATATATATAAAAACCTTATTTTACATAATATTTTTTTACGTTAAATATAAATTTATTTTTTTTGAATAATTTTATTTTAATTTAATTTAAATTTTGTTTAAACTCCAATGAAATTTTTTATTTCCGAATTTCCCTTAAAACCTTTATAAAATTTAACACAAATTAAAAAACTCCTATCCTCACCAAAAATTCCCCCTCACATAAAATCCATCTTACCCCTCATTTAATCTTCCCCACCCTTTTTACCCATAAATACTTTTTCTTATTTCTCCTTTTTCTTTTCTCCCTTAATTTTCTTCGGTCGAGGAGTAACCTTCCCTCCTAAATCCTCAAAGCCGATTCTCCATTTTGCCTTAATTTACTTATTTTCTTTTTCTACCCCAAATTAATCCGATTCGTTGGTTAGGGTTGGGTTTAATACTGAATCCCAATCACAAAATACTAGTTGCTAAACTTATTTCCAACCAATTTTAAAATATTAAATCTCAAATTCATTTTTTCTAGGATTGAATTTAAACATTCTTTGTAAAAAACGGTTTTTCTTTTTTCAAAATTTACCATTTAAAAATTCAAATACTTGCCCTAATTATATTTTCCCTCATATTTTAAACTTGATTTAACCGTTTTATTAAACCGTCACTCATTTTGAGTTTTCTGTTAAAAATTTTCTATTAAAAACAACCTTAAATTAACACTTTAAATCAAAAAAATTTATTTACCCAACCTTCTTTATATTTTGTAAAAAGGCTCCCTTGAAACCCAACAAGGCAAATTGAATTCATCTTTCCACTCTTATTAAAGCCTTTTAACGAATTTAAATAGCCCAAAATATTCATTGGAAATATTTTCTTCCAATTATTAAAAATTTTTCACATTAAACTAAATTCTAAATAAAATCAAATTTCTATATTAACGCTAAATTTTTCGAAACCTATTAGACAATCTAAATTAAAAAATCTAAAACGGGAGATGTTGCTTATTTTAAAAACTTTTTACCAGTTAATTCTCTCATTTTTATCTCCCGAGAACTTTAGTATCTCACATTCCCATTTTTAAATACCCGTTTTTACCCTATACCCCTACCTCGCCCTACTTCTCTTCAAACCCAACAAAAATCGATAACTTAACCCACATTAATTTTTTTGAAGTTGATAACTCCATTTATCCTAACCCCAATTTAAATTAATATATTGCAACTAATTTTCTATTCTGGTTTCTCTCATTTGAAAATTAGTGGTCTTCTTCTAAATCTGGTGTCTCTAAAACGTCCGGTCTGTTTCCCTCGGTCTGTCTAGCGTTCCCGTTCCTGCGTTTCATCTCCTGTCGTACATCCTCCAGGTCTGTTTTCCCTACTCGGTCCTGGTCTAGCCGTCACCTCAGCGTATGTCCTAGGCGTTTCTCTCGTTCCGTGTCTGTATTAGCAGTCCCCGCATGTCCGGTGAACTATTCCTTCTGGTAGGTTCCGGTCTCGGTGCAGGTCCCCTTCCTAAACTATTACTTCTAACGTATGGTCGTCTCTGTTCCCAATTCTGTCGCTGGTATCCGTAACTATTCCCCTTCTAGCATAGTTGTCCCGTCTATTGTCAAACCTAACTGTGTTGATCTGTCCTTTCCTATTATCGAGGTCGTCCAACTACTTAATTTGTCGTACCTCTGCAGGTATTCTAAAACATTTCTCTGTGCACTATGTTCTGTAGTCTACGTGTTGTCTTCCTTCTTCCTAAAGTGTCGTGATAAATACTTGATAATTTGTCGGTCCGTCAGTGGTGGGTTCAGTTGCTTTATGCTATACTTGCGTATAGCATATTGCTCCTACTTCCTGAAAATTCTTCCTTAAATTTCCTGTGATTAAGTTGTCTCGTACCTGGTCTTGTCTGTGGTCACTTTAGTAGTACTTTAAAAATCTGTCTTCAAACTCCGTGTAGGTGTCTATGTCCTGTCCTAACTAAATTGTAGCATGCTTCCCTATTGTCTTTCAATAAAAGCTTTTATCATATTCAGTTTAGTCTGTTCGTCAAATAAATTTCCCACTAGATTTCTTGACTATTAATAACAATTTGTGGATTTACCCTATTATCGCCATAAAACTTCATGTGTTGGTCCAATGCTACTCCACCTGTAGAAAATCTGGGACCATCCCCGTTAAACTTGACATGTTGTATTTGATACTACTAACTTCGCGTTCTACCCTGCCTAACTGATCCCTACATGAGTCTGTCACTTCACCATTTTATATTAACTCTTCTTCACAAAAATGCGTACTTCGGACCTTAAATGTCCCATTTCCTGTCGAAGACCTGTAATATCACGCTTATTTTGTTCAACCCTATTTTCTACTTCCCCAGTTTCACAGTAAGACTATCTTTAAATTCTGTAAATTCTTTAGTATTTTGTTCAATTTTCCGCTTATCTGCTCTAATTTTCGTTGGACTCCTCTAGCTCTATTAGATTCATCGCTTAAGTTCCAATTTTCTGTTGGACTCCTCCTCGCTCTATTCGATTCTTCCCTAGCTAATCGCATTTCCTCTAACATTCTCATCATTAACTCATTTCCTTGATCCCTGATTCCGTCCTCGACTGATCTCTACTGCCTCCAGCTTCTTCCATTTTCGAATTTTTCCCACACAATGCTCTATCGTCACTTCCAATTTCCACTCCTGACTCCTTAACACTCCTTTCTCTGCATACGTTCTAATCATCTCACACACTCTAAAATACTGTTAAATTTATACACACACAGAACTCTCTTCTCAGATCGCCAGTTTCCTGGAATAAAATCACAAAATTTTATTTGGAACTCGAGCCTCACTTTTGGGTCGCCATGTATGCTGTGTTACCTACAAAATCCGTAAACTACGCTTTTAGAATCGAGCCTCACGAATTGGGTGTCAAGAATGCTGTGTTATCGTGTATTAGAATGCTCACTTTTGGGTCGCCATGTATGCTGTGTTATCGTGTATTAGAATCGAGCCTCACGAATTGGGTGTCAAGAATGCTGTGAAACCTACAAAACTATTCATTACCTTAACTGTTTGTCCATTGACTTTCTTTCGTTAATCGCCTCGGCTGCTCCTCTAGATAAACTTTCATCCTCATACATAAAAACAAACACATTCCTATCACAAACATCAACGTTAACTCTATTTACATCAATATTCACAATACATTAAAATTTCAAAATTAAAATTCAGCATAAATTTCAGTATCAGAAAATTTCAAGATTTAAATTTGTTATCATTTTAATGTGCATCCAGAATTAAAGTCCTCGTAGGATGCCTACTAATTACTATAACAATATATGCAGACCGAGTCTGAGTACCAAGGAGCATCTACCACCCCTTTACGTTAATTAACCAGGTTCGTCTAATTGAGCTCAAAGACATACCCATATTTTCATTATAATCCAGAACATCAATACTAAATACCTTTCTACTTAAACAAGCAAATTTCACCTTAAAATTAAAATATTATTGTTAGTACAATTTCACTACTGTCCATTTTAAGTAAATCAATTATAAAGTTATTCACACACCAAAATATCAAAGTTCGAACAAAATAGTCTAATTTACCTGAAGGTTACTGCACTCGTAGCTTCAATGTACATCGTCCCTTTGTTAATCACACCATTCCAACTGGGTTATGTTTACGGCTTCTGATTCTCAACGCTTTTAAAATTTTCTCCATCCGCCATTTATTTAAAGTTGTTTCAGGGTTTTCCGGAACTCATCTGTGTATATCTGAACCTTGTTTTGTGGATCCAGACACGTTTATGCACCATTTAATTATTAATACCCCGAAAATTACAAAGAAATTCATACTTCTTTCACCAATATACGCCAAAACTGCCTACTTTTGTGTATTCATTTTTGTTGTAAATTGTTACAGTGATACTAAACTTTATTACCTTTTAATCTTCTTTTCTAAGTACTAAAGTACATTCATTGTAGCACGTAAAGAACAAGCTGTTTTAAATCACAAAATATTCGAGTAACTGTTTAAATTGTTCGATCAAAACCGGAAAACTAAAAGCACTGTTTAACGCGTTGAATCCATTCGAAGATCTAAGCTTGTTCATATTCACCTGGGTATATATAGAGGTTAGCCTGTCTGTCGGTCGAGTCCCCAAAACGGACAATTCTAAAGAATTTCGCCTGCATGTTCCCATTCCGCAGCCCGATGCGATTTTACGAATTTTGCACTCGCACCAGTTAAATCTCAGAAATTTCAACACGGCACGCAACGTCTGGAAATAACTAATTGAATTTTATACAGAAATGTTATTTTTACCTCTCAAATTTTCCTTTTATTCAACCAATGCACCTTGACGTTACTTACTCACGCCTTTTACATATGTGTCTCGGTCTTATATTATCTGTCTCTATCTACCCTGTTCTTATTAGTGCAAATTGATATTCTTTATTATCGATTATTTCAGTCCATGTGGACTGTGAAATAATCCACCTTTAGCATTTCTCGTAACTATTATGCAGGTTTCTCCAACATTCTCTGTAACCATTAATTATCTGCAAAATTTACGTAGAATTAGCTTTTTAAAAATACGCATGTGTTCAAACATACTATTAATTCTCAGAGCTTTATTTCATGGTATTTATTGGGTTTTACAAGTTTTTATAGATATTATCTGTTAACTAACGAGTTAATTAACTTCAATTAAAAATAATACCTCTTTAATTTTTAGTGAATCCTAATTAAATATTCAATTATTATCTGTACGTTTTGTTTAATACCGGTTACTTGAAAATAGAGTTAATTAATATAAATTTTGCACGTAATTTCTTTTGTTTCTTTAACTAGGAATAATTAAATTACACGCAGAGCTTTTAATACTGCTTCTTTTGATCTAAAGCGTCTTGTACATGATTTAAATCTCTTATGTTTAATGAAACGACTGACTTTTTTGCTTCACGGTTTTAATAAAGCGTACCTCTTCCCAAAGCTTCTACACGGTGATGAAAATTATTTGATGTGATTATTTAATTTTCTACCCTGGTCTAAATATGAGTCTTTCCCCTATTTGAATACAAATAATCCCACTTATTTGAATTCAAATATAAATTATTTAAACCGCAACCAAAATTTACAAAAATATGCCTAACTCTCTCTGCCCTTATCTATCTAACTTACCTACCTTATCCAATCCTAAAAAATATTTACACCTATCCTATATCCCTATCCTATTCCTAACTCTCACCTAATTCTCTAAACTGAAATTATCCCTAACTTCATCCTACTTATTCATCTAATCCTATATACATCCTATATACCTATCCTATTCCTAACTTTTAACTAATCTTCCTATACTTCACTTCCCCTACCTAATCCTATATACCTATCCTATTCTTATTCTATTTCTAACTCCCCACTAATCTTATAAGAAATATCTACACTTAACCTATCTTATTTTCTTCCTACATTTAATTTTCCTTCTCATCCTATATACCTAGCTTTATTTTCTATACACACCTACTTCTACTCTTTTATATACACCTATTCTATCCCTATCCTATTTAAATTTTACTCTATTATACACCTATTTCTCCTGTGGTGCGTCTCCGGTATAAGGAATAGTAGGTTGACGTGAAACCGTCCTACTCATTTCCCGTACCTACTTCCCTTAATAAATACGTGCATTCCCTACTACTTCACCTATCTCAAAAGGTCCTTCATATGGCAAGTGTAGTTTAGCACATGTCATCCTATCTCTCTTCCCTACTCTCAAGCTTTTACTACTACTTGGTCTCCCACTTTAAATTTTAACCTCTTTCTAATTCTTGCGTTCATCTTCCTTGTATGTTTTTCAGCTCTTCCTTAACCTCTCCTCACATCTACCAAAAGTTGTTGAAATTCATCGTCCCTAGGCACAATTTGCCATGGTCTTTCGGGATACTGTTGCTTGATCAGCATAATGGGACTGGTTTCTGTCACGGTACTAGGGTTTCATTGATAAAAGATTCAACCTTGGACAAATTGTCCTCCCATAAACCGATGATTCCTATGTGAAGCCAAACCAAGAACTTACGTCTCTTGAATATATCGCTCAGCTGGATTAGCTTGAAGGATGCCTTATGCTACAAAACACCACTTTAATGTTTTGCCCTCCCAATAATCCCTAAATCTTTGATTATTAAAATAAGTAGCATTGTCTGCTAATACTCGTTTAAAAGTTCCTACTTCCTACAAAATTGTTCCAATTTCTTGTTTGTTCCGACTGTATTACAATCTCGAGTGGGATATAATTTGGTAAATTTTGAAAACACATCCGTCACAATCAGCACATTTTTGTCCTTTTGTACTTCGGACTAGATTACTCAAATAATCAATAGTAACTAAGTCCAGGGATTTTGTACGTGTATACTTTGTACCACATCTTGACTCGTACTATTTTGTACTTTCCTAAAGTACATAAGTGACAAGTGTTGATGACTGACTTTACTAACCCTAAGTCTTTAGTTGAAAAAACGTTTCACTAAAATTAACCATGTCTTTCGGATCCCTATGTGACCATATCTTAAATGCAGATCTTTGATAATTAATTTTCTGTACCCTATCCTCTACATACACTTCCAAGTCTTGAATTTTTACAAAAATCCGTTTATCATATGGAAGTTTTTAATCCCGGTTCGTTTTTAACTTGTTCTAATAATCTGTAACTCCTCACTCTGCCTCTGGTTCCTCAAGATCTCCTCTTCTCCATTTACTGAATCATTTTGTAGTAGACTGTTCATGGCAATCATGATGTCACACGGTCTTTTGTTATCCTTGTCTCGGTTTCTACTAAACGCTTCTGATATAAAATTGTTTTCTCCTTAATATATTTAATCTCAAAGTCAAACTCCTGTAGTAACAACCCGCATCGATATACTCGATTGTTAGAAAATCTTGTATTCATCAACGCACACAACGCCGAATGATCCGTTTCGATTACAAAATGTCTTCCAATCAAAAAATTTTAATTTTGTAACCCCAAACACCACTGCAGCCATTCCTTTCACTAATTGTGAATTTATTTCATGCGGCTTCAGTGTGCGTGAAACAAAAGATATGGGCACCTCTTCCCCACTTGTACTTGGTACAATCTGCTGCTAAAGCACTATCCGATGCATCCGTCCTCAGTACGAAACCTTCTTCAAATGTGGGATGCCTCAAAATTAGTTGGTCGTGAAATTGTTCCAACAGTGTTAGATATGCTGCCTCTTGACTTTCCGTCCAACTCCATCTTACTCCCTTCTTCAGAAGTTTAAACAATGGACCCGCTTTTCAGCAAATCCCGGTACAAACTTTTATAAAAGTTAAGGACCCCAAAATCTTAATTTCCTAATGTTATTAGGTCTCGGATATGTCAAAGTTCGTACAATCTTTCTTTATCGATACACATACCTTGAGTGTTCACCACATACCTCAGAAATTTAAACAGTCTTTGAAAAAATTCACATTTCTATATTCAGCCTCAATCCTGCTAATTTAAGCTCATAATATCCGTTCTAAATGAGAGTAACTGTTGTTCCTCAGCTTCACTAAAACTTAAAATATCATCTACATAGTGTATGCAGAATTGCTCATATGCTCCTAAGAATTGCTTGCATTGCCTTAATTAATGCTGCACTTGACGTTGACAAACCATACGGTACTACCTTAAAATTATAGATTTTTCCCTCTACGGAAAATCCTGTGTACCTTCTAGAATCTTTGTGTAATGGAATCAGCCAGAATGAATTCCTTAAATCTAATTTACTAAAAATAAACTTGCCACTTAATCTGCAAAAGTGTGTCCATGGATGGTGGACAATGGAATTAGTTTGGTCCGTTGATTAATTTTTCGTGCATCTAAACATAAACGAATGCTATCATCCTTTTCTTAACTACCACCAACGGATTTATGAAATGAGTGTTTGATACCTCTATTATGCCATCTTCCAACATTTTATTTAATTCTGCCTTCACCTGCTCCCGATATGCTGCTGGAATAGGATAAACCTTTGCGTTGAACGGTTCTGAATTATCCACTTCCAATATGTGCTCATAGCCTAACGCTGTGCTTGCTTCTACCCCCACTAATTCTGCATGTTTTTGTAATAAAGCTTGAACCTCTACTCTCCTATCCTCTGGACATCTTATTGTGTTGATCTGTTTAACCTCATCATCCTCTACCTCTACTACATTAATACTTAACCCCGTGTCATCCTCTGTGACTTCATAACTGCCCTTCCATGGCACTACCCTATCCTTAATCCTTATTACCTTCCTTTCCATATTTATCAAAACCCCTAACTGCATCATACAGTCAACACCTAAAATGCTCTGAAACTTCAGTCCAGGTACAATTACAAACTCCTGTTCACAGCTTAAACCTCCTATATCTATCCTAAGCACCACAACACTATTTACTACAGCAAACTTTTTTTTATTTGGAGCTACTAAATGGCTACGCTTTATAGGCATAATTCTATCACAAACCTTATCCCTAATTTTGCAGACGAATTCCTCCGATATTAAACTCGCCTCTGCCCCTGTATCAAGTAACACTTCTACATTATTCTCAAAAATTTCTAAATTAATAATTGGCAAACATAATTTTTCCTTAGTTTCTGGCTCTACTTCCTCCTCAATTTTGAAAAATTCACGTGGATGTTCATATACATTTACACTGAAATCTAGTGGTCTGTCGCGTTCTAAAAATCCTGTCCAGGTCTGTTTTCCCTACTCGGTCCTGGTCTAGCCGTCACCTCAGCGTATGTCCTAGGCGTTTCCACTCGTTCCGTGTCTGTATTAGCAGTCCCCTCATGTCCGGTGAACTATTCCTTCTGGTAGGTTCCGGTCTCGGTGCAGGTCCCCTTCCTAAACTATTACTTCTAACGTATGGTCGTCTCTGTTCCCAATTCTGTCGCTGGTATCCGTAACTATTCCCCCTTCTAGCATAGTTGTCCCGTCTATTGTCAAACCTAACTGTGTTGATCTGTCTTTCCCTATTATCCGAGGTCGTCCACTACTTACGTCGTCGTACCTCTGCAGGTATTCTAAAAACATTTCTCTGTCCACTATGTTCTGTAGTGCTACGTGTTGTCTTACTTCTACCTCGAAGTGTCGTGATAAATACTTGATAATTTGTCGGTCCGTCAGTGGTGGGTTCAGTTGCTTTGCTATGCTATACTTGCGTATAGCATATTGCTCCCTACTTCCTGAAAATTCTTCCTTAAATTTCCCTGTGATTAAGTCGTCTCGTACCTGGTCTTGTCTGTGGTCACTCTAGTAGTACTTTAAAAATCTGTCTTCAAACTCCGTGTAGGTGTCTATGTCCTGTCCTACTAAATTGTACCATGCTTCCGCGTTGTCTTTCAATAAAGCTTTTATCATATTCAGTTTAGTCTGTTCGTCAAATAAATTTCCCACTAGATTTCTTACACTATTAATAAAAATTTGTGGATTTACCCTATTATCGCCATAAAACTTCATGTGTTGGTCCAATGCTACTCCACCTGTAGAAAATCTGGGACCATCCCCCGTTAAACTTGACATGTTGTATTTGATACTACTAACTTCGCGTTCTACCCTGCCTAACTGATCCCTACATGAGTCTGTCACTTCAGTCATTTTTATATTAATCTCTTCTTCACAAAAAATGCGTACTTCGGACCTTAAATGTCCCATTTCCTGTCGAAGACCTGTAATATCACGCTTATTTTGTTCAACCCTATTTTCTACTTCCCCCAGTTTCACAGTAAGACTATCTTTAAATTCTGTAAATTCTTTAGTATTTTGTTCAATTTTCCCGCTTATCTGCTCTAATTTTCGGTTGGACTCCTCCCTAGCTCTATTAGATTCATCGCTTAGAAGTTCCAATTTTCTGTTGGACTCCTCCCTCGCTCTATTCGATTCTTCCCTAGCTAATCGCATTTCCTCTAACATTCTCATCATTAGCTCATTTCCTTGATCCCCTGATTCCGTCCTCGACTGATCTCTACTGCCTCCAGCTTCTTCCATTTTCGAATTTTTCCCACACAATGCACTATCGTCACTTCCAATTTCCACTCCTTGACTCCTTAACCACTCCTTTCTCTGCATACGTTCTAATCACTCTCACACACTCTAAAATACTCTTAAATTTATACACACACAGAACTCTCTCTCTCAGATCGCCAGTTTCCTGGAATAAAATCACAAAAATTTTATTTGGAACTCGAGCCTCACTTTTGGGTCGCCATGTATGCTGTGTTACCTACAAAATCCGTAAACTACGCTTTTCGAATCGAGCCTCACGAATTGGGTGCCAAGAATGCTGTGTTATCGTGTATTAGAATCGAGCCTCACTTTTGGGTCGCCATGTATGCTGTGTTATCGTGTATTAGAATCGAGCCTCACGAATTGGGTGTCAAGAATGCTGTGAAACCTACAAAAAGCTATTCATTACCTTAACTGTGTTGGTCCATTGACTTTCTTTCGTTAATCGCCTCGGCTGCTCCTCTAGATAACTTTCATCCTCATACATAAAAAAAACAAACACATTCCTACCACAAACATCAACGTTAACTCTATTTACATCAATATTCACAATACATTAAAATTTCAAAATTAAAATTCAGCATAAATTTCAGTATCAGAAAATTTCAAGATTTAAATTTGTTATCATTTTAATGTGCATCCAGAATTAAAGTCCTCGTAGGATGCCTACTAATTACTATAACAATATATGCAGACCGGAGTCTGAGTACCAAGGGAGCATCTACCACCCCTTTACGTTAATTAACCAGGTTCGTCTAATTGAGCTCAAAGACATACCCATATTTTCATCATAATCCAGAACATCAATACTAAATACCCCTTTCTACTTAAACAAGCAAATTTCACCTTAAAATTAAAATATTATTGTTAGTACAATTTCACTACTGTCCATTTTAAGTAAATCAATTATAAAGTTATTCAACACACACCAAAATATCAAAGTTCGAACAAAATAGTATAATTTACCTGAAGGTTACTGCACTCGTAGCTTCAATGTACATCGTCCCTTTGTTAATCACACCATTCCAACTGGGTTATGTTTACGGCTTCTGATTCTCAACGCTTTTAAAATTTTCTCCATCACCATTTATTTAAAGTTGTTTCAGGGCTTTTCCGGAACTCATCTGTGTATATCTGAACCTTGTTTTGTGGATCCAGACACGTTTATGCACCATTTAATTATTAATACCCCCGAAAAATAACAAAGAAATTCATACTTCTTTCACCAATATACGCCAAAACTGCCTACTTTTGTGTATTCATTTGTTGTTGTAAATTGGTACAGTGATACTAAACTTTATTACCTTGTATCTTCTTTTCTAAGTGCACTAAAGTACATTCATTGTAGCACGTAAAGAACAAGCTGTTTTAAATCACAAAATATTCGAGCAAACTGTTTAAATTATTTAATCAAAACCGGAAAACTAAAAAGCACTGTTTAACGCGTTGAATCAAGTCGAAGATCTAAGAGCTTGTTCATATTCACCTGGGTATATATAGAGGTTAGCCTGTCTGTCGGTCGAGTCCCCAAAACGGACAATTCTAAAGAATTTCGCCTGCTCTGTTCCCATTCCGCAGCCCGGCATGCGATTTTTACGAATTTTGCACTCGCACCAGTTAAATCTCAGAAATTTCAACACGGCACGCAACGTCTGGAAATAACTAATTGAATTTTATACAGAAATGTTATTTTTTACCTCTCAAATTTTGCCTTTTACTTTCAACCAATCGCAACCCCATGACGTTACTCTACTCACGCCTTTTACTATATGTGTCTCGGTCTTGCATATATTATCTGTCTCTATCTACCCTGTTCTTATTAGTGCAAATTGATATTCTTTATTATCGATTATTTCAGTCCATGTGGACTGTGAAATAATCCACCTTTAGCATTTCTCGTAACTATTATGCGACGGTTTCTCCAACATTCTCTGTAACCATTAATTATCTGCAAAATTTACGTAGAATGAGCTTTTTTAAAAATACGCATGTGTTCAAACATACTATTAATTCTCAGAGCTTTATTTCATGGTATTTTATTGGGTTTTACAAGTTTTATAGATATTATCTGTTACTAACGATTCAATTAACTTCAATTAAAAATAATACCCTTTAATTTTTAGTGAATCCTAATTAAATATTCAATTATTATCTGTACGTTTTGTTTAATACCGGTTACTTGAAAATAGAGTTAATTAATATAAATTTTGCACGTAATTTCTCTTTGTTTCTTTACTAGGAATAATTAAATTACACGCAGAGCTTTTTAATACTGCTTCTTTTGATCTAAAGCGTCTTGTACATGATTTAAATCTCTTATGTTTAATGAAACGACTGACTTTTTATGCTTCACGGTTTTAATAAAGCGTACCTCTTCCCAAAGCTTCTACACGGTGATGAAAATTATTTGATGTGATTATTTAATTTTCTACCCTGGTCTAAATATGAGTAATATATATATTCTGATTTTAACAGGTGTAAGGTAAATTAAAAGTTATAAAATTCATTCCAATAGAGTTTTTGCATCTACCTTAAAACATCCTATTTAATACTTGCTAGATACAATGGCGCCCAACTTAACCTTTATTTAATTTGTAATTCTTATTTGCTAGAATCGCGCGTACAACTTGTGGCCCGAAATATTCTTCTGTCAAGTAATTTCTGTAAAACCTTATTTGTTACATTTGGTCAGTAATATTCTCTTCAGTTTAGCACTTCAGGTAATAGCACGACTTTAAGTCTATATCTATTTCTCACGTTAATCGCGAAATATTCTTTTCAAATTGGTAAATTTAATCCCATTAAATAGTTAAGAGAAATCAATTTCCGTTTACTCTTTGCTAAATTAGAATCTACATTTCTTTGGTTTGAATCTGGTTAGATGGAAATTTTTCTTAAGTATTTTCAAGATTATTTGTTGTAGGAACCATTTCTTTTAACTTTCACTTCAATTGAAATAAATAAAAGCTTTTACCTCTCTATTGTATAGAAGCAATTGCTATTTAAATTATTATCTTTCAGTGCAAGCTATTAAATTGGAATTTGACCCAATATACTTCTTTTAAAGTAAAGTCGTGATAAACAATTTTTGATCATTTTAAATATGTTTTAGACTGGTTTAATATTTAATTGTATAAAATCTCGAATATTTAGGTTTTGGAAAGGAAAAATATATTTTACTCTATTAAAACCACTGAGTATTTAGAGCTTACATAACTTGTTTGTCTAATTTGGAAGAGGGACAATTACTTGTTGGAATAGTGAAAGTAGTGTTTCTATTGCCCAAGCTGTTACATGGGTTGACTCAAAAAAGTTTGGTTTCATTCCTTGTAGTAAATGATAACAGTGCAAATTTGATATAATGTGTTGCAGTTGGTAAAAATACAAATGATTAAGTGTTTTTAATTTTGCAGATAAAACTCTTGAATAAATTAGTTGTTTTATTTTGTTGTAAAATTATCTGAAGAGTTACCATGATTTAAGGCACTTGTTGCATTTTATTATCAAGATCAAGAATGATTGTTTTGTAAGTTGTAGAAATTTGTTCTTGAATTCATATGTTGTTTAGGCAAGTTCTACATAAAGATTGTGACAGTTTTAAATACGTTGTTTTGGCAAATTATTTAATAGGACTGCTAATCTATAATTATTAAAGGTCAATCTGTACAAATTGTTTTATCCAACGTTCAAAATCTATTATAGAAAATAAAATATATTATTAAATTATACATAGGATTTTACGTTCTTATCCCTACTATTTACAAATTGCAAATATTCTTCATCCATAACTTAATTGTACGCTAATTTCAAATGATTGCTTAGGTCACATGTGAATCAAAATGAAGAATCACAAGATAAACATATGATATTAAAAAGGTGTAATCATAACTTTTTATATTTTAGTGTTCTAGTTTGTGCACATTTCTCAAATGTTTGTTGGGGTTACTTTGTGTTGAAAAAACTTTTTCACAAAACTCACATATAACAGCATAATACTACATAAGCTTACTAATCCATCCAGTTTTTAAAAAATCGTAAGGTTACGATTTTACTAACGTTGTAGCATTGCCACATTGTAGAGGATTGCGTTGTGAAGTTTAACAGCCCATTAGATTACCGCCCTAGTAAATCCATGTCCGTCAATCGGTTAAACATTGAATTCAAAGCATCGGACACATAAACTTTCCTGTTGTTTTATCATATGAACGTGTCTATGCATGTCCTTACTTAAGACACGCACAAATCGTTTTGTTATCTTTATCACATGCATTGTAAAACGTTTAAAGAACCTAAAATGTATTTATTGAATTTAATCAGACATTTATAACGTAGTTGTTTTTTTTTTCTGGTTTGTACTATACTTATATATATATATATATATATATATATATATATATATTTATATATTTTAATAAATACAATGAATCCAGTAAGAAATTTACCGGATACTACTCATAATTTTCTTTAGGAAGACGCAAACAGTTCTTGGAAACACGATCTTTTTGGAGGTTATAGCCCAAGAAAACTTGAAACTGCTCCATCAGTTGTAGAAAATGATGATATTGAGCCTTCAAAATTATCGGTGTCGAATCTTTATTATGGCGTATCAGATTCCGATATTCAAGAACTATTCGCTGAGTTTGACCCTTTAAGAAATGCTGCCGTACATTATGATAGCTCAGGCAGGTCACTTGGTACAGCTGATGTAATATTCAAACGGAGAACCGATGCGATAGAAGCGATGAAGCAGTACAATGGAGTTATGTTTGCTGGACGAGCCATGAACATACAAATAACCACATCCGAGATACCTTCTGCAGCTCATGGATTTCAAATTGATAGAGCTGCTACTGGAAGTGGAGGAGAAGAAGAAAATATATTTTGTTATGAGGAACAACGAAAAGATAGTGCTGGTCCTAAAAGAAGACCAACCAGAGGTAAGCTTTGTGTTACATGAATTTATACAGTTAGGACAGTTGTTTAATAAAATAAGTTGAGGCCATTTTATATGTAAACTAGGGATATTTTTAAGACTTCTTCTAAAGTCACATTATTTAGTTTTCTTTCCGGTTACCTATTGTTGTGAGATTTAGAAATCGTTAGCTTCTTTAAAATACATTTGATAGCTGTATTTTAAATTAATGAATAAACAGACAAGGGTTAGTTGAATTTAAATGAAATGAAATCATTCTATATTAATATGTTAAATAACCATAGAGTTGGTTATTGTTTAAAAAACGTCTTGTTCTAATTGGCAATAATTCGCAGTGCGTCATTATATGAGTTGTCCAGGTATACGATGCGGTTAGCATAGCTTTTGACTAAGTAAATCACACCATAAGAACAACTATACAGGTTGCCCAAATTTTCAGTATATTTTTATAGCAACAACAATAACATTGAGTCTCAAATACAATTGTCTCGGTTTTTTAAAGATATTTTAACCATCCATAAATAATATGTTTTTTTAAATTGTATCATTGCCAGTTCTCTTTTATTTTCTCAGTTAACTTAAAACTTATTACATGTAAAGCTGACTTCTAGGTTTTCTGTTATTCACACTCCTACTCAGTCCAGCGCTAGTTTATATATGCTATACTTTATTCTAAATTTGGATTTTCCCCCTGCAGCACTGCCAACTTGAACGGTGGACTTCCATATATTCCACTTTTGGTAAGAATTCTGGCTTTCCATACCGTTCCTTTACCGGCTTTGAAAATTCTACAACCCTTCCTTTTGGTCGGTTAATATAGATAGGTCTTTATCACATATAACACAATATTTTCCTTTTTGAAGTTTGACATTTGGTTATGCCACTTAGAGCGTATCAGGAGTTGTGGCAGGTACACAGATATAAATCTAGGCAAACATTTGTTTGCAAACTGTTTCCTATACAAGTAGCTAATATTTAGGATTAAGATCTACAGATCTCATAAGTTTTTTGGCAATGATAAAGCTCACTAAAAAATGATTTGGGGCAAGTGCTTCTGATTCTTCACTGTTTAAAGTTAGATATGCAAATGATGTAGAAGTGACAATGTTTTGAGCAACTATTAGGCAGCTTTGAAGAAGTTTGTCGGTGGGCATTCTTGACAGTAATTTGCTAATAATTACAAATATAACTGATTTCACATGATGCTCCCATGCTCTCCCAATATGTGTGGAAAATGGACAATTGAAGTGAAATGACATCTCACGACTAATAAATTTTTTAGCAATTATTTGGAGACCAAAGTTTTTAATCTCTTGCTTTAAAATACGTTCTCTAGTTATAAAGCTAGTGTCTTGACAGCAGTGGATCTGTCTTGGCTAACCTCTTCTGTTAATAAAATTTTTTAAACAGAGTTGCAGTGGTCATCATCTAATTTATGTGCAATTCTTAAATGTACCGCTCGGATGGTCAGACAGGTAAATAGGACACTTCAGCGCTTTTCTATTCTTTTAACAACAACACTGATAGGTCAAAAATAGTTTACTCCTCTCTGGGTAGATGCAACAGTATTAGTAGCAAGTCTGCAGTTGTAAAATGGGGACATTTTTTGTGTTCTGAGAATAGTTTTTATACTATTACAAACTTGACAATCTCTGTTTACTATATTAAGATATATCTGTAATTTATGAATGTGAAACCTCTGTCTAGTTTAGTTTGCTACAGTTTCTCACCCAGGATGCAGAAATAAATTATGGTAATCTGGAATTATTAACATCATTAAAAGGTTTTGGTAGTTCACCGCATCAGATCTTTTTCAATTTAAATATTCTACTTCATTTTTGGACAGTCGACTGTAATGAAGCAGATGTTATTTTTTGTAATTTTCTAATTTTCTTTGTTTTAAACAAATCAATGTATTTCATGCCAACGCCAGCTCTTCAAAGGTTAAAATATTAGCAACCCATATAAGGTGTATGTACTGAACTGTTTGAATATTATAGGATTAACCACTCATGAGCAGTAACAGACTATATAATTTTATTATTCGACGTGATATTTTTCTAGGCTAATCTTCTATATTTAAATAGAAGAATTCTGGCTCTTTGAACAACCGATCCGATTCTTTTAATGAGAGTTGACTAGTCCATTTTGTTACCTCAATTGCTAAATTCAGTTTACCAAGAACATATCACCAGTTTGATATCAGAGTTTATTAGGGTATTCCGTGCGGAGAAGAAAGAAAGCGGTAAAGTAAATATAAAAGATCACCTACATTAAATACCGCAACAAAACAGGGGAGAAGAGTGGAAAAGAAATTCAAAGGAATTGGATTCGGGGCTAGCTTAAAAACGTCGTAGAGTAGGGTGGATGAAACAGAAAAGAAAATTGGAAACCTGGGTAAATAGTTATTACAAACCATTAATTGAACACACAGTCCCAAAAAGGATTATGTACAAAAATCAATAACGCACATTTGCGTGATCGTTCTATTATAACGTGATATAAACAAAGCGTTAATTTACATATAATACAGTATAAACTTTGTTTGCGCCGATAAATGTTTTGGTTTATAGTTCAAAGTATAATAGATTTTAGTTAAACTTGTTAGATAAATATATGGTCACTTGCAAATCCCACAGTATGCAGGTGGCAAGATATATCCGTGTTTACCCGACCGATCAAGGTCGTTAATGTAGTAGATTGTCAACCGTCGTCACGCCCGGTTATGTTTTAGTGTGACGAGTGCCGCATTCTAGTGTTGATGCTAAATAAGATAGATGCACATAATTGATCATCATACAATATTCATCGAGAATTGTGGATCTTCTATATCCCAGAATTACCCTTGTTTCCTTTCCTAACCTAATGTTCTAGTAAATGGATGGATGCATCTATTCAGGTGAGTGTTTATTCCATACTTGTTAATTTGTTTATCTGTCTCGTATTTATGAACATTCTACCTCACCATACAGTGCACTACTCAATTCCCTATACGCCAGGGTGGTTGCCTAAGCATTTGATCCTCAGAGCCTAGGATAGCGTTTGTATCTTATTGAACCAAATTTCCAGAATACTGAATCAATTTTATAGTTGTTAATAGCCGATTCAATATTTCGAAGGAATGTTGATAAATACAGGTATTGTTAGATATCAGAATGCATTAGTAGTTCCGTTTACCTTATGGTTGTACACATACACATCTGTGTGATTTGCTAGTTAAAACTCAAATCATTGAACTTGAACTATAAACAGTATTTTGTAATAGCCGTAGTATTGTTTATTTTTTCCAGAAATCAAAATTATTCCAAATTTGTTTCTGAATTACCAAGTAATTTATTTACACTCGCCCTAGTAGTTGTTACGAATTAAAATTATTAAGATTTACGGGGTAAAATACTTTGCTGTTTAGTTACCTATACTAGATTAGGCAAAGAAAACATTTATTTTTGCTCTAATAATTTATATAAGTTAGTGGTAGTTTAAATTCCATAATGTCTAGAGCAGAAGTAGAATATAAACTTGATGTCACTTTAGCTAAGCGTGAAAATCTTTTTAGGCGAGTTTAGTTGTGCTTCGTTGCGGGGCTAGCTTTAAAAAACTATCCCGTAAATGAGTCCAAATTAGAAAACTTTACCGTAAGGTACGATACTTTAGAAAAAACTCTGAATACTTACCGTAGTGTTGTTGAGGAGATTGTTACTCTAAAACAAAAATTAGAACCAGAGGGTACCTCCCTCTTACGCCCTTTTAGAAGCGTTTGAAGATCTAAATGATCAGATCCAATATTTCGCTAAGCGCTTTCTAAAAGATCCTTCTAGGGTAGCATAAAATTCCGAAAATAATCATGTAAAGAGATCCCGCATACGTATGCCCGCTTTAGAGCTTATGAAATTTAGTGGCAAAGAACTTTCAGTATGGCCTGTTTGGTACGAAAATTACAGACAAGTTGTTTATTTAAAATCAAATTTTTCTAAAGCGGAAAAATTGCAGTATTTGTTAAGTAGTTTAAGCGGTGGAGCCTTAAAAACTTGTATATCAATTGATCCACTTTCAAATAATTATGATACCATATTTGAATTACTGGAAGACACGTATCAGGATAATAAATTTTTAGCGAATATGTATTTAGATCGGCTAATTGCATTTCGCCTTATTCAAAATTGTTCTCCAAACAATCTACCAGTACTTTTAGAAAAATTTAATACCCACGTGGACGCGTTGAAGCGACTGAATATTCCCGAGTTAGATGATTACATCCATACTTATTTGGCGATGTCCAAATTGCCTTCAGAATTAGTTCATTCGTTTGAATTAGTACGAACCAGCCAAGAACTTCCAAAATACGCAAAATTAGTTAATTTTGTCAAACGTCAAAGCAATATTATTTACAAGCCGGACTCTCAGTGCCCAATATATAGCGGCACTGCAAAAAATACAGATCCTTATAAATCCGCCAAAACATTTGTGGTTAACAATCCTAAACCTAAACATACAGGAAATTGTCTATTTTGCGAAAAGGGGTGTCATTTGTTGAAAGATTGTTTAGTATTCAAATCTAATGATCACAAATTCAAATATAAGTTCACTAGAAACCAAAATATGTGCCTAAATTGTTTTTCAAATAAACATAAGGTGCAAAATTGTCCTTCCAACTTTAGTTGTTTGAAATGCAAAGCCCGGCACCACACTTTATTACATAGAGGCTCCGAAAGTACAAGTAAAACTTGTACTTTTCAAGTTTTTGCGGCAACTGAGAACGCCGTTCCTAGCACGAAAGCAAATGCGAGTGCTAGAACTATGTGCTCTCAAACTAAAATCACTCCAAGTGATCATTCCAAAATTGTTTTACTAAGCACAGCTCTAGTTACCGTGTTTGACAAATGGGGAAAAGAACAAACTTTGCGTTTCCTAATTGATAACGCTTCTACAGCCAATTTATTAACATCTGAAAATTGTCAAAGGTTAGGCCTATCTTATGCCAAAGCCGCGCCGTCCAATGTATTAGGTATTGGCGGTACAGTAAAACCTCTCAAAGGTCGAATAAGTATGAAAATATATTCTAAACAAGACCACAATGTAGCATTTTCTGTAGAAGTTTTATTAATCAATCAAATAACCAATTTGGTGCCAGATGTACCAGTGGATCCGAAGAGTCTACAGCATCTAAAATTGCTTTCTTTAGCTGATCCCACCTACTACCTGCCCGGAAAAATTGATGGAATATTAGGTGCGGAAATATTTTCCGAAATTTTAGGAACTCACAAACCCGTGGGCCATTCAGGTACTCCTAACGCCATTTTGACATCGTTGGGATATATCGTGGTAGAACCGTTTCAAGCGCGAGTAAATACATTGCTGTGCACCTTTCTTACATTAGTATCATTGGTAAAAAAATTGTTTGAAATAGACGATTTCGACTGCAAACCTAAAATGGATAAAGACGAAGAAATTTGTGACAGTATATATGCCAATTCGTTTAGCCGCGATCGGTCTGGTACGTACACAGTTAGTCTACCATTTAAGGCTGAACGTAAGAAGTTAGGCAATTCTTATTATATTATCGTTATTATCGTTAGAACGTCGGCTAGCGACCGCCCCAAAATTACGAATATACTTCAAGATTATTTAAATCAAGGACACATGAATTTAGTAGAAAATAATCAACTCGATTTACCACATTTCTACGCAGCCCATCATTGTGTTTGGAAACCCGACAGTACGTCAACTCCCTGCCGAATTGTATTTGATTTTAGTATGATATTTGATAGCGGTATTTTTTAAATGACATTTTACATAAAGGACCGAAGTTACAGAAAAATATTTTTAACATATTACTTAATTTTCGGTTCTATCCTGTTTGTTTGAGCGGTGACAGAAAAGCGATGTATCGTCAAATAAACATGATTGAAACCCAACGGAAATATCAACCAATATTGTGGAGATTTAAGGTTGATAATCCCATTTAAACTTATGAGCTAACCACCGTTACTTTTGGTGTGACCTCCTCTCCATTTCTAAGTTTACATACTATACACCAATTAATGAATCCAAGATGAAGGAGGCAATTATCCGAAGGCCGCAGGATATATAGATAGGGTCATATTTATATGATATGCAGCGTTTCTAATCCGACAGACGCGAAAATAATTCAGACCGAATCTGATAAGTTTTTCGAAAGCGGTGGCTTTCAAATTCTAAAATGGATGTCCAATTGTCCTGAAGTGAAGGCTGCTATACCCGAAGCAATTCAATGGAAATCCACTTATGAATTTGATAAGAGTTACTTTAAAGTGTTGGGTCTTCAGTACAGCTCTTCTACCGATGAATTTGGATTCAAAGTTGAAGACAAATTCACCACACCCTGCACAAAACGGAAAATGTTAAGTATCTTAAGCCGTATTTTTGACCCATTAGCTTTTGTTGCGCCTTTTACCTTATTGTTAAAGGTACTAATTAAAGAAACTTGGGAAGCAATATTTGATTGGGATACTCCCGTGTCTGAAAAAATTATTTCAGTGTGGTCTAAAATTCGGGATGAATTTTTCCTACTTCATAAATTGAAAATTCCAAGGCATGTTCGAGTGTTTGAAAACACCTCTTTGAATATTATTGGATTTTTGGATGCTAGTCCGGTCGGTTACGCTTCCTTTGTTTACATACACACCGTGGATACCTCAGCTAATGTAAACATAAAGTTCTTTTCTTCCCAAACTCGAGTAATCCCCGTAGCTAAAATTAACCTACCGAGATTAGAAATATGTGCAGCAGCACAACCAGCTAAATTAGTAGCTCACATTCGTGATTTTTATTCCAAAAGAAAATTTGTAAATGAAATTTACTCATTTTCCAATTCTATGATAACCTTAAGTTAGATACATTTTCCGTCTAAAAAATGGAATACATTTGTATCCAATCCTGTTAACAAAATACAAAAATTTTTATCTCCTGCCCATTGGTTTTTTTCTAATGGAAAAGAAAGCCAGGCCGATTGCGTCAGTAAAGGTTTACTACTTTCGGCCTTACTTACAAATTCAGCATGGTTTGATGAACCAAGTTGGTTAAAACTTTCGATAGAATATTGGCCAATAACACCGTTTAGAGACAAAGTCGATTCCCAAGAAGGCATCCAAAAAATTGCAGTTCATGTAGCTATTAAAAATGATTTAGAGCCTTTATATACTTTAATAACCTATTTTTCCTCGTGGAGTAAATTATTACACTCTACCGTGTATGTGTTAAGATTTGCAAAAATATTGTCAAATAAAGATCCCATATCCAAAACCAATTTGGATAAGACTGAAGAGCTTTTAATAAAAACTGTTCAACAGCGTCATTTTTCCGATGAATTTAAAATATTAGCGAATAATGGAATTATTCGTTCCAACCTACGCAGACTTTGCCCGTTTATTGAAAATGGTGTCATCCGAGTTGGTGGTCGAATATCGAAGGCCAACGTAAATTATGATAAAAAACATCTAATATTGTTACCAAAATCCGACCCTCTTATTCCCGTGATTATTAGTTACTATCATAAATTGTATGGTCACGCGGGAGCTCACCTATTACAAGCTATTCTAAGCAACCAATTTTGGATTATCTCCGCACGTAGTACGATCCGAAGCTGTATTTGGAACTGCAACCACTGTTTTCGACTCCGGCCTACCCCTATGTATCCTATAATGGCAGATTTGCCTTTTGAACGAGTAAATGCCGCCAAAGCATTTTTAAATATCGGAATTGATTATACAGGTAGTTTTCAAATTACTTTAAGCCGCCGAAATGGAGTTAAATGCCAAAAGGGCTACGTTTGTTTATTTGTCTGTATGTCTACCCACGCTTTACACCTGGAACTAGCTGCTGACTTATCTACAGATTCATTTTTAGCAGGCTTAAAGCGATTTTTGTCTCGAAGGGGAAATTGTGCAACGATATTTTCAGATAATGCAACAAATTTTATAGGTGCCAAAAAGAGATTAGATGACGTTTATGATTTTGTCCGTACCACTGCATTTAAAAATGCGTTCTAGAAGGAATTAAATATAAATAAAATTCGTTGGAAATATAACCCCTCTAGCGCCCCACATTTTGACGGGATTTGCGAATCCCAAATAAAATGTGTAAAAACTCATTCATCCCGTATCTTTGGTCAACAGCATCTAACATATGAGGAGTTCTACACAGTTTTATGTCAGATAAAATCAATTTTGAATTCTCGGCCATTGGCTGTAGTCAGTAGCGACCACAATGATTTAAGTGCTTTAACCCCTGCCCACTTTCTAAACAGTACACCATTAGGTTGGTTACCTGTAGAAGATGTATTCGATATTCCCATGAATCATTCTAATAGGTATAAGTGGATCGATTCCATAATTATTTATTTTTGGAAACGTTGCCACCTGAAATATTTATCCACGTTGCAAAAACGCCAAAAATGGAATACCAACATACACCCTCCTTCCGTAGGTTCCGTAGTGGTGATTATGCACGATAACCTCCCTCCTCTACAGTGGCCGATTGCTATTATAAAAGAGTTAATGCCCGGGTCTGATGGTGTCCCACGAATCGCCAGAGTTAAAACTTCTTCTAACACATATACCCGGCCATTGGTCAAATTATGTCCTTTGCCATTACAGTAAAGGAATAAAGAACTTGTTCGAATTAAAGTTTATTTACTTACCCAATAGTTTTTTATTTTTATGCTAATTCGCATTAATTCCTTTAAGTTCCCTTACATGATTGCATATAGCTCATTTTTGTTTTTCGTATTTTTTTAATAATAATATACATTTACTATGAATTTTCATTTATATTGGCCCCGCCCAGGATATTTACGCCGATAAATGTTTTGGTTTATGGTTCAAAGTATAATAGATTTTAGTTAAACTTGTTGGATAAACATACGGTCACTTGCAAATCTCACAGTATGCAGGTGGCAAGATATATCCGTGTTTATCCGACCGATTAAGGTCGTTAATGTAGTCGATTGTCAACCGTCGTCGTGCCCGGTTATGTTTTGGTGTGACGAGTGCCGCATTCTGGTATTGATGATAAATAAGACAGATGCACATAATTGACCATCATACAATATATATCGAGAATCGTGGATCTTCTATATCCCAGAATTACTCTTGTTTCCTTTCCTATCCTAATGTTCTGGTAAATGGATGCATGCATCGATTCAAGTGAGTGTTTATTCCATACTTGTTAATTTGTTTATCTGTCTCGTATTTATGAACATTCTATTTCACCACACTGTCCACTGCTCAATCCCCTATACGCCAGGGTAGTTGCCCAAGCAAACTTAAATATTTTAAAATATCGAGTATAAAATATTACAATCTAAATAATAGGTACATATATACATGCAAGAAAACTTAGAAAATGTTTCCAACATTAAATATATACAAGAAATAATACAGTTATATATACAGTTATTTGTACCTGCTTTGTGAAATGCACCTCTAAAAATCAGAACGTAACATTAACTTTTATAACTTAACCCTAACTCAAGTGAACCAAGTATTAACTAATACAGTAAGCAAGTTGTTGACGTTAACATTAATAGACAAAAAAAAAGGAAAACAGTAAAAAGTGCTGTAACGCATGCTTTGGTTTAACTAGTTGTGACTTTGAAATTAATTAAAGAATCGCTCGTACATTGTGAACATGAAATTAGTAACGTATATTCTGCAATTTATTGAATAACCATGAGTAGTAAATTACCGCATCATAACAAGAAGTGTCTATCATCCAAAACAGCAACACAAGTAAAAGATAGCAGAAAAAATAACTACCTTAAGCTGTCTGTCTGTCAGGTACCATCTCAGGATGAGGAAATGCGGCTTGCATTTGTCGATAGGATGGATGCTGAATGTAACAACATAACTACACTAAAACACTACGTACAACACCGCATTTTAAAATCACGACTCAACAAGGTTTCTTTAAGCTCAAAGGAAGTTGTGTAGAATTAGAGTCATCGAAGAGAGACGAGTATCTTTCCAAAAGCTCAATTTGTATTTATACAGATTGAGAACTACTGGGGAAATAACAAAAAACCATTCCCAGCAATAGAATGTTAAATATTCTGCGGAAGCAAGTAAAAATATATGCCAGACAACAACTGCCAAATATTCCTAGAATGCAAGCAATAAAAAAAGCAAATGGCCTCAATAATACGATAATCAGTTCTACTAAATTTCGTTGTTTGCTTAGGGAAGCAAAGTATATTTTAAAACATGCAACCTTGCATACAGCTAAAGCAAACACAACGTATAGCCGGTTGTAAGAATGTGTTTCAAGAAATTTATAAGGTAAATTTCTAGCCTTTTAAAAGCAGTCTAACGATAAGCAATCGTTCATAGAATTTATAAACGCCGTTTAAAATATATTCCTCGTACTTCTACACTTAAGGGAACTTTAATGCGTATTTATTTTAATTGGAAGATATACGAATTTGCTATATGACCGTTCGTATAATTTGAAACGACATAAAAAGCGGACACTTTTATACATTTCAGGAGGCGTATATTTAAGGTAGTTAGAAATTAATGCGAAAATCGCCTGATTTAAAAGTTTAAAGTATCAAGTTATCCTATATTTTTGCAATTCGAAAAGCAATAAACTTAAAAAATTTTCTTTGATCATCTGATCGAATCCAACTTAATATGATTACAGTATCAGCCCAGTAATAAACAATTGTAGTAACTAAATGTTAAGAATACTTTCTACAAACCATGCTTCCTATGCTACTCCTTCCAAATCCATTAAGGATATTGTTTGCAATTTAACCAGCGCCCTTGTGTTTTTGCACTCAGTAATGCTTATTCTGTTACATTTTTCTTTGTTTATCTTAAATAAGCTACAACAGTACTGCCGTCATCACTCGCATGGACAAATATGTGTAGTTCCACTAAAGAATCACACTAATTAACAGACATATTCAGATAACGTCGTGAGTTTGTGAGTTTTTCTACATTTACCAAGTGCTTCAACCACATTAGCAATTTTTTATGCTGTTTGTCAGCTCTAAGCTCATCAAAGGTTAGTTTACTTCGTCGAATTTTTTAAAGTACTATTTTTAAATACTCTAAAAGATTTGATATGGGTCCTAGTAGATCATTTATAGACATAAAGGTATGAAGAATTTCAAGTTTAGAGGATTTACATAGTTATTCTTTGACAGTGCAACCATTTCTAAACTTGCTTACACATAATTATTGAACTTGCAAAATTAAACAAAAAAGTCAATTAATTAATGATTGCTTTTCTTTTATTTAAATCATATCTGCAGGCTATCTGGTATGTAGATATATCTCAGATGAATTTTCATGTAAGTAAAGATGGTCGCTTTTAGATCATATTCTTGTGGTGAAGGTGTGTTATTTTCTTGCTAATACGTAATTAGAAAAGCGTACTATTGTAAAAGGCATTATTAGGGCACTAGATAAGGAAACACCTCACCACATGTCTATAATGCACTACCCCGAGATAGTTAAAGATGAAAAGTAATATCCACTACATAGTATTCACCTCACAATAGTGTTGATGGTCATTAGATTCTCAAACAACGATCGCTTGTTCTTCACGTGCTGTAATTGGTTGTGAAGCGTCATATGCCAAAAACGGTGGTAAGGAAACACCCAAGGGTAAATTACAGTATATTTTACTAAATATATGTTATCCAATATGCATTATCACTTAAAGTTAATTATTTATAGTAATACCTAAAATTAATTATTTACAAAAATAGACTTTAGGAGCGTAGTAGAGGGGGGAAGAGGGTTCTAGATACACCACCACCACAACAACCACCACCACCACCACAATTGTCAAAATATTCGCACATCTAGTAACAGTATTAAATAACATTGTTATCTTAAATTTGCATAATAGTTTTCTTAAACTAAGCATTTTTTAGACCCAGGCATGGATAATTCAATTAAATCCTAAATTGCCTTTATCTTACAGTATATCCTTTCACCATATTAGCAAATATTTGCACATCTAATATTAAATAACATTGTCATCTTAAATCTGCACAATAGTTTTCTTGAACTAGTCATTTTTAGCGTCCGGCATGGATCATGCTCTCAACACTTTGATCTGGACCGTCGGACCCTGCCATCCTTCCGCAGAACCTCGGCATCCTTCCACAGGACCACCGGATCTGCAAACTTTTCAGCTAATTTATTGCAATATTTATAAAAATCTCGTTTGCAAATTAAATTCTTATTTGCCACAATCTCAAATATTTGCATAAATCTTCTAGTAACGTTGATTAAGTACTGTATTTGTATAGAATAATCCTTTAAACTAATTTATACATAACTAGATTAATCCATTAAACCTAATGCAATTGTTTGCAAATTAAATTCTTATTTGCTACAATCTCAAATATTTGTATAAATCTTGTAGTAACATTGATTAAGTACAGTATTTATACAGATTATACTAATCTATACATATACCGCTATTGAAATCGTTTGCAAATTAAATTCCTATTTTCATATATCTCACAGTACTCCCTCCACAATGTTAACAAATATTTACACATCTATTAACAATGTTTAAATACATAGATCGACAAAAATTGTAGATTGCGAGTAATGAAAAAATCTATACATATACTGCTAATGCAACTGCTTGTGAATTAAATTTTTATTTGTCTTTCTCTCACTGTATACCTTTCACTATGTTAGCAAATATTTGCAGATCTAGTAACAGTATTCATTATAGTACATATACTCATGATTAATTCATTGAAATCCTTCTTTTTCTCTCATAAGAAATCCACATGCAAATTCCTATGCTAATTTATGATAATATTTGTATAAATGCACTACATTAATCCATCAAACCTAGTGCAATCGTTTGCAAATTAACTTTTTATTTGTCTCAGTCTCAAATATTTACATTAATCTTCTTGTGACATTGGTTAAGTACTGTATTTGCACAGATTAATCCATTAAACTTATTTATACATATACCGCTCGCTAATCTTATTTAATTTATAAAAGTGTTTAAGTGGAACATTACGATGTAATATTAGCTGTCCATTGGAAAAACAACAATATGCATCAATACAGATTATTCGGTATACTATACATTAATAACACAATTTTTGCATACAGTTGAAATACATAGATCAACAAAAATTTTAAATTGCGAATAAAGAAAAAATTAATATGCAATATATCTGCCGCCAAAGCATTCGTAGACTCATACTATAAAGTAGGGTTATCCTTGGTTTAGGAATCTGAAAATTAGAGAAACATATTAAAAATATGTTTTAAGCAAAAATGTGTATATATTATATGTATACACTTTTCCACATCACCCCCGCAAAGCCCCGCATAGGTAGGTTTTTTCATAAACAACTTTGACGCTCTAATGCAATCGTTTTGCAAATTAAATTCTTATTTGTCACAATCTCAAATATTTGCATAAATCTTCCAGTAACATTGATTTAGTACTGTATTTGCACAGATTAAATCTATTAAACTAATCTATACATATACAGCTAATGCAATCGTTTGTGAATTAAATTCTTATTTGTCTCTATCTCACCGTATACCTTCCACTAAGTTAGCAAATTTTCGCAGGCTATATAGTCACTGTTCTTTGTTAAAAAACTTGCATGGAAATGATTAGGAACTCTCGTTAAAATCTAGGTTAACCTTGTTTTTTAATTAGACTCTAACCATGTAGACTGGTTAAACCTTAACACACGGTGGACGCTAGTCATTAACTGAATCAAGTGCACCAACAACTTTCCTAACATCGCTTTAACACATCGACCATTTTTGCTGATGTCACCAGCACCATGTAGAGTAGGTCGCAACTGTCATTGTAGTACATGAGTAATTTTTTTGTAACAATTATCACTTTGACGTTTCCGCCATCTTGGTGAGATTTTTTCACTCACCCTGTATACGCATGTTACATAGTTACCAACTGAATCAGGTGTACCAGTAACATTAACCCTAACCTCACTTTTACCCATCTACCATTTTTGCTTACATCACCAGCACCATCTTTTAAACCAATTTCTATCGACCCACCTCGTATACTACTGTAAACCAATTTTCGACTCACTCTGTAGTCTTTGAGAAGGATAGAACACGGTGCTTTCAGCGCGAATCTTATTTAATTTATAACAGTGTTTAATTGGAACGTCAGGATGTATTACTAACAGTCCATTGGAGAAAGAACAATATACGTTAATACAGTTTATTCGGTATACTATACATTAATAGCACAATTTTGCATACTGTTAAGATACATAGATCAGCAAGAATTCGGCAATAAGAAATGTTAATTTTAGTCTGATTCGAAGTTTATGTTCTCTGTTGCACCGGCTCTACCCCGGCTACTCATATAAACATTTTTCTTACCGTCAATTAGCTCGCTGAAGGCTTTTATTCTATAGAGCTTTAGATATTCGAACAAGCGCGCCGGTAAAAAACAAAAAAAAATCATTACTTTCAACAATAGCACGACCCCATACTTTGTTGACACAGGCTTGATTCCTAAGATACGATATTTTCTATGGGTGGGAAAGTTAGGATGCGCTTATTGTTGGCAGACATGTTTACAAATTCTTGGAGCTTTGAAAAATTTATTGATTTTGTAAAACTGCTGGCACTTTTTTTTTAGTATTTAGGATTGTGGGAGGGTGTTAAAGTTAGAATATGTTATTTAGTTAAGTGATTTGGTAAAACTATTTTGTTTAATTACCTTATGCGCTATGGTAGACACAACCATAAAACGAACAACCGCGATGTTGTTCTCGTGTGTGTACCGTAAGATTACGATAGCATTCAAGCGTAAAAGCATAATATACATAAAGAGTAATAGATAGGTATCTTTCATGTTATTTGTTGTCAAGGCGTTCTGCGCCATCTAACGGAGGATACGTTCGTTGTTTGTTAAATCAGCAGTACTGAAACCGTCACAGTAGATCCCAAAATGTTATGACGGGAACATTTCTTAATTTAAAATTAGGGCAGTACCAAAACTTTTGAATATTTAGGTGCAAGTTGAAGTTTCTTTTCTTCGAGAATAAAGTCACTTAGAATTTTTAAACATGTGTTTATTGATGTTTTGGTCTATGTTTAAAAACGAAGTGATTTTATTCCCAAATAAAAAAAAACATGTGTAAACAACACAATAATCTTAGGAATAATGTGCTCTTAAAATACGTTTTTAAACAACTTACATAAAAATTGGTTTTATAAATATATTGTGTAGCGAGTTTGCTTGTATTAACAATATCGATTTTCAAATACTTATCCTTGATTTCGAAGCAGACAAAACTGAATATTTGAGCACAGAAACATTTTTTTCTTTATTGTGTGAATCACAACTTATTTTGGGCACCTTAATAATTGTCTACATGTAGCTATGAGAAAAACTATTTAAAAAAGAAAAATAATGCTAGTTCAAAATAGTCTTAATTCTAATTCTCAATCTTTTGGTGGTAAGTTTAATTTAACCAAAGTACAAATCAAACAAAATAAATAATTTATTATATTTATTACATATCCAGTTACAACATATTTTATCAATAATGCTTGTTTACTATTACATGTTGTTAAAACTTTTAATTATATTATTACATTGAGTTTATGGAAAGTGCCTACTACAAATCTTATTTTATACTTCCACCAATACAATATATTTTCTGCTGTTGTTGACATATTACGCATTGGCATATCAAATAATTTAAACGCTGCTTAATTGTAAGGCATTGCACAATCAAAATATGCTATATGAAAATGTATGATTTTTAGATATTTCAGTTACTCAACTATACCTCCCTTAAAATCTGTTTTGATTGTTATTCAAAAAGCGCTCAAATTGCATTGCAGAAAATAAGTCGTATTTGATGAACAAAAAAGAATCACTTTACCTTATACGTAAGTCAAAAACAAAACTAACATCAGCAAGCAGCAAAGTGTTAAGTAATGTGAATTTCAGGGTACGTTCGTAGTTATATAGATGTGTTTAAAACAGGAACGTACAAAGTGATTACTTGACCAGCAAAGGAGCATTACTATAGCAGACTGTCCGTTCAATCTTATATAATTATGCTAGTTGTACATTCCTTTGTGCACAAATTAAGAAAGATTTGTGACAAGTAAAATTCAAAGAATTCAATTTTTCGTTTGGGAGAATACATTTAATTACCGAGTGATTTTGATTTTTAGCATTACTGTAAAATGAATGACCTTTGACATTGTCAAGGGTGTCTTGACAAATTTCTAAAATCACTAATTGGCTGCCATTTCTTCCAAAAATTCGAAGCTATTTTGTAGGGGTACATCCAACAGTATCTACGTTGAATTCACATCCTTATCAAAAAGTCAAATATTATCAGTCTATGCAGGTTAGTGCAAGGAAAATAATAAAAACTATGTTGCATTTCAAATAACATTTTGTAAAGTTATTGTCAAAGAAGATATCGATACATAAACATTGAAAGGATCTGTGATTATGAAGTGTTGCAAACCTGGCTCAATGTGATAAACAATTAACAGTACGTTAAGCGTGCAAAAGATAACCTTTTGGTTTCTTTCATATACATTTTAAAATTTATTTAGTCCATTGACAATGACCTATTCGGTTGATGGTACATCAGAGAATATTTAAAATGACATTTGCACGTTCAACATTTTGTTATATATTTATGTGGACATGGTTAACTCAGAAACAAGAGGACTGCATGGTTACGTAAAAGAACAAGACGCAAAGTATAAAGCAAAAAATGAATACACTGGTAATAAAGTACAAACTACAATGGACTTTCAGAGAATATTTCTCTGTCCTAAACTGCAAGTGTCCCAAGATTATTATTCACAAAATTACGAGTACAAGATTTTACCATTTAAAGTTTGAATGAGGAGAGGGTAGAGAAGTAACGATAGTAGGTTTATTTGGTTTAGGCACAAGAAATAACAGAAGAAATGTTGGGGGAATTTTGCAACAAAAACAATTTAACTATTAGAAACACATTATTTCAACATCATGCTAGGAGACGATACACGTAGAAGATGTCAGGAGATATAGGAAGATATCAAATAGATTACATTCTTGTTAGACAACGGTTTAAGAATCAAGTAAAAGACTGTAGATGCTACTCGTATAAAACAAAAATTAGCACAAGGGCATGCTTCATTTAATAAGAAAATGCAACAACTGTGTTCAAAGACAACAAATATAGAAACAAGAAAACGATTGCTGAAAGCATATGTGTGGAGCACACCACTGTATGGCCGTAAAACGTGGACAGTAGAAGCGGACAGGAACAAGATAGAAGTCTTTGAAATGTGGTGCTAGAGACGTATGATGAAAATATCATGGATAGATAAAGTTAAAAACAAAGAGGTTCTACAAATGGTATGAGGAAGAAAGAAATATACGGAAAACGGTAAATAAATGGGATACATAGGATGATAGGTCACATACTAACGCGGAATTGTGCGGAATATATTAGTAAAGATAGGAAAAAAGAGAGGTAGAACTAAGTTAGACTATTGCACACAGATAGTAAAAGATGTAGGCTGTGAGAATTTCAGAGAAATGTTCAAGTTAGCTCAAAATATAAACAAATGGAGGTAAGCATCCAACCAGTTGAAACCCTAATGATGAAAAAGTAATTGTTTTTAAACCTGATGATTATTGTAAACAACTATAGGTGTTGCTTTTGCAATATTAGCAACAAATGTTGATTGTGTAAAAGGATTAATTGAAAACTATTAATTCGGCAAATATCTAGGGTTGGGGTATCTTGGTAGCAGTCGGGTTGCTTAACCCCCTTGGCGTACCAATGAATGTATGTCGGTGAAATAGGGTATATATTTAGAAAACAATAGAAGGACAGCCATGTTGAATCTAACAAGAAAGAGTAGCTACTATGTTTGAAGACAACAAACAGAAACAAGGAGAAAATTATTGAAAGCATATGTGTGGAGCACAGTACTGTATGACTGGAACGTGGACAGTAGGAAAAGCAGGCAGGATAAAAGGTAGAAAGAAGCCATTGGAATGTTGTACTTCAGAGTATGATGATGATGGCATGGGCAGACAGAGTTAAGAATAAAGAGGTTCTAGAAATAGCAGGGGAAGAAAGGTATCTGTGAAAAACAAAAAAATAAGAAAAATGGATGGATAGGATGTATTCTATGGCATTGGGATATAGTGCAGGATATATTACAGGAAAAAAAGATAGGTAGAGGTTGACGTAGATTAGACTATTGCACACAGATAGCAAAGGATGTAGGCTGTGAGAATTTTCGAGAAATGTGTAGGTTAGCTCAGAATACAAAAATTAAAGCACACGTTTAAGCAATTCCAGGATTGAAGAGCTAATGATGATGATGAGTTTAAATGATAGGGCAGTTTATCTGAATATATGGCACGAAAGTGTCTGTATCACTACTACAATAAATTTGTATTATGCATTTTAAATTTTGTTACCAATTAGACATCAGGAAGTGGTTATGAAGAGATCGCTATAATTATCAGAACAGAAACTAGGCAGTAGCCAAGAATGCTGGGTAGTACTCAGTATCGATACTCGAAAGTACTTTTATTTTGACGGATTTACATAGAAACATAATATAGTGTGTTGTACCAACACTCCTGGGCATCTGAGTAGTAGAATTTGTGCTAACATTATTTACCCTTTCTATTTCTTTTATAAATAAGTTCTACTTCTATACATAAATAGGGTTACATAAACTTTTTCGTGATTCTTTACCACTCATCACCCTATTAATACCAACTACTTAATTATGAACACACAGTGTTGTGAAATTAAGAAGACACTTTTTCTTAAACATTTCAAAATGCTTTTCCTCACATACATAATGCCAACTAGAATTTCAAAATCGCTAAGAAAGGTTTTTCCTTTCCTATAACTTTTGGTAATAGATATATAATGTTATTATATGCTTTAAACAGCTGATAAATAAAATAACCATTGCAGTTATTTAGTCCAATAGGCAACTTACAATTATACCTTTTTAGATTGATCATATTACTTCACTCAGTGTCCCCCTTAGCTGATAAATTTATTTTGCATGTGTTGCAATTATCAATAAGGCCTGCTAATTTTCTAAAAATAAAACCGTTTATATATCCAACAACAATTTTTGAAAGATAATTGTTGGATGGAGGAGTGATATTATCATAGCACAATTCTTCAACATTTTGCACAGATGCAATCACTGGTTTTGAAAAAAAATTTTGAATGCCCAATAGTATGTTTCCCGCATCTTCCTCACAATTGGCAGCAACAGAATGTGTTGTAGCCAAATTGTTAATTAAAATAGATTTAAAATGTGCCATAAACATAGTTGAAGTGGGATTGATATTTCTTGACCCTCTTTGACGAATATGTCCAAAAAATTTTTAAAGGGGATTTTGGTTAAATCTTCTAACAGGTAATAAACGCTTATTTGCTCGACAATGATCTTTATAAATGACCTCTATTCCGTTAATTGCTATAATCCAATTTTTCAGAGTAGGAGGATATAGTTTCTTGCCATCTTTAAAATAATACATATTTTTTAACGCTTGTTTTGCGTTATTCCAAAAGTTAAAAGGTGGAGAACTATAGGCAACAGCGCATCTTAAAAGTTTTCCCAAAGTAGGGTATTTTGTGAGCCCATTTAAACTATAAAACATGTCGTCAAACAGTTTTAAAATTTTTGCAGTCTCAACAGTCTCTTTCATAGCTTTTGATCCATTTTTACCAACACTGCTTAAAATAATGAAATCATTTAATCAATTGTCTAAATTAAGAAGACTTACCAGTCCGTGCAAGTAGAGACATGATTGATAACACAGAATGGCTGAAAACTTGAGCGGCATACGATACTTTCATCTTCTTGATTTTATCACGAACAACATGTTGATCAGTTAATTTATATAACATTCTTAATTCTCTTGACGAATTGCCAAATTTGTACAAATCAACAATGTCAGACCATCTTGCAACATTGGTTGAATTTGTATCGAGCCAAGCTAAATCTTTTGACGATAAATTATTCCTAATCCCTTTAAGAAATATGATAATTTTTTTTCACTTACGAAAAAATATCTAGTAAATTTTTCTACTATTATATTATTTCCCATTAAAGAATTAATAGCCGAGGAGTTGTTAGTTCCATGGTCGCTTACAGTACTCACAACATTAAAATCAGCTTCCTGGTATTTGTTAATAAGAATCTTTAACATATTTGCAATTTTATTGGACTTGATGGGGCCGCTAGAAAAACTGTAAGCCAAGGGTTGTTTCCAGCTATGAAAAACACCCTGTAGCATAAAAACTAGGACACTAGTAGCAATACGAGAAGATTGTCTATATCCAAAATCTTCCAATCCTTCAAAGCTTTGAGTGTATATATTCAAAGAAATATGAGGTTCGATGCTGAGTTCATCAAACATCAGAATGCCTTGTTTTTGTATGAAGTTCAAACTTTTTCCAACAGTTGCCAAATTTTCAAAAATAGAATTACAAATACCAGGAGTTACTGGAATTTTTTGCAGTAATAAATTTAAGGTACGCCTAGAAAGCATGTAGAACAGCTTTCGAAACAGCTTATAACCTTTGGAACTTTGTTTATGCAACATTAGCCCTAGTACTTTGTTCTGATCTGTATATCTCCTCCCTTTTGCGGATTTTGCGCTGCAACCTATTTGAGACTTCAAAAATTGCAAAATGTGGGGTTTAATATTTTTATTACTAATCATGTCAAGTAAATTTTTCTTTTTCTTTATAGAGCAATGCCTCTTTTTTAATCTTCTCACAGAATAAGTTAATCTTCTGGAAGTTGTGTATAATTTACTTGCCTTAGGTGTAAGCTCAATTGCCCTGGTAACGCCCAAAGATTTCAATAACGTTGCATCTGTAACATAAGTCACTACATCAGTATATGAACGTTTTGTTGATTTAGAAAGCACTGTTGAAACTATAGATCTTTGAAGTCACGCGGTTATTTAAGGTTATAATGAGATAAAACATTTATCTGAACATAAACTAGTGTAAAATACAAACCAATTATCATTAGATTGATTGTCTATTTAGACTAATATATAAAAAGGAATTCTTGTAAACGTTCCATTATTAGTGTAGCAAAGCTATTGCATTAACTATTCAAGTGTCCTATATTTTATCGTGTAATCAACTGTAATCAATCTAGAAGCAAAATTTAACAAATCCACTTTTAATGAAATCTTTTCAGCTACATCACCTTGAAGACGGACACATTTTTCAAATCGTACAAAATGTTGAAAAACTTAAAAATAAAAAATGTTCCCCAACATTTAGTATTTAGAGTTTTCGAGTAATTTGTAATAATTTTTTTTAATACTTTTTTCTCTTTTAATCACTACAATGGCTACACAACAGAAAAATTATATATCGATTGCTTTCCAAACAAAAAGTTATTTAGGTGACATAAAAAGTGAAAAACACTCAGTAATTAATTGGGTAATGCCCTTTTAAAAATAAACTGAATAATACAGTAAAATCTTAGTTCATATAAAGGTTTGTGAATCACGTAACACAAAGATTCACCATTTGTTTCAATTGTAAAAAATGTTACGCAGAATTAATATTTTTACTTTTTGCAGTCTTGTCGGTTTCTTGTTCTTCCAATGGTTTATTATGCTGAATTACCACATCAAAATCGGCAGTCAGTTGTGTGTTTCCGGATGTATTGCCTATAACAATTGTTCCTTATTAAAACATTGCTACATGTACTTTAGTATGGGAAATAAAGCAAATGCATATTAAAACTAATTAGGGATACGTTGATGTGTTTTAATAAATTGAATCGGATACTGGGCGACAAAGAGTTGGGACCACATGTGATGCCTGTTATGTGGTCACTAGTATTTGCAAATAATATGAATTTCAGAAATCAATTGATAATTTATATTATTATATTTACTTAATTTGCTATTAAGAACCACATTTCAAATGAGTTTATTTTATGTTTCTGGGCCTTGGTATTGATCTAGAACAACCTTACTCCCTGCCACCTGTCCCGTCTTGTTCTGCTCTCCTTTGTCAATCACTCTCTCGTCATCCGAAATCGTTTCAATGCTGTCATATTAATGCCTGCTCACTACTTTCTCATTTAGTTGAGTTTCTTTACCTTTTTGAGTCTTGTCTTCCACACTGTGTTGCTGTGTCGGAAACGTGGCTGAAACCAACTTTGTCTGATTCCTTGGTCAAGTTAGAAGGATATAAAATTATACGAAACGACAGAACAGGGAAAAGTGGTGGAGGGGTGACTCTTTATGTTCGTAAAGATCTTAATTGTAAATTTATTGCATCTTCCCCCTCCATGTATAAGGCGCGTCCGGACATTCTTTTTCTTGAGATTGTAGCTGCGAAGGCAAAAGTTCTAGTTGGAGTTGTTTATAAGCCCCCAAAAATTGGGTTTTTGGTTGATGTTGAGGAGGTAATTTTTCAATATGCCCCGCATTATACAGATATAATCGTGCTTGGAGACTAGAACATCAATTTATTGAATGATACTTCCGAGGTCTATTATTTTCGAACTATGATGGATGCATGTAATCTTAGCATTTTACCACTTGAACCCACTTACCATGCACCCTTTTCATCATCGATTATTGACCATATTATAATTTCAAATAAGGACAGTGCACTAAATTTTGAACAAATACCGATATTAGAAATCTCTAAACACGATCTTATTTTTGTATCATATTCACTTAAAACATATAAATTTCAACCTAAATTAATTACTTATCGGGATTTTAAGAGTGTTAATTCTGAACTTCTACAGGCAGATATAGAACGTCCGAGCTGGCATGAAATCGATGAGGAAGCAGATGTTGATGCTAAACTCCACAAGTTCAATACAATTGTTAACAATATTTTTGACATTCATGCTCCATTTAAAACAGTTAGGGAACTAGACCAAAATCTCCGTGGTTAACCCCTAAAATTAATGAAATGAGACGAATGAGAGACAGTGCACTTGCATTTTATAAGAAAGTTAATACTGCATTGAATTATGACCGTTACAAAAGTATACGTAATAGGACCAAGCAGTTGATCAGAAACTCTAAATTAAAATATTATCATTTTATAGCTTCATATACCGATTCCCGAAGGACTTGGGCTGCTTTAAAGAAAGCTGGCATAGAAAAACCATTATTGCAGATACCTTACAGCATACATGTAGATACCCTGAATCGACATTTTTCTGCATTAAAGATGCAAGACAATACAGCTAAACTGGATACTATCAAACGCTTAATCAGTATACCGCCCGCTTCATTTCCACAATTTGTGTTTACTGAAGTGTCGACCGATGATGTCCACAAGTCTGTTCTGCGCATTAAATCAAAAGCTTTGGGTTTTGATAAAATATCGAGCTCAATGCTTACACAAATCTGCCCAATTGCTCTAGAATCTTTAACAAGTATAATTAATACATCTTTTAGCACTGCTTGTTTTCTATTAGTATAGAAACACTCCATAGTTAGGCCATTACCAAAGAAAGCAAACCTTTTAGGTCCAGATGATTATCGTCCGATTAGCATTTTACCAGCGCTTTCAAAATCCGCTGAATACCTAGCACTTGATCAAATGTTGCTATTTTTAAAACAGTACACATTACTAGACAAATACCAATCGGGTTTCCGTGCGAATTATAGTACATGTACTGCGCTTCTGCGGGTAACTGATGATGTCAGAAAGGCCATGGATTGTCAAAAACTAACTTTACTGATTTTATTAGATTTAAGTGCAGCCTTTAACAGTGTTGACTTTAACATCCTTTCAACTAAATTAAAATGTCTAAATAATTTTTCAGTCAGCAATCTCTTGGGTAGAATCATACTTATCACAACGCACACAGCAAGTTAAAGATGAAAATGGTCATATCTCACAATCTGTTGACCTTGTTACAGGCGTACCTCAAGGCAGTGTACTAGGTCCCCTTTTGTTTAGCTTGTACATTCAAGACTTTTCCACAACATTGAAATTTTGTCGTTACCACTGCTATGCAGATGACGTGCAGATTTATTTCCATTTTTCTCTAACAGAAATAATTGAAGCGTTCCAGGCAATTAATGATGATCGATCAAGGGTTGACGATTGGTGTAAAAATAATTTATTAACCATAAATCCGGCCAAATGCCAGGCTTTGCTTCTGGGAACACAAAATTTAATTAGATTAGTTCAGTCCGTGGATCTTCCCATGTTAATGCTTGGAAAATCAAACATAAACTTTTCACCTATAATTAAAAATCTAGGTATAATTAAAAATCTAGGTATCCTGTTGGATCCAAACCTTAGATGGAAAGATCAGGTATCAAGCGTGTGTAGAAAAGTTCTATTTACTCTGCATACTCTTAAGCGTCTAAAACGGTTTATACCGACTAAATTAAAGTTAAAGTTAGTACAATCATCAATTCTTCCACATTTCGATTATTGCGATGCATTATATACCAATCTTTCATCTAATTTAAGTTTACTTCTACAACGCTCGCAAAATAGTTGTGTACGGTTTATCTTCGAACTAAAATATTGGGAAAAAGTCACCCCATTTTACACAAGAATGTCATGACTTAAACTAAACAATAGGCGAAAATTTCACTTGGAAGTGCTCGTCTATAAACTTATTTCTAACCGAAACCCGTTCTACCTAAGCCAACATTTTTCTTTTCTTTCAAATCGGCGCTATAACACTAGGCGAGATGACTTGCTATCTATCCCCATACACCATACCCATACATTCCATTTGTCTTTTCTTGTTTCCGGTTCCCTCTTGTGGAATACTATTCCTCTTGATATTAGGTATGCTCCAACCGTGCAACGTTTTCGTAAACTCTTGCAGGAACATCTTTTAAACTTTCAGGTGTAGAAGCAAGTGCATTTTCCTAAACTGATGCTCGATGAGTGTGTGCGTGGGTTTGTATGTGTGAGACAGAGTTGTGTGTGCATGTGTGTGTGTGTGTGTGTGTGTGTGCATGTGTGGGGTGTAGGGTGCGTTAGTGTGAGGGTGTGTGCGTGTGTGTAGTGATTTTTTTTATTATTTATTATTTTTTTTACCTTATTTAAGAGTACAGCTGTATGCAAGTTAGGTGTAAGACAGGGCCTAATGGCCCTAATCGCGCTTGATGCAGTTTGTATCAAAACTTTATATCTTATAATGTATATTTAGTTTAATAATAAAGACGTTTCAATTCAATTCAATCACTGGTTTATGAATAGCGTCATAAATTGTCTGTGAAGAGTGTGATCAATATCTGTTTCTAATAAGTAGCAAGAGACTGTATACTATATACTTACTACTCGTTGATGGTTGGGCTTTTATTTCACCATTTTTTGTTGTTGCCTGATGATTCAAAATTAGTGCAAGTTCTTGATTTTCAGCTACTGTAAAATGTTTAACCATAAAAATGTTTCCTTTGTGTAATAATAGTTACTTACAATTTTGATTTGGAAGCAAAATATTTGGATATGCATTTTTCTTTAATAATGTATTAGAGATGATATCTTTTGCAGTAAAATGTAGATGACACACCCGTTTGTTTTTAAAAATATAAGTTGGTGTCAAGTTTAGTAAATTTATATTTTGACACGATTTCACCCATTTTTGAAACAGTTCAGACTTTGTATCAGGATTAGGAAATTTGTGTCTTGGAGACATCCTATCTCAACATCCTGATACCTCACACTTGCAATATTGAACCATTTCTAAAACTAGACAAATCTAAATTAATAGTACATACTATTTATATATATATATATATATATATATATATATATATATATATATATATGTCTTTTCAAATAAAGGACATTGATTCTTAGTAATCAAGTTAAATTGAAAAGATAATGATTTGCACTTACTTGGGTTAAATATTTGCTGTATGTATCTTAATTAGTATTGATATAAATTTATAAAAATTGTTATAACCCTAATGGACCAACTGAATGTTAATAATAGCGAGTAACACTAAACCTTTGGAAAAAAATTAACAGATTTAACACAAAATCAGGAAATACAAGCCTTTTTTAGAAGTTATACTTTTTTTAATTATTGTCAAATGCGTAACAGCGCGTCGTTTAATGAAATACTCATGAATACGCGTGAATACCTAAAATGATAAATTGCAAAACAAACTATCTAATTTACCGGCCAAAAGTTAAATGTGGAAATAAGCGCTATCTAGTGTAGGAATAATTCTTGTTTTCTTTTGATTTGTCTTTGACACTTTTTTCTATTGAAGTTAACACTCCATGCTTAAAAGTCAAGTTATGAGATATTTAATAAATTACCACTAAAATGGTCTGGTATGTACATGTATTAATATAATACTAAGTTGATGTTTCCTTTGTTTTCGCCATAAGCCTTTAAATTATCTTGACATGGTCTTATCGAAGAAAAAATATATAAAAAAAATTAATTACAAATAAAACTTTACCAAGTGTATGGGTTAGGAAAAAAACAGCTTTTCAATTTGATCAAGCTATATGTGTTTAATATTTAAATAAAATTTACATACAACTCTATAAATAGCACATAAATAATGCTGAAAACAACTATCACTATCAGTTTACATATTAATTAAAGTTCTGTGTGTGGAACACACAACAGGGTAATTTGATTTCCAGATTGGTTTCATATATTATTGTCATAATTTAATTTGCATATTTTCCAGGGCTAATGTTTGCTTGGTGGCACTCTATTTTGCTTATAATTGAACTTTTAAATGTTCCTTTTTAATTAAAGGCTACCCAAAGTGGAATACTAATCATAATCGGTTTTATCGTATCCCATTTTGAAGTAAACCTGAATTAATTAGTAGGTTATATAAGTTTTGAGTCTAATGAGAATTCTGAAAATTATTCAATAAAATATTTTATTTTAAATTTCTTTTATTACGAAAATTTAGTTAAGTGCAAGCTTTATATTTATGTCAAATGTGTATTGTAATATTTTAATTGAAAGTATAACTTCAGATTATGGTGGCAGAGATGGCGGAAGTAATTGGAATCATAAGAAAATACCCACTGCAGAAGAACTCGATGCTGAACTTGATGCGTATTTCAAAAAGATGAAGTAATTTTGTACTTTGTGTCATTAGCTTATGTATTTTTCTTACTACAATTAATAAAAAACCCTCATTGTCAGAACAGATTCTTTCTCGTGCATTTGAATTGCTACTAAGGTATGTCCGCAGCTTTTAAGATTGCAGAAAATCTAACTGGGGAAATTTCTAATACCATTGCAAAATCAAAAATTGCATCTTGCAGTTCTGGTACTTAGGCTGTGTACTTTACAAATGTCACTACAATACAGACTAAAGCATAAAAATGATTGGCAACTGGGAAAGTAGTTTATACACAACATTCATTCAATAACTGCTTTTCCGAAGTTCTTGATTAGGGCGAATTCAGCAATCGTTTTTTGCAAAAAATATTTTGCATTATATAAAAGAGACACATCTTCTATTTATTATTAACTATTGACAAAACTGCTAATATGTTGTAGTGGCATTTGTAAAGTACAATAGTCAAAATACTACAGCCACTGAAGGCAGTTTTTGATTTTAGAAATTTTTCCAGTTGCATTTTCAGCAGCCGTGAAATTTGGGGAGATAATTATGTAGCACTGCAAAAGTATGCAAAAAATCTGTTCTACTAATGTAAAGATAACTTGCAGCAATCCAGATTACAACCAGCTGATTCGGAACATTTATAGCAATGCTGCAGAACAATACAGTATATTTGTAGATCTATATTAGATAATACCTTATGTAAGGCAGCATCTAGCGAATGCAGTAAAGTGAAACTGTTCGCGTTAATTTAAATATCTAATATACAGCATTGGATGTAGTAATATGTGTTTGTATTCATACAAATTTAAGGAATAAAGAGTCTTAAGAATTGTAAGCTTGTTTCTCAAAATTTGAAAGGCTAGCACAACCACCTTGCATTGATGGTAAGCACGGTAATAATAAATATGAAATTGGTGCACCTTATAGTATAATTCTAAATGCTTCATAGAGTGTAACCAACCAAGGAGAATGTTTTGTATATTTTCCTTTACTAAACTAATGCAATGTGTTCCCAGCAAACTAAGTTAGTATGACTTAGTAAGCGGGTCAGTACTGCTAGACCAACCATATGTTTTGTCAGCTCAGTGTTTACTATGAGCGTTGGATCATTATCCCGGCAGTAGAGCAGCTAAAGTTTATTGGCTATGGTGGACCAGTATTAGTAATCAATATTCTAACAGTTTTTTTCTGTGTAATAAAATTTCTTTACAGTATAACAAAGCTGTATTAACGCAAGTTGAAAAAATGAAAAAATTTGCTAAAAATTATTTGCAAATCAATATAAGTTTTCGAATTCTTTATGAATCTTTGATCCCACACGAAAAACAGCAAACGAACTGTTATTTCCTAGTTTAATTAAATTACAAGGCTTCTCTCCACATTTTGTACCAATAATAATATTAAAAATTCATGTTTTGAACCCAACCTTAGAAATATTTAAATAGCATTCTAATCATTAAAAGTCTTTGCAAATAACTTATTAAAATATTTAGAAATATAAAAAATTACAGCAGAGCGCTTTTGGCGTTAGCCATCTTCGGTGTCACTACCAGTAAGCATGTGAAAGTTATATAAATCAAAAATTAACGATTTAGTTACTTACTGTCCAAGTATTTTAAAAACACATTTATCAAAGTAATTCAATAAATTGAGTTCATTTAAATTACTCAACTAATATCACATAATAAAAGACTAGTTAAAAAATGTGATTTTTTCAATAATTATGGTTTACATTTTGCCTACGTCGTTGATGAAGTCGAAAAGGACAAATTGTTATATATTTGTAATGACAAGTAAAGAGTGCAATCCGAAACGCGGATCACCGCAGTAAAATTAATGAAAAATGAATCATGTACATTAATATTTTATAAGCCAATGGAATTCCATCAATTTAGACGCTGGTATATTAGAATAAAAGTTCTATTGAGGTTAATTTAAATGTTTAAACGAGTGTTATTTCTTAATGATTCTTTTTCAATTTCAAGATTTTCTGAAAAATTAAGTCTATTAACGTTTTTTGCGGTAATATTATGTATTAATTTTGAATGCAAATTAGGATCCAAAGTGTGTTTATTGTAAGATATATGGTGACCAAATGCTGATTTATCTGCTTAATCAAATGTTCTTTTATTCTAACCCTTAAAGGTCCGCAAGTACTACCAATATAGGTGGCCTGACAATATCCACAATTTAGTCTATATACACCACTTTTTGACAATAGTTCCATAAGATCTTTAAAGTGAACTGTATGTTGTTTCAATGTGTTACATGTTTTGAATGAAACTGTAATTAAGTTACTATATTTTTCTATTGCTTTTTTGATTTTAGTATTAAGGTTGGATTCTATAAAAAGAATTGAAATAAAATTTTTTTCGGATGTATTTTTAATTTGAGTGATATATACTTGTTGAAGGAGTTTTTAATTCTTTATACTTTTGATCAATTTAGGAATAAGATTGGGATTATATCCATTGTTAATTGCTATTTGTATTATTATACTTACTTCTTGATTATAGTTTGGTTGGATAAAGGAATATTGATAAGTCTGTGTATGTAACAGTTGAAAGCTGCCATTTTGTGTTGCCATCAATGGTTTGAAGCTGCTGGTATAATGTGATCAGTTTATGTATGTTTTCTATAAACGTTATAAAGTAATTGATTATTATGTTTAAAAATTGCCAGATCTAGAAAATTAGGCTTATTTTCAGATTCTATTTCCAAAGGGAATTTAATAATAGGATGAACTTTATTAATATTATCCAAAACGTGTTGAGCACTTTCAGCTGTACCTTTAATGAAAACCAAGCAATCATCAACATAACAAGACCAGTGTAAAATCTGTGGATTCCTATCAGTTAGAATAAATTTCTTTTCCAAATGATTAATGAAACCTCTGCAAGAAATGCGGAGAGGCTACTTACTTCCTAATAAGTTCAACAGGTCAGTCTGGGATCCGTTGAATTTTATCTCTGGAAGTAAACGACAGAAGATGAGCTGAAACCGGATCACAACCAATGCAAGGGTAGCAGTCGGCGACCAGTGGTTAAGGGTGAGTTTATTACTTTTGCAGAATCCTTAACCGGATTTATTTAACAACACCCCTCTCCACATCGGGTAGAATTACCTGCCGTAAAAATCCTTATTGTTTTAGTTTATAAGATCCGTTAGTAAAATGTTGTAATCTTACTTAATTTCAGCAGACCTAAAAAAACCTACAAAGAAAAAATATTATTTCTGCAAGGTCACCAAGCATTATATTATTTATATATGTATATATATATATATATATATATATATATACATTGCTATGATAAGGGGTTATTTAGGAGTATATTGAGTCATAATGTTTACCCACTACATGAAAATAGTACTAGGAGTTTGAAAACCGCATTTATTTAGCATTAAAAATACGTAATTTGTATATTATGCAAAGAGCAACACCCTGTATATGGATCGCAATTGACTTTAATTAATGCCGAGTGGCATGTCATTCAACAATAAACACGCATTCAGCAAAAGAAATAACTCTACACGCAATCAAACTTGTCCTAAACTAAAAATGTTCATAAATTATAAATCAATACGCGTTGAATGCAGGAAAAACCTAACAAAACCATAATACAATTTACATTAAACAAGTGATAATCAAAGCAGATAGCATAGAGTCTTGACAAGAAACGCATTCCTCAAAATAAATACGCTTCGGAAACGCAAAAAGATAAACAGAAATATGTTAATTTACGTCTCTTTGTCTACGTAATTTTCTACACGAAGTTAATGCAGATTCTAAGATATTATCTTGACAAACAATATTTCGAATTAATTATAGTGAAAATATATGAGACAAAGTCTGGCCGTTTGCTAGAAAACGTAAGTAGATATTTATTTATTGATTTAGGTTAAATATTCATAATTCAGAGCTTTAAGCAAGAACACTCTAAACAAATTCTAAAGGAACTCTAAAGAAATTCTAAGACAATTCTAAGAAAATTTGAAGGATAAATGTAAGAATGAATCTAAGGACATTACGACGTTATGAAAAGTTAAAGCAGATCACATTCAACGGAGTAGAACTTGGAAGATCGACTAAAAGCAATATTGGAGTACTGATCCACGGTATTCAGCTGAAAGACGCTCAAGGAAAACTACAAGTCAGAACTATCTTGCATAAAACATTATTTACTATTTGTTATATTTGAACATTGATCATATTAAGGCATTATTTTCTATTTAGTATTTTTGAACATATTTTAAACTTGAATAATTTATGTAAGGAGTCAACAAAAATTTATTTTGATACGTGAAAAATTTCGTAAACAAGGAAAATTCTTGAACGTTCAGAGAAATTTCTAGTAGAGTACAAACGACATTTTGCTGGCTTTAAAATAAGGGAGTTTCAATAATTAAAAGAAAAATTATTGTTATTTAATTCAGGGGCTAATTTTATCATACAGTCAAACAGATTAAGTTGTAAAGTGTAAATCATTTTTCTTTTCTCGTTATACAAATATTGATCGACTTCGTTTACCATTCAAATCAGATAAAGTTTTAGGGAAAAGGGGTAAACTATTTAATTATCGTAACATTGTGCACTCTGCGTTAATTAAACTGGGCTAGCCGAGGCAGATTTAAAATTTCAAGAGATTAAAATACACGGAGCGTTGGTGATCAGAAGAAGACTAATTACATCGACGTGCAGCGTTATCATAGCAAATAGAAATAGCGCATCAATGTGAGGCGAGAACAATCAAAACAAATAAATCTATTACATAAACGTGAGGCGAAAACTGCGGAAAAAGATTAATTTAACGAATTAACGTAGGGCTAGAGTATCAAATCAAATAGATTTGACGACCCGATCGTAGGACTAGAACATCAGATCAAATAAAACTGAAAACCCGACCGTAGGGCGAGAACATCAAAACAAATTAATTTGGCGACTTGATCTTGGGGCTAGTAAAATTCGGAAAAATTTGTATATTATTTAAAATTAGGCATATAACAGATAAGTCTATAAATTAAATTTAATATTTAAGGTTTAGTGTAAATATAAGTTTTGATAAGATGGACTAAAGAATACAGGAAGCTAAAGAGGCATTAAGAAATAAAGGGGTAGAAATAGGATCCCAGGATACGCAAACCGAAGTCACGGAAAGGACGTTCGAAAGGAGCTATAGCTAGGAACAGCAGACCTCACATGAAGCAAAAATAATGTCAATTTTATTAGCACTAAGTAACAAAATGGATAAAATTGAAGAGGCCCTGAAAAACATAAACAAGAAACTTGATGAAAATGGCGAAAAACTAAGCAGAGAAATAAAAATTTTAAGTGATGGTTTAAAGGAGACTAATCAAACAATTACAGAAATGAGCGCACAGATGCGAGAGAAAATTGTGAGGATACCGGAAGAAATTGACGGTGTGAGGGACAAAGTTATAATGGTAAAATCAAGACAAGAAACATGCGAAAGGGAGACAAATGGGAGACTCGTGGATCTAGATGCTAAAATACAAAACGTTGAGGGGAATTGTGAGATAGAATTCAAGACAATGAACAAGGAAATAGGAAATTTAAAAACGGATTTACAAAACTTTAATATTAGGGAACTCATAAGGTTAATTCAACTGAATATTTCGACAGAACAATATTCAAAATTATACAGAGATATGATGCAATGGGATCAAATCATAGGACAGAAGGTAAATCTAGGAGTCAACACATAAATTTTATGAGGGCAAGAAGAGGTGTGGACATTGAAAGAATTAATAATCGACGAAACAATTCTAATATGGGGGAAATTTTAATAAGGGTAATTATGATAATTACAACAATGATTTTAGGCGTGGTAGGAATTCGGGTCACATTCCAATGCGAGAAATGGAGCGGACTAACCATGAGGAAAACGATATACCGGAAACACATAGACCAGAACATGAAGAACGACAAACGGAAACAAGGGGAAATAATCGGACATACGCTGAGATCACAAATCAGGCAGAACCGTCCACGGGAAACAAAATTTTTTAGATAACGACAAACCAAGCAAGCCTATACATATAAACAGATAAGAACATCAGCGCAAATTTATCAAACATGAGATGGAAAATGAATTAGACAGAAACTTATCACTTATAGTGAATTTAAAGGTGGAAAATAATAGAGTTACAGTACTTATTGATACCGGAGCGGAAGTATCACTTGTTGCGGGTGAGACAGAGATGTGCTATATCCCCGTTAGTTTTTAACTTGTACATCGAAGAGGCGATGTATACTGTCAAATGTAGGAAGACATTTGGAATTATAATGCAAGGACAAAATATTGATATGCTTAGATTTGCCGATGATATAGCGATATTAGCATCTAGCAAAGAAGAGTTAGCTGCTCTTAATGAAATGGAAACAGTTCTAACAGAGAGATACGGTATTAAAATTAACAAAAATAAAACTAAAGTACTCATATGTATAGTAGGGAAAAATAACTCAAAACCGTAATACAGATAGGAAATGAGAAGTTACAAAAGGTTAGGATTTCTGTTGCCTAGGAAACCAAATAACGAAAACTGGGAAAGTGCAAAAAATATATAACAAAGATTAGCACAAGATCATGCTGTATTCAACTACCACTATGTTCAAAGACAACAAACATACAAACAAGGAAAAGATTGCTGAAAGCATATGTGTAAAGCACAGCACTGTGCGGCTGTGAAACTTGGACGGTATGAGAAGCGAACAGAAAACATAGAAGCCTTTGAAATGTGGTGCTACAGACTTATGATGCAGATATTATGGACAGACAAAGTTAAGAACAAAGAGGTTCTAGAAACGGTATGGGAAGATAGAAATATATAAAAAACCGTAAAAAAACAGAAGAGATAAGATGATAGACCACATACAAAGATATGAAGGAATAGTGCGGAATATATTAGAAGCAGAGATAGGAAAAAAGAGAGGTAGAAGTAGACCTAGGTTAGACCATTGCACAGACATAGGCTGTGGAAATTTCAGGGAAATGTATATACTAGCTCAGAATAAAAATTAATGGAAGTACGCGCCGTCCAACCAGTTTCAAGACGGAAAACTTAATGACGAAAAAATAATCGTACTTGAACCTGATGATTATTATAAGCAACCAAAGGGGTTAGTTTGGCAATATTTTCAACCAATCTTGATTCTGCGAAAGAATTCATTGGAAAACTATTAATTTGGCGAAAAGTTAAGTGATGGAAGATCTTGGTAAGTAGGGTAGCTAAGCCGCTTTGGCAACATAGATCCACAGCAAGATATGTATACGCCGATTCGAGAACAATATGAACAGCTAAGCCGCTTTGGGAACAAAACGTGCAGCAAGATATGTATACGCCGCTTTGAGAACAAAATTGTCTTTGTGTGTAAATCTGTTGCGTCGGGGGGTCGTTAGGTCTTTGGGGTGTGCGTTTGTCGGGGTCGTTAGATTTTTGTCGTGGGGTGGTGCGCGTGCGCTGGGGTGGAGATATTTTCTTAAGAAATTTTTTAGCAGCGTTCCCGACGTTAAATATTAAATATTAAATTTTAAAAAAATGTTGTGTGTGTAGAAAATGGAGTTCACGTGTTGGTTCGTATTTTTCTGGGTAGGTTAAGCTAAATTTTGTACGAAGTAGAAAATAAAATTAAGAAAATATACGAAATGTTATATGATGGAGGTCAAATTTTTAAACGTTTGCAGGTAAAATCTTGTAAAAAAGAAGTCGTTCACTTCTCGCAATTTCAATGTCACGATAAAATAACAAGAATTTGCAGTCGAATATAACCTCGTGTTTTTTTATTGAAATTATAGCTCTCTGGTAATATATATGCAAATCATTCAACTTTTAATATAATGGATTTAATTAACATAAGGTGTGTTTGCAAAAACATGTTAAGACTATTTCCTTCTTGGTATGCAAATTATACCACCTTTCATAACGATTTATTTGACTCTCAAATAAAAAAATTAATTTGATCTTATATCAAGAGGTGTTCTTGCTTACATTTTAGCAATTTGAATATATTTAAATATTTAAATGTAATTATACATTTAATTTATGTGGCAATAAAAATTCTTTTACTTTTAGCGGTTTGGTGGTTGTATGTAGATGACGTATTAGACATTGTATATATATAACTCGTTTAATTGCACAAACGTGATAAAAAATTTATAGGTTATGCAAAAACGTGCATGTAGTGAAGAATTTAGCGGTGATCTTTAGAGCTTCGTCATTGTTTTTATTCTCGTTGCTTTAGTTAATTAAAGAGAGATTTTTAGGTTAAGCAAAAATAGGAAATGTGGTGGATGACATAATCACTTTCAAAATAATGAATGGTGGTGGAAGGGAGCTTCTAAACGTGCCCTAAACGGGGCTCTGCCCCATTATTTTTGTATTAAATATCAAAAAGAATAGGAGAAATTATTCGACTCGTATTTTATAATGGTTTTAATTTAAAACATTGTTGTGTGTGCAAAAAACATGTTAAGACAGGTCACTCGTTATTTTATTCATGATTGCACCACCAAAATAATTTATACAACCACACTGAACTCGTACCCGGATCTATATAACCTTTAAATGTATGCAAATAATGTCGTTATTTAAAACGTGGTGAAGAATTTGGATGGGGATGTACTCATTCTCAAATGCGGAATGGTACTCCATAAGGCGTTCTGAACGGAGGTTTTGCACGCATTAGGTGATTGAATACTTCGGAGATTTTAGGTTAAGCAAAAACGTGCACGTGCTGAAGAATCCCCGAGATTTTTAAAAAATATTTTGTATTAAATATATAATTTTAAAAAGAAACACACAAAATTTGAATGTTTTATTTATATTAGTTTCACTTACCAGCTTATTTTAATTACATGCTAATGAGTTCATATATTTACATACAGTTTGATTGATTCACTGCCGAAACAAAACATTTTTTACACAGCTGACAATACTGGGTGTCGTTTTTTCAATACAATATCAGTAACTATTTACAATACAGTTGAATACTGAAATGTAAAGTAACTTTCACACAATTACCTACGTGTACTTAAATTTAATTGAATTCTAAAAAATATATGCTTATCTATGGCAGGCAACACAGCATACACCAATTATATATTCTTAGTGTAAAATTTTATTGTTAGGTGAATAACCAGCAATTTATTATGTAATATTTATTGCTACAAGCATGGTAATAATTTGCAATGTGCAAAATACCTCTTTTTGTTGTTAAAAGACCAATTTAATTAAACACAATAAAAAGATTGTGAATTATTTATTCTAGTTAAATTTTACAGTGCTAGAGACACTAATTATTATTAGTACTAGATATAGGTATAACAAAATTTGTATTCCAGATGATAGTATGTTCAAAGGATATTATTATTTAAAAAGACTTTGTAAACATGATTAGTGAAATTATTAAAGTTAAGGAATGTAAAGCAAAAATTTGTCCATAAAAGCAAATATGTTTTCTAAAAGATATGCATAACTTACGGATCTAAACGTTTCAACATCTTGCAAACTGAGATAAATATTACTTATTTCTTTGCAAAAAACGTTCATATAACGCCCTTTAACAACCGCGTTCAGTAAAGTGCATGGTAGTTAATGACCTCGGCGATTGTGCTATTTATAGTATAATTATAACAACATATCCCCATATGTAAACATATGGTTCTGGTTTATACCTAAAAACAACTATTTTGCATTATATTTTGTTGATCCTGGCAGAATAAATTACAAGTATAGCTACATTGTCAATACATTTTTATTTTCAAACTCGTTTTAATTATTGTAGAATTTAGTGCTTATAAATAACCTACTTTAATTCAATAAGTTATTCTTAAATTAATAATTATTGTCAAGAGAAATATATACACATATGGTAAATAATTGCAAGAATGTCTATAATATATCTAAATTTTAATTCTGTTAAATGGAACATATGGCAACAAGGTAACTTCAAAACATTTTAGCATAATTGTCAATTACCAAAATTCACAATTTTCATCTTATATCAGCAAATGTTATTAAATTGATGCTAAACAATAAAAATAATACCGTTATATTTCAAATCATTTTAATAGAATTACGCAATGTTAAGTCGTTATTAAAAATTAATTTAAACAGAGTTTTTATTGTTATCGCCGTCTGTTGAAGAATCGTAGCAGAATCTGAACTATATCGCTTTTACAAAGCATGTATTCAAGATCACATTTAGTTAGTTTCAAAAAACTTTTCATCATTGTATACGACTTGTTTTAACTTGCAGTAGGTATCAATGACCGAATCAACATTACCACCCGAACATGGTTGACAACTTTAAATTTTATTTTCCCTATTACTTTCAAGGTATTAAACATATATATATATATATATATATATATATATATATATAGATTTAGCGACATCAGGCAACCTTTTTCTTAATCTTCGTTGGGAATTAAACCACTCATAGTTTTTAAAATCATCTTTCTTTACGTTTCGATCCATAACCTAGGATCGTTGTCAAAATTGTCAAAACCACAACAATCATACAGGGAGTATTTATCAAGCGACATATTTCTCGCATGGCTATGACAGTTTTTTGTGCTGTATGTAGAGTAATGATTAACGTTATGCTCTTTTGATTAATTTGCAATTTACCGGGCATGCATCCTTCGTTAAAAGTGAAGAATATTCCCATAGATAATTTGAATAACAATCTATCACCACCAACACACCTCTAATTGGATTTTCCTTAAATATATTGCTCAAAGTCAACAGAGTCGCCTTGCCAGAGATCATCTCGAGGTTTTTGATTTGTTAATGCTGTTACAAAAACTAGTGGGGGGTTTATCAGACGAATAACTAGGTGATGCTCAGTATCACAACACTTTAGCATTACCTATTTTGATGAATGTGCCATAAAAGCTAGGTACTTGGATAGATCTCGCAGTGAGTGGAACAACAACGATAGTGACGATAGTGGTGCGAAGTTTTCAAGTTAACATGGACAATGTACTGTACGATTTGTTCGAGAGTGAACAACGCATTTTACACCAACATCTGAAACATGCCATAGTATTGAATGATGTAGACAAAATCAAACGTATACTGTTCAGAGTAGGTGTTCATGTTCCCTTTAAAGCCTTCAAATGGCTAACGCTGACCAATGATACATCCATTGATGTAATGGACATGCTGTTTAATCAACAGAGTAGGTGCGATCAATTTGTATCAAACTTCATTGATGCTTGCAACGGCAAAACAGAGTTAAAATGTCATCAGGTGCGCGGTGTACTAGACGCAATAGAGAGTAATTATAGTTTGAGCGATGTATATTTCCTTGAAGAATTACTAACCAACCGAGCTGTATTGAGTACGAAGGCATATCCTATCATGAATATAAAATGCAACTATAAATCACTGGTCACAGCGATTGACGATATGATTGTAGATGTTGTATATTTCGCACAACCTATGGTATTAAAAAAGTATTGAAATTAATTTTAAAGTATAAGGTAAATTATAAGTACCAACCTAATGTAGTTGGCCCTCATAGAACAACATATAACTGGCTCCTCAAGAATTTGGCAATGGAGGGCTCAAAACAGCAACCAGGATGGACGTGTGGTCCGGATTCGGGAAAATGGCCATCAAATAGTATAGATGATTATAAAAAAGTGTATATGCTATTAAAGTTATTGTTTTAGTTTAATACTATTTTTTGTATGTAAATCATGCCATCTTGGTAATCCTACCTGATGCGCTATAGATAGCACTTATTAGATATAATGGAGGATGCTATTGTACGTGTCGCATACCTTTTACAATAAATATATATACCTCGAGTGTTGGTCAAGTACGGGGAGAAATTGTTAGCTGAGAAGGTAATGTGTTTTTACCTGCTTGTTATTTACACATATTCACGGACATCGAAATACTCAAGTTCAACCAAAACAGCGAAAATCAACCTACATCAACGTTTTGCGCTTCGGGCATGAGGAATTATAAACAACTTTCTTGACGTAGAACTAGTGTAGTAATTAGTAGTACATAGATGTAATTTGTGTGTGTGTGTGTGTGTGTGTGTGTGTGTGTGTGTGTGTGTGTCGCTATAATAAATCATATAACAGTAAAAAAAATTTTATTGATGAATGACATATGATGGTAAACAAACACGTAACAGCAAATCCACAAAATATGATTTTTGGATATCCAACTATTATGGCTAGAATCTAAATTTAACCATTTCACATATACTTGATTTTTAACTCTCTTCAATACTTTTTCCACTAAATATACATCCGGATAGTGTGTTCGTTGAAGTTCTTCTGCATAGAAGCCGCCTAATATTGGTTGTCCTCGACTATCGCGCAATAGGTACGTTAAAGGATTAGTCAAATGCACTTTGTACACCGTAAAAATTTCGTTAGACCAATTTGGTGTGTATCCCTTGGTAAATTGACCTCTATGTTTACTAATGCGAACATGATCCCCAACAGAAAATTTTTTACTCTTTAAATTAACTGTTTTGATCGTACTGTACACTGTATTGAAAAGTTTGCGTTCATTGCTTTTTGACACATCTACAGGTCGCATGCCGATTGTTCGATGTTTGGTGTTGTTATATGCAGTCACGAGTGAGGATAGTATATTCAGCCATCGATACGAACCATTCAAACTGAATTGTTTCCACATTTTTGACTTTAAGGTACGATTAACGCGTTCTACTACGCAAGCTTTTTTATTGCTGTACACACTATAATGTGTAATCTCATATTTTTCCATTAAAGCCTTAAATGTTGAATTATAAAATTCTTTTCCTAAATCCGTTTGAATGTAGCGTGGAATACGATGGTCTTTGTTGAAAATTGATTGAAAAGCGTTTGAAACAGCCTTACCCGTCTTGCGCTTAACCGGTACAGCCCATAAGTATTTAGAAAATACATCGATAACAACTAGAATGTATCTAAATCCTTTATTTATCTTTGCATATGGGATCATTTTCACCAAATCGGCTTGAAACAGCTCGTTTAATCCTTTTGTGATTACATGTCTTCTAGGAAAGTTAATGCGAGCAGGCTTATGTAACTCGTGGACGATTTGCTCCTTTACAGACATATTGCTAATATATGTGTGTGTGTATGGTTGACGGTTATATGCGTGCGTTTCTAAGTTTCTCTTGCAACTGTTGAATATCTGCTCGAATTCGTGCAATGTCTATTTTAAATTGTGCTTTCACTTGTTGAATAGCAGCGTCTAATGTCTTATATATGCTATTCATAGAATCATCTATCCGTTTGGTTACGATTTGTGCAACATTAGCGTTCACAGCGGCTGGAACAAGGTTACGCATCATCTCTTCAAAATGGTTAAAGTCTGATCTTGTAACATACTCGCTCGAGAATTGTGTTATCATACTGTTTGTTGTCTCCTTCACAAGCGTGTCTATATACTGCTGAATAGTGGAACCACTTCCAAGCGTTGGTTCGCCCTCTTGCTGGTGTAGCGTTGCTAACCGCGATTCTAAGTACGCTTTCGTGACTGCATCATCATCTTCTTGTGGTGTAGCGACGCGCGCTAATCTCATGTTGTCAAAATCGTAGTAATCATCATAAGAAATATATGAAGCACAGTCAGACGCATGTCCAAACTTGTCGATAACCATCGTGATAATGAATAACAAGTCGCACAATCTACGCTATTATACGCAATTCGCGTAATTCTTCCATAATCGATGTAATTTCGTTTGTGTGACCGGTGTTACCTGCATCTTGCGAGGCGACCAGAAGCTTGAGCCGTTCGCACAGTTCGTTGGGATCATCAAAGTATACATACTCTAGTGGCTTCTCGTTATAATCCATGAGTAGACCACGACCACTCGGGTTTATAGTTTGCTGTCGTAAGCTATACATTGCATTACTTCTTTTTAATGTCCGCATAATCGTTAATTTCTTTAAGTGAGAATTTACCCAAAGGATTGAGAAGGAACAGTTGCTCGTACAACCCTTTGCTACCGTTGTAGCAAAATCGTTCTACACACACCTTTTCACCAATCCCGAAGATAATGTCCGAATCGCCAATCATTAATTTTCCTGTCTCCGGATTAAAACGTACTTTATCCCTGCGCAAGTGCTCCGTGTCATTGTTATAAATACCAGTAAAGTTGGAAAACAGATTATCGACATAGTATCTTACCGATGGTAAGAATCGTTGTAAGTAGGTCTGATGTTCTTCGCTGTTTAGGTACCGTTCGTACTCTGTATGGGTCTCTGGAGTGTTGCCGCTACTCTCCGATTCTTCGAAGGTGGACTCCACAGACTGGACTGGGCTATGAGGATTGTGTTCCCATGCCTCCTCTATTGGTGGTGCGGCGATTGGTGTGGAACTGCGCACCTGATCGAGAAATTTAGGGCGTCTTTTAGGAGTAGATTGTACGTCATGTTGTTGTGGTAACCAGTGCTGGCTTTCGATCTTGGACTCCTGTTTAATATCTTTCAGCAGGCCGGTCTGAAGTGTTTGTAAACGTTTTGTAATAGGTGCATAGGCTTTACTTAATGCAAGCTCCTTTTCAACCACACCTGCTTTTAGCGCTTGTAATTTCCTCTTGACTGCCTTTCGTACTTTTATGAGTTCTCGTTTGGTTTTCACGTGGTCTGCCATCGTCTAGAAACGGGTAGGAAGTGATATGCTATTTATGTGATTTATAAGTATATATAGGTGTCAAAACCTTTTCGGTAGCGACCGTTCTGCAAATCGCCATCTTTATTGATCACCAGGAACCCATACCGATCTCGCCAGCATACGCCGCACAATTCTTTAAACCGGTTAAACGACATATCCGTGTTTACATGGTCAGCGTATACGTGTTTTAAATTGAGTTTGTCTTGTTTGAATAGCACTAGGACATTAGCATTGTCTCTAATCAATTGTTTAGGTATTTTGGAATAGGTTTGACATAGGTAAAAACAATCAATGGCCTTATGTCGACCTAAAGAAAAATATTCTCGCATTACATTTTGTTTATCGCACGACACGTCATCGAAAATAAATATCGAATTAGGTTTTGCGTCCGCTGGAGTAACAATTGCATCCCAATTGTTAAACGCAAAATATCCTATTTCTTTTATTGGTTGTAATAACCTCTCTAGGTACTGATACTTTGGTTGATACAAGGATTTTGAGTAGAGATAAACGTTTTCAAAGCGTACACCATTCGGATGTTTCAAGAGACCGATGACTACATTAGTTTTACCACAATTGGGTGGACCTGTAATGATACACCGTATTGTTGATGGTAATAGTAGTCCATGCTTTTGCACGTTAGTGTTGTTGCTGCAGTTGTGGTCCGTAATTGGCAACGCCAATTGTTGCTTTACCAGACGCATTATATCCATATACTAAAACGTAATTGCAGTATGGTAAGCATTTAAGCGAGTAATTCTACACGCATGACCAGTCTCCTTTAAACCTTTCGACTGACAAGATTAATGAAATCCTATCGTGGCTACGGGTTACTCAATAGTGCTATCAATCGTTTACCGGTAGAATTACATTTACCAGGCTATCGCTTCTGTGGACCGGGTACTAAGCTTCAGAAACGCCTCGAGCGTGGTGATATAGGTCGTAATCCCTTAGACGAAGCCTGCAAACTACACGACATCGCCTACGATCTTTCTACAGACTTAACAACCCGACACCAAGCTGATCGACGTCTTGCCGAAACAGCACAAAACGTCGTACTGCACCCGACGATTCGTTAGGTGAAAAACTTGCTGCGTTTGCTGTTGGTTCTGCAATGAATGCCAAAGTTAAATTTGGTATGGGTTGTCGCAAGAAAACGATAAGGTGTAAAGGAAAACGACGTGGTCAGCGTCTACGTACAGGAAGTGGTATACCATTCAAGCGTTTAATTCGCACAATTTGGGAACGCATTAAAACGTTCGTCCGACCGATCTTATTAAAACTGCTAAACTTGCAGTGGCACCGATTAAAGATATAACAGATGAAATTCGTGGCATCCCACGTGTAATCCCTGTACCCAAAACTGGTGGTTTCCTACCTTTGATACCTATTTTTGCAGCCCTTTCCGCAATTGGAGCGTTGTCGGGTGGAGCAGCTGGGATTGCAAAAGCTGTCAACGATGCTAAACTTGGACAACAACAATTAGATGAAGCGAAACGACATAATATGGCACAAGAGGCAGTGACACTTGGAAAGGGTCTCTATTTGAAACTTTATCGCCGTGGATATGGACTGTACCTAAAGCCTTTTCTTACACACGGGCAAGGTTTGCGTAAACAAAGACAACGAAAAAAAAAACTCAACGCATTCGTTAAACCTGCCTATGCGAGCGTTGACCAATGTTGACTTGAACAAATACATAAAACGTTTACCAATATCCCACTTTCGTGGAATATTCATGCGCAATTCACTTCCAAACACAATTCGTTGACGAGAATGTGGTATTCTTAATCATGATACTACACGTGGTGTGGGAACTCATTGGACCGCGTACAAAAAAGATGGTTCAAGGGCAGTCTATTATGATAGCATTGGTAATCTACGACCTCCGAGGAACTTGTCAAATACTTAACCTCATCAGGACCATGCACTCTCTATTATAATTATGAACAATTTCAACCGCTTAACACTGTTACCTGTGGACACTTCGTATTGAAATTTTTACTGCAAAATAGTCCTCCGTTAAGTTTCTAACAACGTTATATATTATTTGATTTTAGTGTATTTTTAACTGTTTTGTATAAAAGTGTTAAATTAAAACCATATATTGCAAGTGTTTCAGGAATTTGCTTTTATTACCCCATCCCAACTACGAATACGACTAGTTTTTAGTTTATCGTCAACCACCGAACATGTACACATTTACTTTAACTGGAACTGAATCTACGCTCACCGCAATCATCAACCCACCAATTGTTCTCGATGATGACCATGAATACGTTATTGGTCTTACAAACTTTGATACATATTTTCAATTCCCAATGTAACGGAAGCGAACAATAAATTTTTCATTGATGACATCGTGCTTACTTTACCAGAAGGAACTTATGAAGTGGCAGATATTAATAAGTTCGTACGACGTAATCTGAACGATCCCCGTGAACGCACTTTATCCAAACGTTATCTTATTGATATTCGAGCCAATAATAACAGTTTACATACAGAAATCAAAGCATCAGGTATAGTGGATTTTACACAACCAAATTCACTTGCTTCGTTGCTGGGTTTTGAGAAACGTAAACTACCAGCTCTCACTACTGCTATTTCGGACCATCCGGCACAAGTCTTTCTAATCAATTCAATATGTATTGAATGTAATCTTGTGGTCGGATCGTATCGGAATAGCAAACCTGTACACATTTTGCATCAATTCTTTCCTGCAGTTGCTGCAGGGTACAAGATTATTGAAAACCCCGTAAACGTCACCTATATGCCACTTAATACACGAATCATCGATCGCATCATTGTTAAAATAGTTGATCAAAACGGTAATCTCATCACTTTTCGTCGGGAAACCATCACGATTAGACTTTATCTAAAGCGTCTTTAAACAATGGTTTTGCGCTATGAGCATAAACCACCAAAACCTATTAATAGACGCATTGTCAGCACCTTTACCAGTTACAAGACACCAGTGCACCGATTAACACCGGAATACGTTAAATTTCTGCAAACATTAGGACTTAAAGTGCTACATAGCTAAAATGGATAGTAATATTTTAAATGTTACACAACGTGCTATATTTGATACAACCATCGTCAATGCCGACAAACATATGCATACTCCGTACTCCAATACCACGTATGAGAAGAACGATGTTATAAAGATTCCAATAGAAAACGAAGATGTCTATACACTACCATGGGACAGCGTAATTTATATTGAGGGTACAATGAATAAGTCAGATGGTGGCGTTTCGCCTACAGCCGATTTTGTCAACAACGGAGTTTTATTTTTATTTGATGAAATTCGTTATGAACTTGGTGGAAAGACTATTGACCGCGTTCGTAATCCAGGTATAACTACGACTATTAAAAATTTCCTATCCTACGATTATAGCGAAAGTCGTCGCTTTAGAAACGCCGGTTGGTCCCCCATCGATAAGCTTGATCTCGTTGATGCTAATGGTCATTTCAACGTATGCATTCCCTTGCGCATGGTTTTAGGATTTGCGGAGGACTACCGAAAAATTCTTTTGAATATCAAACAGGAGCTTATTCTTATTAGAAGTAGTGCTGACGATGCAGCTATATCGAATTCTGATACCAAAGAGTCAACCAAAATTACTACTACACATATATCATGGCGGATTCCACATATAACCGTTGCAGATGCAGAGCGCTTAAAACTACTCAAACATATTCAACGCAATGCCACCATGGACATAAGCTTTCGCAGTTGGGAACTACACGAATATCCAGAATTACATACAACACACACGCATACGTGGACCGTGAAGACGGCTTCTCAAGTGGAGAAACCACGTTTTGTTATTGTCTGCTTTCAAACCGATACATCGCGCAAAAAGGGGCGCAGTCAGTTCGACCACTGTAAGTTGACCAATATGAAATTACATCTGGGTTCATCTATGTATCCTTACGATAATCTTAACATTGATTTCGATACCAATCGCTATTCTATACTATATGAGATGTATGCACAGTTTCAACAATCGTACTACGGGGGTATCAGTGAGCCGATATTAACACCCAATGAATTTCAAACGCACGCTCCACTTGTAGTCATCGATTGTTCCCATCAAAACGAAATAGTGAAAGTGGGAGCGGTTGACGTACGATTAGAATTTCAAATGAAAGAAGCGCTTAAAGCTCACACTACAGCGTACTGCCTCATTCTACACGATCGTTTGGTCCGCTACAATCCTGCAACCAGTATTGTGAGTGAAGTCTAAAATTAATACTCCATTAGTTGTCGACGTTCAAAGGTTTAAAATTGCACATAATAACTTTGTGTTTAAAGAAATGGCTGTTTTACAACTATCCCTATCGAATGGAGTTGCAATAACATATGTGCTGAAACCACCATATTCTTGGAACTGTCTATCAGCTCGCTTCAAATACCAAAAGGTATGGTTAAGCAGAAACTTTCACGGTATATCTTGAGATGATGGCAATTTACAATGAATTTCCACACCTAAATGTTATTAACCTAAAAGATTTAGGGTGTACTCCTCTACATAAATTAAAGTATTACACCAATTCACACAAGTGTTTCTAGCATACCACACGACATTCGTCATTCAATTGCGCAACCACAGATGTAATTGTACTCAAAAACTGGTTTGTACATATAACCAATTATTTATTTTTAATAAAGAATAATGTTTACATTAAGTAGTGTTTTTATTTGTATATTTTATACCTACATACATACATATTCCTTGAGACTAGTAAGATGTGTTTCAAAAAAATGTCTTGAAATAAGTTTAATTGTAAAACTTACTAACGAATCTGTAAGTATCATATTGAAAAATTCCTCTTAACGGATATGTATTTTGCATTTTTTATGCAAACTTTATGTTACAATAATACAATTAAAAAATTATATTCTACTACCGAGGTATTAAATTTTAAAGTATGTTATAGTTGTGTAAACATAAAATGCATTGCATAGGTTTTTATCATCAAAGTAGTACATTTTTATTTAATCCCACGTGTAAAATGATTAATTTCTTAAACCTAAGTTTCATAAAATTTATTCTCCAAAGATCAACCAACTATAAACCAGAACTATTAAATTTACATAAATTTCGGTGTTATTTTAATTTAAACTATGCTCATAAAAAGTCGTTTATATATAAAGCACCAACATTGTTACTACCTATGAATATCAAATCTTTAAAGGAATTTACAGTCATGATTAATTAATAAGTGGTCTTTTCATTTGTACACATTTTGTATATGTTGTTTTAGTTCCATTGACGGCCCATTATTAGTAATCTGTTTATTATTTTATTGACGATATAAATTTTAAGATTGGAAGGGAACGATAAGAAATCTTCCTCTGACATTTATATGCACTCCGCATAGTTGTTTAAGGTAGCAAATATAAATAAGCTGTTTAATGTGTTGTAGAAGAATTTTTACCATTGTATTATCGGTATGTATAAACTTACTTACTTAATGTGTTTTTAACGGAAGTAGAAATTATAAATTTTGGTAATTAACAATTATGCTAAAATGATTTGAAGTTATGCAGTTTCCATATATAATTTACATATATCGGTATGTTGTTATAAATATCACAACCTCGAGGTCATTAACTACCATGCACTTTACTAAACTATAATTAATAAAATCCCCGTACATTTAACTAAGATACATTTTTCTTAATGTGGAAGTCTTATCTATATTTTATTCAAATAAGAATCTGCTACCGCCACCTACAAAAGATAGGGACAATTAAAGAATGTAAGTTTTGTAAATAAAACATTAAAATATTGTGTGTTTCTTTTAATATTATATATTTAATACAAAATAATTTTTGAAATTCTCGGGAGATTCTTCAACACGTGCATGTTTTTGCTTAACCTAAAAATCTCCGAAGTATTCAATCACCTAATGCGTGCAAAGCCTCCGTTCAGAACGCCTTATGGAGTACCATTCCGCATTTGAGAATGAGTACATCCCCATCCAAATTCTTCACCACGTTTTAAATAACGACATTATTTGCATACATTTAAAGGTTATATAGATCGGGGTACGAGTTTAGTGTGGTTGTATAAATTATTTTGGTGATGCAATCATGAATAAAATAACGAGTGACCTGTCTTAACATGTTCTTTACATATACACACACATATTAAATATATATTGAAATTGCTAAATGTAAGCAAGAACACCTCTTGATATAAGATCAAATTAATTTTTTTATTTGAGAGTCAAATAAATCGTTATGAAAGGTGGTATAATTTGCATACCAAGAAGGAAATAGTCTTAACATGTTTTTGCAAACACACCTTATGTTAATTAAATCCATTATATTAAAAGTTGAATGATTTGCATATATATTACCAGAGAGCTATAATTTCAATAAAAGAACACGAGGTTATATTCGACTGCGAATTCTTGTTATTTTATCTTGGTAATGAAATCGTGAACAACATGTTTTTACAAGATTTTACATGCAGACTTTATAATTAGATCCATTATATCACATTTCGTATATTTTCTAAATGTTATTCGCTACTTCATACAAAATACAGCTTTTGAGGAAAGCTAAAAAATTCTTTACCACCTGCACGTTTTACTTAACATAACAAAATTCTTCATATAGGTAAAATCACCACTTCGCTATGCTCTCGGCTACCTAGTTTCGGCTACTTTTCCAAGGTCGTTGTGACGTCATAGCCTTTTATAAATAAAGAACAATGTAATACTATTCTAAAATTTTTATTCTGGCATTATACATAACAAAATTTAAAAATATTTAATGCCAAGCATGGAGCCATTTAAACTTAAATTTAATATAAATTCGATTGTTTAACATGGCTAACAACCAATGCAAGAATTAAGATATACAACAAATTTGTGTGTCAGATAACAAATCCTGGTGTTAATAAACAACTTGGAAATTATATACTAGATTTTTTACGTTGTCCAGATGCACATTTAAGAGCAACATTCGCGTCTACTTTGACCAAAGAACACGGTATTACGCAATTGGAAGCGACAATATAAAACTGTACAATTGGAAGCTATGTCAGTGCGGAACGGGTGTATAATCCCTTAAAAGACTGTTTAACCTTATTGGAAGATAGTAAGTTATACTTCCTAAAAGTGCCAATGTACTCGGTATCGCTAAAATGTGGAGTAAGTTATCGGACAAGCTTCAAAATAGCTGCTGTTTAGTGTATAATAACCTGCTACAGTACATGTATTGGGGGAACGGCAATACAAAGAAATTGACGGGCTTGCAAATTAAGTTGTCAGAAAAACCAGAGAAAAGGAAAAAATTGATAAAGTATGTGCTTTCAGCTTTTAGTGTTAACTATTTACCTGTAAATTATTTGGAGATAGTAGAGTAGGAAGACAGCCAAGATAAAATAAAAATCTTACACAAGTGCTACATTAAAGCAGGTAACATATTTTACACAATCTGTAACACTATATTCTACAATTCCAAAAGAAATAATCATTTCGGTATCGGGGTTGACAAGTACGCCTAACATTCGCCCAGAGGTTGTACGACAACGCGTAAATATTGACAGTAAACTCTCTCCGTTGACGCTGCAGGAAATTGCCCAATTATGCACGCCATACGCTGTAAGTGAAAGAAGAAGACAGCTGGAATTAGAGGAAATGCATGCAAAAAGGCGAAAGTTGGACTAAATAGAAGACACTGCGACAATACGCGAACAATACAAAGATGTGTTAGACAAAGAACATCTTATTAGAGAAAGAGGAAAGGATTAAAAGATTATTTTATGTGTCGATTGACTGACTTGGATACATCCGCGTTCTACAAGCTGTATGTATTTGTGGTTAGTAAGAAAGACTCTTTTTAGAATTTTAGAATAGTATTACATTGCTCTATATTTATAAAAGGCTATGACGTCACAACGACCTTGGAAAAGTAGCCGAAACTAGGTAGCCGAGAGCATAGCAAAGTGGTGATTTTACCTATATGAAAATGAAAAAAAGAACTTTTAAATTTTTTAAATAAATTTTGGTAGGAAATATTTAATAAATAAGTATATGTTAATGAAACACATATTTTCTAAATGATATTGGTGCTAAGGAAAGCTATTTTTATTAAGTTCTATAGTTTGAGAGTGACGTAAAAACCTTGATGCTACACCTTGAGTTGTAAAAGTTAATACATAAGCCTTGATATAAGATCAAATCAAATAATTTAAGAGTCAAATAAATCGTGATGAAAGGTGGTATAATTTGCATATATTTTAAATTCATACGGGTATAATTAAAAGATTATATGTTAGATCCGACTGCAAGTTCAGTGTACTTGTATAAATTATTTTGGGATGATGTAGCCAAAAGGAAATATACGACATACCTGTCTTGAAATGTTTTTGCAACACACCTTATGTTAATTAAATACATTATATTAAAAGTCGAATGTCGACGTGATTTACATATATATTACCAGATAAAAAACACGAGGTTATATTCGACTGCATGTAAATTCTTAGTATTTTATCGTGACATTGAAATTGCGAGAAGTGAACGACTTCTTTTTTACAAGATTTTACCTGCAAACGTTTAAAAATTTGACCTCCATCATATAACATTTCGTATATTTTCTTAATTTTATTTTCTACTTCGTACAAAACGCAGCTTATGAGGAAAGCTAAAACACTCTTTACCACTTGTACGCGTTTGCCTAATATTAAAAAAATTCTTCACCGCGGCGTTTCAATTTTTAGCTTAACCTACCCAGAAAAATACGAACCAACACGTGAACTCCATTTTCTACACACACAACATTTTTTTAAAATTTAATATTTAATATTTAACGTCGGGAACGCTGCTAAAAAATTTCTTAAGAAAATATCTCCACCCCAGCGCACGCGCACCACCCCACGACAAAAATCTAACGACCCCGCCGAACGCACACCCCAAAGACCTAACGACCCCCCGACGCAACAAATTTACACACAAAGACAATTTTGTTCTCAAAGCGGCGTATACATATCTTGCTGCACGTTTTGTTTCCCAAAGCGGCTTAGCTGTTCATATTGTTCTCGAATCGGCGTATACATATCTTGCTGTGGATCTCTGTTGCCAAAGCAGCTTAGCTACCCTACTTTGGTAACCGCAGGTTGCTTACCACCTTCACATACAATAGAAGGGGCACCGAGCTGTATCTATCAGACAGAGCAGAGGCTATGTTCGTAGACAACAAACATAGGAACACGGAAAGAGCTATTAAAGGCATATGTGTGGAGCACACTACGGTGTGGTTATGAAATAAGAACGGACATTACAAGCAGGCGGGAAAAAAGTAAAAGCCTCTTTGAATGTGGTGCATCAGATGTATGATGGTGATAGCATGGACAGACAAAATTAATAACAAAGAAGTTTTCGAAATAGTAGGGAAATAAAGATATCTGTGGCAAACAAAAGATAGGAGAGATAGAAGGACAGGGCTCTTTCTAAAGCAATAGTGCGTGATATATTACAAGCAGAGATATAAAAAAAAGAGATAAAGGTAGACCTATATCAGACTATTGCACCCAGATAGTGAAAGACGTGGGCTGTGGAAATTTTAGGGAAACGTGTAGGTTATCTCAGAATAGGAAACAACGAAGGTACGTGTCTAACCAGTTCCGGAATTGAAGACCTATTATTGACTAATAAAGAAGTAACCTAAGCTAGTACAAGAATATTGCTGTTGGGTTTACTTGTACCCCCAACCTGTATTTCCTCCTACTTACCTGTCGAAGCCGCATCACTTGTGGCAGACCAGGGGTTACTCTCTCTTATAGGACGCTTAAAACACGAATTGTAGCGCCATCAAGTGTATCGGACCAGTACTTATACCAAAGTTTATCATTTTTCTTACGGATTCCTACTGTTCCTAGTTCAAAGTGACGCGTTGTCGAAACCGTAACCTAATTGTTTTGTTCAAATAAATCTATCCACTGTGAATTTAATTTATCGTTTTGTTATTTTTTGATTGTCGTAATATCTATGTAGGTTTGGTATCGCTCTCGTTCAAACACCGCTAGTGTTAAATGTTTAAGCGTGAATAAACTATTTTGTTAACATTGTAGTACTTTGTGTTAATTAAAGTTTATTTCATCAGGAATCTTATAATTCCTACTCTCTTTATCATGATTCATTTGTACTCAAGACGTTATAAATACGTAAGCAAATTTGTTCATTTTGATTAATCACAGTCTGCAGTAATTATTGTATATTTATTTGATGTGAATTTACCAGTGTTAACATTAACATCATGTTATTTCTTTAGTTTAGAAAATCAAGACCATGGCTTATAGAAGGAAATGTGCAGTTTTCAACTGTGAAGATGGAGATTCTATAAGGCATCGGTTTCCCTATCCGAAGAAATTAATGTATTTTTATAAACGTTGGACAAGAACAATATCATCAGCGTTTGTGGGTGAATTGATGATGCTACACGTGTTGAGCTTGAACCAATGAGGCAATTATATTACCACTTAGAACATCATGTTACAAAATTAATTGTAAAATTTCACCAAAAATTGCTTCATATGCATCATAAAAAGCGATGTAGGTTTTTAAATGCAATGCCACAACCACTTAAAATAGGGGCTCGACTAATGTCACATAAACATCGGTTTACATATGTAATGTTAGTATGGATTATTTAGAATCATTTGCGAACGTTTATGTAGTGGTGTGGACATCCAAGGAAAGTGTATTCCTGCGAGAATGAGACCAATTTCATAAAATCTGAACTAAGTGGGTGTAAATGTAAATGAGAAAAAGGAAAGGAGGTAACTTTTGTCATATGGTTTATCAATACAACTGAGTTCTGCTATGTTAATGTATAAATAGGAAAGTTTAGGACCATAGGTTTATATTAAGAGAATTTGGATCGTGTAGAGAAAGTAGGTACTTTGAGTTAAAAAGCAGTTCTTTCCATATGTATATTTAGTATTGCTATTATTACTCCAGTTATGAATTATTTTGTATAGATCAATATTTTTATATTTTAGTTTGTTTGTTGGAATTTTTTTATTACATAGGCATTTAAAAAATTAAGTTGATGGCAAAACGATAGACCGAGTTTGCATTGTGTGTATCATTTTAGACTTACTGCCTTCGAATGCATTTGTTAAAATTCAATGTGCAAATAATTGAAAATGGCAAAATTGTTGTAACATGACTTGAATAACCTATAGGTATTGTCTAATAACAATTTGCCAACTAAAAATATGTTATTTTCATTTAAGAGCCCTAATTTGAAACAGCGTAAACAAATTTGATAAATATCTAATTAATTTACATAGTTTTCAAATTTCTAAACTTTGGAATTATCGATGAGGGCGCTTTTGGATTTAAATAGTAAGGTTTCCTACCTTGTCTGTACCTTAGTGTTTTATTACCGCCAGATGGCGGGCCAAAATGCTTAATAAACTGTATTATAAATTTCTTTAGTGCTAGTCCAGCCCGAACAGATTAATTAATTAATTAATTAAGTTTTGATTCGATGTATGAAAGATTGTCATCTTATTTATTTATTGGTCTGTGCGGCAGACAGAGAACAATTCCGTCCGTCGTATACAAACGGACAAAATTATCGTGTGGTTTTATTGTTAGTTTTGTGTACGAGCAAGCGTCGTGTACCGGTTCAGTGTACAAAAAAAAACTCTCGTTCAGTGTATATCAAGAAACCTGCCCTTCAAGCTTCTTGTTGAACATTGAGAATCAGCCCTACAGTTCACTACAACCGCAAACCAACAAGGAAGGTGATTTGTGGAACAGGTATTTTCCCTAGATTTTACGCCACCCCCTACTTGATGGTCCTCTCACTCGGATGCTAAATTATTATCTCTTTCAATCCATTTGTATTTATTCGGGGGCTATTTTTGGTTATGCATGAGGAACTTTGTTATTTTAATGTGCTACATTTTGTTTTCCTTCCCAAAACGATAATGTAGTATAGAACATAAAATTTGGTAATCTCAAATTCACACAAATAAAATTACATATAGTTGCATGTTTAGTGAGATAACAATAAATCGTTGGTATTTGTAAGCAACTTATCGCTTTATATTGTGTGGGCGTAAACAACTTTATAAGCGCATCGGTTGTTTCAATTAAGATTATTAAAAATCTTATGTTGAATACAATAGAACATATGCTATCCTGGGACTCACAGCAAACTTGATTTTGCATCTGAAAATTGTTGAAGTTTGTTTACATAACAAACCGTGCATTGCTATTTATTTTTGTGGCGATTTTGTATTCCCAAGTAAAGGAGTTAAATTTATTACGTTTCACGTCCGTAGGATTAGGGCCCTATTCTGTTGTCGTTTGTATAGTAAAATACCTTTTTACTTGCTAAAGCTATAAAAAAGTATTTCGTATTGTTGCGAGCTACTATTAGGCAACCCATCAAACACATAAAACGCCGCAAGCACTGTATATTCTCCGTGGACCGAGAAACTTCTGGCAATTACTGGAGGTTGAGTCATCATTTTTAATTCACCGTATAAATAAGACCGATGATGAAGTACAGAGTTAGTCTATATCAGAATGTCGAATATAAATGATATCGTGTAAAATAAATAGTTGAGCATTTGGAAGACCAAGGGTATACATAAATGTTATATGATGTGCACGTGTCTAATGTACATGCAGCTTGTAGAATACATAAATAGACTACGTGTAATAAATAAATAGCCGTGTTAGTGTTGTTAATGGACCAATCCTAAAGAAGTTAGTTTAAAAAGATATTAGTGCTTGTAAATTCATTAGTGTGATAGTGCTTCATTGTTAATTGGACTGATAAACATCTATAAATAAGGCATATACTGTTAATTAGACTTGTGAACTGTGAGTAATAAAGACTCTTGTTATTACTTGTTTTAAATCAGTAAAACGCAGTAGTAGTTGCCCGCTACACTGGTGTCAGCCTGTGTGGGGTATATGGCGATTAATTTAAAAAAGAAAACCACACGTCTAAAGACATTTAAGTAGTTTATATATGCCAGTTACAAGAAGCCAAAGTAAGATGGACGCAGAAACTTTAATGAATTTCCTTAAGGATTTTAAATCCGGTATGGAAGAAAAAATTTAAGGAAAATACGGCCACGCTAGAACAAAGATTAATAGAAAGCTCCATTGCATTGAAAGAAGATATAACGGAACAGGTAAAAACAGTTGAGCAAAAGTTCGACAGTAAATTGGTAAAAATAGAAGAAGATATGATTTGGCTGCAAGAACAAGTGATTTCACTAACAACACGGCCACTTGAATTAGCAAACCAAGTTGTAAATCAGAACATTCCAGAAATAAAAAGCATGGTAGAAAGCGACTCAATACGGTCAAAATTTAAAGTGAAACCACCCACATTCGATGGTAAAACACCTTGGCCCACATATTTGAAACAATTTGAAGCTGCTGCAATAGCCAACGGTTGGTACAACAAAGAGAAGGCTATTTCTTTAATAGTGGCCCTACGGGGGGAAGTCCTCAAGTTCTCAACAGAGAAGCTGTACTCACCCAAAGAAACAACCGGTTGAGCTTAAGCAGGTCAATGTAAGGGGGCAAACGTCGACAGCACAACGTAGTTCCCCGAAGATTATCATCCGTGCTGCATCGTCGATGGGAAGTCTGGACAGCATCTATATTGATGGTAGAATTAATGGTAGGGTTGTCCGATTACTCATGGATACAGGAGCGACAAGAACTATTGTGAGACCAGATTTGGTTGGTCGTGGAAAAGTGCTACCTGTATCGGTATGTCTTCGAACGGCAAGTGGTAAGAAAATTGCTACTCACGGAGAGACTGCCGTAACGTTGGGAATTGGAGACAAACTAATTAATCATCGGGTATTGGTTGCTGAAATCACAGAAGAAGTGATCTTGGGAATGGATCTCATGAGAGAATATGGGTTTCATGTGAACATGAAAGAAAATGTGCTTCGGATAGATAATGATGAGATTCCATTTCAAGGGACAAGTAACCAGACGATGCAAGATTGAATGATTTGTGATATGAAAATACCCGAGAAAGCGGAAATGATAGTAATGGGACGCCCGGATAGTACGCTCAGGGAAGGACAAATATGCATGATGGAAGCAACTAAATCGGGAATGGGTCAGGCGGGACTACTGATTGGAAGAACGCTGGTGAAGTTCCAAAATATGATACCAGCAAGGGTGCAAAACATTAATCCGCATACGCTGACTCTGAAGAAAGACAAGATTGTGGGAAGTTGCATTCCAATATGCCATATTAAACGTTGCGTGTACGACACAAAAGACAAACCCGCCAACAGTTGATCACAGAAATTGCTTGATATGTTGATACCTTCGTGTCAAGAATTACACGGCGACCAACTGGGCAAGGCAAAAGAACTGGTCGGACGATATCGAGATGTGTTTGCACTGGATGATAGTGAGAAAGGAAGGACGAATGTTGTGCAACATAAGATCAATACTGGAGATGCGCAACCGATAAGACAACACCCCGGGCGGCTTCTTTTGGCAAAACGTAAGAAAGTTGAGCAAATTATCACCGACATGGAAGAACAAGGAGTGATTGAACTCTCGAATAGTTCATGGGCATCCCCGGTAGTGCTTGTCAAGAAAAAAGTCGGGTCGACAAGGTTTTGTGTAGACTACCGGCGGCTTAACAATGTGACAAAGAAAGACAGCTATCCTTTGCCCAGAATTAATGACACCTTGAATACTCTATTCGGATCTAAATGGTTTTTTATCTTGGACTTGAAAAGCGGATACTGGCAGGTAGGCTTGGAGCCAAACGATAAAGAAAAGACTGCGTTTACAATCGGAACTGATTATGGCAGTTCAAGATTATGCCATTTGGATTATGCAATGCCGCTGCTACTTTTGAGCGATTGATGGAGTCCATACTGCGTGGGCTGTTCTGGAAAACATGTCTGGTGTACCTAGACGACGTGATAGTGTTAGGCCGGTCTTTTGAAGAGCATCTTAAGAATAGAGGAGATATTCTAAAGATTACGCGGGGCAAACCTTACATTGAGCCCCAAGAAGTATCACCTATTTGGAAAAGAGATGAAATATCTAGGACATGTAGTTTCGGAAACCAGAATAAAAGCTGACCCTGACAAAATAAAAACTGCACAAGAGTGGCCTACACCAGCAGATATACACTAACTACGCAGTTTTCTAGGATTGTGCACATATTACCGACGTTTTATACTTGGGTTTGCGAACATTGCCAAACTGTTAACGAAATTAACCAAAAATGGACAAGCGTATGATTGGAATGACGACTGCCACAGTGCATTTGAACAACTGAAACGGTTACTAGTTACAACACCAACTTTGAGTTATCCACGGATGGAGGGGAAATTTGTGTTGGATACCGATGCCAGTAACACAGCTATAGGAAGCGTTCTTTCTCAAGTGCAGGACGGACAAGAAAAAGTTATTGGGTATTTCAGCAAGGTCTTGTCGCGGCCAGAAAGGAACTATTGTGTAAAGAGAAAGGAGCTGTTGGCCGTCGTCAAATCCGTAGTGCACTTTTATAAAAACCTATACGGCCGTAAATTCCTGTTGAGAACAGGTCATGCTGCACTAAAATGGTTACAGCAGGTTCGAAATCCTGAAGGGCAAATTGCAAGGTGGATAGAACGTCTGCAGGAATATAACTTTGACACAGAACATCGTGTAGGAACTAGCCATCGGAATGCAAACGCTCTGTCAAGGAGACCTTGTCCGGTAGACTGCAATCATTGCTCCAAAATGGAAGAGAAAATAAGTGTCATCCATAGAATGACGGTGACCGATGATACCTGGCAACCCAAAAGAATACGAGAAGACCAGGAGAATGACGTCGAATTGGGACGTATTATTAAGTGTAAAAATAGAGAACAACGACCAGCTTGGGAAAAAATTAGTATTTCAAGTAGGAGCCTGAAGGCATACTGGGCACAGTGGGACTCCTTGGTGATTGAAAATAGAATCTTGAAACGACGCCTGGAATGTGAAGATGGCACTGGAAGACTTCAAGTGGTAGTGCCGAGAAGCAGAGTGCCGGAAGTGTTTCGCACTTGCACGATGGTATTTCTGGAGGGCACTTTGGCGTGAAAAGAACTCTCAAAAGAGTGAGAGAAAGATTCTATTGGGTGAACTGCAAAGAAGATGTGAAGGAGTGGTGCCGAAACGTGAGTTGTGTGCCTCTGCAAACGGCCCGGTCACAAAAAGTAAAGCCCTAATGAGACAGTATAACGTGGGGAATTCTTTTGAGAAAGTAGCCATTGATATAGCTGGTCCGTTTCCTGAATCAGAGAAAGGAAATAATTACATCTTGGATGCAAGGGATTATTTTACCAAATGGCCGGAAGCATATGCTATGCCAAACCAAGAAGCCGAGACGGTTGCTGATGTACTAGTGAGAGAGTTGTTTTGTCACTTTGGAGTCCCGTCGGAATTACACTCCGATCAAAGTCCAAACTTCGAATTCGCGTTGTCTCAAAACGTCTGCAAGCATCGTGGAATCAGAAAGACTAGAACCACGCCACTTCATCCACAATCGGATGGAATGGTTGAAAGAATAAACAGGACGTCAGGAAAGTACCTGGCCAATGTTGTTTCTGAACATCAACGAGACTGGAATTAATATTTACATTTGTTCCTACTGGCGTACCGATCTTCGGTACATGATAGCACAGGATACTCTCCCGCTTGCGTGATGTTAGGACGTGAATTGCGGCTACTATGTGCTCTTCAATTTGGATTTAAACCTGGAGAAAAGATCGCAGGTAAAGATTACGTTAGTAAGCTTCGTGAAAGATGAAATAGCATTTACGAAAACGTCCGAAAGAATATCCAGGCAGCAAGCGATCGAATGAAATCACAATATGACACGAGTGCTCAAGAAGGTGGTTATCAACCTAGAGATTTAGTGTGGTTGTATAATCCACAAAGACAGCGTGGATTGTCGCCAAAATTACAAAGACAATGGGAAGGCCCGTACGAAGTGTTGAAAAGAATTAATGATGTAGTGTACCGGATCAGCAGATCTCTCCGTGGTAAACCAAAAGTGGTACACTTTGACTGTTTAACATCCTACGCTGGCAACAACCAGGAAGGCACGAATAATGAGAATGGTGTTCGACAAGTTATTAATCATGAGCCAAATGTAGATTTTGAGCGCTTTATGGCGGCGTACGGTGGTTCCGCTAAGGGGAGATTTGGCGTTGTTGTTGAAAAACGGCAAGATCTGTTTAGAGCACCAGAAAAGTATTCCCTTGCACATTGCGTAGCTCAAGATTTGGAAATGTCAAGGGGAATAGCTGTTGTTTTCAAGAAAAAGTTTGGATGTTTGGATGAATTAGTACACATCAGCCAACTGTAGGAAAAGCTTTGGTTCTTCAGGATGAAAATCGTTATGTTTACTATCTGGTCACCAAAAATTCTTCATCGCAGAGACCTAGTTATGGACATCTATGGAAGGCTTTGCTAAATCTTAAGGCTCAGATGATGGAAAATGGAGTAAGGAGACTAGCGGTGCCCAAGCTAGGCTGTGGACTGGATAGCTTAGATTGGAGAATAGTCCGAAATATGCTAGAAGTAGTTTTCCAGGGAACCAACGTCCAGGTCTTTGTTTGTTGTTATCAACCGGTTGCCTGCCAAGACCAAGAAAAGAGTGTTGACTGTTACTTCCAACGACGTGATGGATGCACCAGAGAAGATAACTGCCGATACCATCATCAGTCATTGAATTGGCGTCAAAATGTATTTACAGTTACGAGACGTAACGGTTTAAAGAGGGGGCAGTGTTGCGAGCTACTATTAGGCAACCCATCAAACACATAAAACTCCGCAAGCACTGTATATTCTCCATGGACCGAGAAGCTTCTGGCAATTACTGGAGGATGAGTCATCATTTTTAATTCACGGTATAAATAAGACCGATGATGAAGAACAGAGTTAGTCTATATCAGAATGTCAAATATAAATGATATCGTGTAAAATAAATAGTTGAGCTTTTGGAGATCCAAGAGTATACATAAATGTTATATGATGATGTGCACGTGTCTAATGTACATGCAGCTTGTAGAATACATAAATAGACAAAGTGTAATAAATAAATAGTAGTGTTAGTGTTGTTAATGCATCAATCTTAAAGAAGTTAGTTTAAGAAAATATTAGTGCTTGTAAATTCATTAGTGTGATAGTGCTTCATTGTTAATTGAACTGAAAACATCTATAAATAAGGCATATACTGTTAATTAGACTTGTGAACTGTGAGTAATAAAGACTCTTGTTATTACTTGTTTTAAATCAGTGAAACGCGATAGTAGTAGCCCGCTACAGTATCTAAAGCATTATAAATTTGATTTGTTTTCGTTGTTCTCTCTTTCTTACACATCAAATTCAAAATGGCTTATACACTTGATCAAATTATCGCACAGGGTGTATCATCATTAAATAGAGTACATTTCTTAAAGTCTAAAGCATGTAGATTAGAAATGATTGCGGGCAATAGCGAGGAAATGGAAGCAATTTTTGATAGGATTTTACAATTATCTAATGATCACGAAGCTTTGGTTAACAATTTGGCATTTGAAAAAGAAGCAAATTTGGAAGAATTGGAAAAAGTCCGTTTCAGTCTAGACTTTGCCGTCACATCGGTAAAAGTCACTTTTATTAAGTTTTAAAAAGCCTTTGAAACATAACCCGTGGTTGTACCTCAACCGCCAATTGTTGAACCTTCACAAAATCTCCATCTTAATCCAAATCGCCTCCAAAATTCGATGAAAAATTACAAAACTTCGAATCATTCACAAATTTATTTATATTTTAGTAGATAAACGTTTGAATATCTCGCCTGTAGAAAAATTATGCTATCTTAATGAGAGTTAAGATCATAATAGTAAAAATCTTATTCGACACTTACAATGTACAAGCCAGAAATATCCTATCGCGCTGAAAATTATCACTGATCGATATGAAAATAAAAGGTTGGTTTTGATGACTTATCTTAACTTTACGGAAATACCCATAAAGGCACGTCACCAAACTCCGAAAACTTGAGATCTTTTTTAAATATTTTTGTTGAAAATATTAGTGCTTTAAAAACATTTTCAGAAGTGGATCTTTATGATCTAGTTACCGTTCACTGGTTATTACAAAAATTAGATTGTGATACAGCAAAACGATTTGAACTCCAAAATTCTTCGGAAATACCCAAATTTGAAGAATTGAAATTAAACAAGCTTGCAAAGTTTTTGAGCTGAGTAAGGTAATGTCAACACAGAGGGGAGCAAAAGTTATCATTCAAACTCCTAATAAATCAAAAACTGAAAATTTCGTTAATAAGTTTCCCTCGAGTTCGACGGGAAACAAACCTTTATTTTATGGTGCTTTCGTATCCACAGTAACAGCTAAAAAATGTTTGCTTTGTACAAATTCTCACCCAATCTATCGTTGCAAAGATTTCTTGAGTAAATCGACTCGAGAAAGATTTGATACTGCGAAAAAGAAAAATCTTAGTTTGAATTGTTTATTTGATACGCATCATTTGAAACAATGCAAATCAAAAATGCTATGTCGAAGGTGTGACAAAGCTCACCGCACTTTGTTTCATTTTGACAGCAAAACTGCATCTTGTAGTTCTAGTCTAGAACATAAAGAAAATGCCATTGATGAAATTGAAACTATCGCAATTTGTTCTACTTTAGGACAGAAAAAACCTGAAACCAGTCCTTTATTTTCTAATTCGGGTGCTAATACAACAGTTTTATTAGCAACAGTTCAAATCTAGATTCTGGATGGATTCGGAAATGTTTAAACAGCAAGATCATTGTTCGATTCTGGTAGTATGTGTAATTTTATGACAGAAAAACTTAGACAAACACTGTTTCTGCAAAAGCAGAAAGCGCAGGGGTCCGTCCAAGGTTTAGGGTTGAACTTGTCCACAATAAGTGGTAGTTTGTTGTGTTTGATGGATCCTGCGAATCTACCTAACACTTCAATGGAGTATAAATTGGAAGCTTTTGTGTTGCTTGAAATGTGTGGTCCGTTACCGGCCACATCTTTGCCTAAATATGAATGGGAACATACTACTGGCCTAGAGCTGGCTGACCCTGTTTTTTTCCGTTCTTCGCGTGTTGAAATTCTAATAGGTGCGGTCACGTTTGTTCAAATTTTGCTCAACGAGTTTCGTATTGGTTAGTCAAACGAACCAATTGCTATAAATACAAAATTCGGTTGGATTACAACCAGAAAGGTGGTTTATTCGGAATCAATCGCTACTTCATTGTGTGCTTGTGTGGAACCAATTGATGAATCACTTTTAAAGTTTTGGGAGTTGGAGAGCGTTCCCACACGAGCGCAGATGATGCGTTACGTAAGAAAAAAATCATGGGCACTTATTCTAGAGATGAATTAAGTAGGTTTAGTGTATCGTTGCCTTTCAAAGACAAAAGACCAATTTTACGTAATTCTCGGCAAATTGGTTTACGTTGTTTTTAATGTTGAAAAGACGTTTGCAAAATAATATTGACTTGCGTACATCTTAGAATAATTTTATGAAAGATTATTTAGAGGTTGATCATATGAGTTCGGTACCAGCTCATTTTTTAGACTATGATAAAATTTATTATATTCCATACCATGCAGTTTTTAAACCGAATAGTACTACCACAAAATTGCGAGTAGCTTTTGATGTCAGTTCAAAAACCGCAGAAGGATTATCGTTGAATGATACCTTGTTAAGAGGTCAGTCTTTACAAAAGGATATCTGTGAACTTCTGTTAAACTTCAGAATTTATAATATCGCGTTTATCGCAGGTGTGAAACAAATGTTTCGCCAAATTACAATAGTTCCAAACCATCGTGATTATCAAAGGATATTATGGAGGTTTGACTCATCGCAACCCATTGTCGATTACCAACTAAATACCGTCACATATAGTTTAAAATCGTCGCCCTTTTTGGCACTTAGAACTATTCAAGAATTAGCACACTTAGAACGAGCTCGATTTTCTCGCGCTTGTCATTTTATCGTCGAATTCGTATGTTGATGACATCATTTTTGGATGTCAGACTATAGAGAAAACCCAGTTACTAGTTCAAGAATTGACGAATATATGTAAGCTCGGTGAATTTGAACTTCGCAAGTGGAAAAGTAACTCTACAAACGCTTTGTTGAATTTACCAAACTCGTATGTCAAACAATTTCCCATTTCGTTTAATGATGGTAGCTCTTTAAACACTGCAAAAGTTCTAGGCTTGAAGTGGTGTCCAGAATTAGATATTTTCTCGTATGATATTCAATTGAATGACAAAATTTGTACAAAAAGAAATATTCTATCGACTTTGGCTAGGATATTTGATCCTTTGGGTTTTTAACTCCAGTATCATTTTTTGTGAAACACTTTATACAATTGTTGTAGATTTCCGAAATTGATTGGGACGATCAGCCACCCGAAGATCTTACTTCCCAATGGAAAAGATTTGCGTCAGATTTACCAATGTTATCAACCATGCAAAGTTCACGACAAATTGTTTGTCCAGATTTAAAATCATTGGAATTACATGTTTTTTGCGATGCTTCGGAAAGGGGTGACGAAAGTGTGATATATTTTTGTCGTGTTCACAAAAATGATAACATTTCTGTATACCTTTACTGCACGAAAAGTAAAGTAGCGCTTATCAAAAAACTTTTGCTGCCGCGACTAGAACTGTTTGCCGCGGTTCTACTTTCAAAATTAGTAAATTTCGTAAAGAAAACTTTTAGTGACTTGCATATTACAAATATTTTCGCTTGGTCGGATACGACTATCACTCTTGCTTGCGTGAAGTTTTCTTGTAACAAATGGAGAACATTTGTTGTAAATCGTATTGCATATATTCAGTCTCGAATACCGCCGTATAGTTGGCAACATGTTAGATCGAAAAATAATCCGTCCGATTGTGCGTCTAGAGGTCTATCAGCGTCTGAAATAATTTGTAATTCTGTATTGTGGACCGGACCGTCCTAGCTAAAGTTACCGCCAGAGGACTGGCCGAAGCAGCCTGCAACCTCAGGCTGTGAACCTGACGAATTGTTGAACGTTTCTCACAAATCAAAGGTTATTCTCGTCGTCGTTACTTGCTATTTTTAGCTCGAGTCGTTTTAGATTATGTAGAAAATTGAGTTGCTCGTCTTTGGACTTAGTTGTACGGTGCTGTAATTATTTTATGGGGTTTACGCTTGGTAACGTCTGGTTGCTTGCTGTAGCCTTGAATACGTTTATTTTTATTTCGCTGAAACTAATTTTATTGAAGGTTTGATCTCTAAGAGTTTTGATGTGACAGTAATTTTGCGCTAATTTATTTCACTTTGTTTGCTTTGTGCCGGTTAAAACTTATTTTTTAATTTTTTGCTGATTTTATTCTGTGTTATAATTATTTTTTATCCGTGGGTATGGTAATTGATAACTGTGTCTACGATGCTTTCTGTCTCGTCAACTTAGGTGTTAAATATAAAGTTTGCAAGATTTCAGTTTATTATTTTGTTACAATACTGCCTTTGTATTTTAATTACAAAGTTTTTATTCTACTGTAGGTGTAATTCGGTCTCTGTGAATGCTTTGGTACAACTAAATGTGCAATTATACTTTATTTGATCTTCCTGAAAGCTTTTATTCAAATATTTTGAGTCTTTTATTTTGTTAATTATAAAATGTCACGACGAATAATGTTTATACTTTGTTAATTGCTGCAGTATTTTAATTATAGAATGTCAAGTCTGAATGAATGTAATTGTGTTTTTTATAAGGTTGCAATATACGTTTTCAATAGCGTGAATATTTATTTATAGGGTTTCGCAATGCGTTTTTTGATAGCTTTTGTAAGGTTTAGGATAAACGTTTTCTTAAGTTGTTTTATAATTAGACGTACATATTCGTATTTAAAATGATGTTTTATTTCCTAATAAGAATTTCCGGTCGTAATTCATATGCTTTGTTTTAATTAATAATGCTTTAATTTTATTCTGGTAAATTGAAAAGTTTTTCTATAGATACGCAAATTCAGTTGGTGTAAGGCACTGAAAGCTAGGTTTTTGAAATCATTAACTTTTTAATAATGAGATTTTGCGTTTGAATTTGCGCTTTGTTTTAACTCGTAATAAGAATTTAAGTTAATAATAGATTGCAAGGTGTTGTTATTATTTATAGGAATGTGATAATTCAAATGTAATTTAATATTGCTCTATTTTTGGTATTTTTAAATTATTTTGTGCGCAGTTTATTTCGTATTGTTGATTAGAATTTGTTTTCGTTTTGTGTCTATAATTTTTGCGCCAGTTAATTTTGTAATAATTGTCTCAAGTAATGCATTTTTTTGGTTCTCTAATTTTAATAGGTTTTTTTTAAACAAAAATAAATTTGAAATTAATTCCCTTAGTACCTAGGTCAATTATTTTCATTAAATTGCATAAAATAATAGTAGTGATAGTCAAGATTAATATATAAATAGTAAAATCAAAAAAAGTTCTTTTATACTAGCAAATATCAAATGTTTGTAAAATAAAATTTAATTGGTTTAAGGAAATGAACTTACACTAATTGTTTTATTGATTTCATGAATTCTATCGATTTCTGTACTTTCTCCACGTCGGTTTTTGGATTCGATCTATGCTTGTATCTCCTCCATTCTTGTTTCGACTGCAACTTGTGTTTGGTTCTGTCAAATTCGGAATTGAAATTCCAGACCACCAGTTCTTCGAATTTGGGTTCCCTAGTGACCGTTTGGCATCCTACCGATTGCGCCAGTTAAGGTTCGGACATTGGGAGCTGCCTTTTTAAAAACCAGTTTCAAAACTTAACAAATTTTATTTATTAATACAGAATTTACTTATGGAATATTAACAAGTTAATTAAATATTACATTAAATCGAAATTACACTAGTTAATTGTACTTTGGTAAGTAGCCTAAGCAACTGCAATGTTAAAGCTGAATACTTTGACTAACTGCCGGGTCCTTCAGCTCCCGGCATTTTATAATGTTCCTGCCCCCTCACATGGCTGTGAGAACTTGCAGATATCATGTTTGCTTATTCTTAATACTATTTATAATTACAATGTTGTAATCTTAATTTCTAAGTAATCACGGTACCTGACTGTCTGTGACCTGACATCTGCAGTGTCACTATCGTCTGCTATACAAGGTAGCGCATCCGTTCTCATGAACGTTAATAAACTTTATAAATTGTCCTTGTATTTACTTTGTTGCACTTTACTTAACATTTTTTCTACACTTTCTAATAATTCCTAATTATTCTATTTTATAATATATACATCAATTGGTGGATAGATAACTCGCATTTTTAAAAATAGTACATCGCACCTGTAGAGTGATAATATCGGATCGCAGCAAGAAATAATAGTTCTACAATGTGACGTTTTTTGTCACGTCACTACATGACGCACACAAAAAAAACAAGTTGTTTTCCTGTAGGTATCCTGACACTTAGCTCGCAATCCATCGGGGTTGAATCAGCATAGAAACGCCATGGTCGCAGCCTACATTTACTCTGCTACCATAATTGCAACAGCAGTATAACGAACGAAGATGTTTTACATAACAAAAAGAAGTTGTTTTACATAACAAAAGAACCCATTTGGCCTCCAGCTAAAAAAAGCGAATACCCGCATGACACCTCCTAGTTGTTGAACAGAAAGACGTGTATCGATTTTTTAAATACAGTGACGAATAAAATGTAGAAAACCCTTCGACGCACACAGTGTAAAATCAAACTCAACAATCGTTCAAACAACACGAATTCGAACTGCCAATTTCTAGCTTAACGAAATGCGTTAGAACTTGAAAACCCGGGTTTATTTCGGATCCTGCGCGATCTTCTCTCAAGAAATCGTTACCTTGGAACAATAGAGAAAACCATTATACGGCGATCGTAAGATATACCAAGATAGCAGGTACCTAAAAACAGGATATAGCTATTTACTTTATAGAATAAATTTTCGTTTTAAAAGCACAAAGGGGTTTGAGTTGAGGAGTTTACTCGCGAGCGTATTTATTATGAATTAGGTTGAAGGATTTAACAGATTTATGGTAAAACGGGCTTATGAAATAACAAGTAAACTATGTAGGGGGTTGTTGAAGAATTTAAGAATTTTTACGTAATTTATTCGAACGAGTAATGAATTAACAAGGGAAAATTCTTAAAAACAAAATTGTAACGTAACGACTCTTTTATCTTTTCCCTATCTACCTGGTTGTACATAGATATTAGCAACCTGATGGTTGTTAAGGAACTTCAACATGTGGGCTATCTAGATTTAATATACAACAAATTTTCAGAGCTATAATTCAATGCGGGTGTGCATATGCATGTTCTGAAGAATGATTGAAAATAACCGCTTAATGGTGTGGGTTTGTAGTTGGAAATTAATCAAGGATAAAGATTTGAATATGTCTCGCTAATTAGTTTCAAATTTAGAAAAAGAACATTCTGCGAGTCGGAGCGTGGAGTGTCAGAAGTATGAAGCAAGTAGGTAAGCTAGAGAACTTAAAAATTGAAATGGATAGGTTAGTACATATTAGGGATCAGCGAAGTTCAGTGTTGGGATATTTTTGGAGTGGAGACTTTAGGGCAATTCATACGGCATCAGAGAAAGGAAATTCTGGTGTGGCAATAGTTAATCCAAAAAGATAGGACATTGTGTAGAAAACTACTTACAAAAGAACGATAGAGTACTCATGGTTAGATTAGAATCTAAACCGGTAAACACAGTAATAATATAAATATACATGCCCACCTCTAGCTACAGTGAGGAAAAGGTAGAGGTATCTACAAAGATATTGAAGACATACTAAGATAAGTAACAAGACATGAAAATTTAATAATTACGGGTGATTTTAATGCAGTGGTAGAGTAGGGTAAAGAACACGCGGTAGGAGGTTTATTTGGTTTAGGCGCGAGAAACGACAGGGGAAATAGGTTGGCAAAATTTTGCAACAAAAACAATTTAATTCTCACAAACACATTATTTCAACATCATGCTAGAAGACGATACACGTGAAAGATGCCAGGGGATATAGGAAGATATCAAATAGATTACATTCTTATTAGACAACGGTTTAGAAATCAAGTAATAGACGGTAGAAGCTATCCAGAAGCAGATATAAATACTGACCACAACATAATATTTATAAAGACCACTCTTAAATTTAAAAATTTGAAAAAAGGAATAAGAAGATGCACTTTGACTTTGAGAAACTAAACAATAAAGATATTCACGAAAGATTTGAAAAAAGTCGAATGAATTGCCGAAATATATCGGAAAAATTTTTTATACTAAGGAAGTAGAAACAGAATGAAATAACGTTAAATCCAGCTTAGACATGGCGGCCAGAGATATTCTGGGGTATACACAAAAAAAAATAAGAAACCATGAATAACAAAAGGTATCCTGAAAATAATAAAAGAAAGACGAAAATACAAAAATAGATCAGACAAAATGGGAAAACAGAAATACAACGCCATAAAGCGGGAAATTGTTTGCGAAAGCAAGAAAGCTAAAGAACAATGGATTGATGAAAAGTGCAAAGAGGTACAAACTAAGATGGAAATAGGAAAGACAGACGAAGCATACATACTAATTAGAATGAATTTTAGGTATATAAAACCGTATAGCAAAATATAAGGGACGCAAGTGGAAACGACATTATAGAAATTTGTAAAAAAAGAGGTTAGATGACAGGAATATATAGGGAATTCATATGCAGGATAGGAACTAACAGCATTAGAACAGGAATAGGACATTGAAAATGATGACTTGGGATATCCTATACTGCGAGATGAGCTTGAATTAGCATTAAAGGATCTGAAAAATGGTAAGGCGCCGGGTACAGATAAGATGCAAGCATAAACTCTAAAAGCCGCTGGACAAGCAGTAACAGAACGTCTTTTCCAACTTGTAAGCTATATGTATGAGACAGGCGAGATACCCAAATATTTCAAACGTAACATCATAGTAAGTATACCAGAAAAAAGAGGCGCGGATAAATGTAAAAATTGTCGAACAATTAGTATGACAGCACACGTGTCTCTAATATTAACTATAATTGTACAAAGACGAATGGATAGACAAGCTGAGGAAATACTAGGAGAAGATTAATTTGGGTTTAGGCAAAACAGAGGAACAGGGGAGGCTATTTTAGCTCTGGGGGTTATAATAGAGAAAATAACAGAGAAGGGGAAAGCGTATATACAGGGTTTGTAGGTTTGGAAAAAGCATTCGACAATGTAAAATGGAAAAAAATGTTTGAAATACTCAATAAGATTGGAATGAGTTTTAAGGATAGACGGATAGTACATAGCTTATACAAAGAGCAAACAGCTGTAATAGAATTAGAGCGGGAACGTAAAAAAGTGAATATTAAGCAAGGGGTGGGACAGGGATGTGCCTTATCCTCATTAATTTTTAACTTGTACATAGACGAGGCAATGAATACTGACAAATGCAAAAAGACCTTTGGAATTTACTATGCACAGACAAGATATTGATATGCTTAGATTTACAGATGATATAGCGGTATTAGCATCTAGCAAGGGAGATTTAGAAGCTGCTCTTCTAACAGAGAGATACGGTATCAAAATTAACAAAAATAAAACTAAAGCTCTAGTATGCAAAGGAGGGGAAAATAAACCAAAAACAAGAATACAAATGGATAACGAGAACTTACAAGAAGTTATGTAACCTTTCTAATTATTTTCCTTTCTAAAAGATTATTGAAGTTAAAATTTTTTGCTAAACTAGACACGAACTACACTCTTATCTCAAGGCTTGCAGTGGGTTCTTTGAATTGTTATTCCTACTAGTAAAACCATACACTTGATTTAATCCAAGTTCAATAAACAATTACACATTGCCACTATTTTAGTGTGTAAAAAAATATATTATTAATAATGCTGTAACCAATGTTATTTACAACCAAATTTTATACTTAAAATAAATGTTTTGTTTTTTTTACAATATTTACAAAGGGAAATGTTGCCAACTGAACATAAAAATTAAAAAAATTGCTACTATGCAAACAGCATAATCAAAGTTAAAAAAATATTTTAGTTTGGAATATAGTCGTCAAGTATTTAAAGCGAGCGCGTTTTAACTGTTTGACGTGTGCGAACTTCAAATCCCTAGGTTAATAATAATTAAGCAAAAAAATTTGGCTAACGAAATTTTATGTGCTTTTTTAAAATTTTACAGTCAGTTTTATCTACGCATAAAATTAAAAGTTTGCTATTATAAGAAGAATAAAATTGGTAATACCTGTTTGCATGTGTGGTAAGTAGATAATTGTTTGTCACCTGATAAATAAGTTGAATCGCGATGTTCCATAGTGGGCCTCAATCAAAGCTCCTGTAGAGATAAAAGCTTCAAAAACACCATTGAACAGCGTGCTCGATTAACTGCTTTCAATAATTTACAATTCCATCATCAGAATGTAATTTTGTGGATTCCATGTGAAAAAACTTATTAAATGGTAGATTTGTTGTACTGACAGCTGCTAACAATATACTTCAGAAATGATGCTACATTGCAGGGTGCGTTCAGAATGGTAACGTAGTGGTTAAGATTTACCATGTGCATATTATATTAAAAGAATACGCATTTCTGGATACTATAATAAATAAGAAATGATCGAGATTATCTCCTCGCGCTTCCAGGAAAATTTTAGTACTGCGTGAGTCTAGCCATAATTTATTGTCATGTGAACCCATAACTAAATTAAGTTAAGTTGCCACTTTACTAGATTAAGTGAAAAAACCCTTATTAGATTTAACAATTTCTAATTAATCAAAGCAAAGTACACGTACCCACTTTCGGCATTGCACATTTTTAACGACGTGCAAAAACTACTTTTGAGCACCAACGTGCTTGGTGCTTTTTCAGGTCCAGCTGAACTTTACAAGCTGAAGACCCATTTTCGTGCACTGCTTAAATCAAAAAGGACAACAAAATTCGTGTATCTAATCAAGTAAACAATATCCCTCCTAAACACAGATAGTTTCAAAAATGAGGTTTTCGAGGTCTGTATGTATGTCTATTTATTAGAACAAGGTAGAATATATTGCCTAACCAACAGTATTGTTAACAGAAAAATTTAAACAGCTACAGTTAAAGATTTTTGCTACCTAGGAAGCCAACTGACGCAAGATGGGAAAGCACAAAGGCTATAAAACAAAGATCAACACAAGATCGTGCTACATTTAACAAGAAAAAGCAACGACAGTGTTCAAAGACAACAAACATAGAAACAAGGAAAAGATTGCTTAAAACATATGTGTGGAGCACGGCAATGTATTGCTGTGAAGCCCGGACAGTAGGAGAAGCGGACAGGAAAGAGGTAGAAGCCTTTGAAATGTGATGCTACAGACGTAAGATGAAGATATCATGGACAGACAAAGTTAAGAACGAGGAAGTACTAGAAATGGTAGGGGAAGAAAGAAATATGTGGAAAACAGTAAAAAATAGAAGAGGTAGGATGATAGAACACATACTAAGACATGAGGGATAGTGCGGAATATATTAGAAGCAGAGATAGGAAAAAAGAGAAGTAAAGGTAGATCTAGGTGAGACTAGTGCACACAAATAGTGAAAGGTGTAGGATGTGGGAACTTCTGAGAAGTGTATAGGCTAGCTCAGAATAGAAATCGATGGAGATACGCATCCAACCAGTTCCATGATGAAAAACTAATGACGAAAACAAAAAGTTCTTAAACATGATGGTCAATATAAACAACTACGGTATGGGTATTGCAATATTCTCAACCATTGTTAATTGTACGAAAGTATTTACTGAAAAACTATTAATTTGGCTAATGTCTAGTGTTAGGGAATCCTTGGCAGCCACAGGCTGTCAACCTCCTTCACATACCACTGAATCTCGGTGAAATAGAGCATATAAATAAAAAACAATAGAAGAGAAACCGAGCTGTATATAGGCTGTTGTGAGAATTTCAGGAACTGTAGGCTAGCTCAGAACATAAGTAAGTGGAGGTATGCGTCCAACTAGTTTCAAGACGGAATATCTAATAACAAAAAAATAAGTGCACTTAAATGTGATGATTATTATAAACAACTACAGGTGTGGGTTATGAAATATTTTCAACTAATGTTGATTGTGCAAAATGATATATACAAAAAACTATTAATTCGACAAATGTATAAGTGCTGGGGAACTTGGCAGCAACGGGCTGTTTATCTCTTTTCACATACCTCACATGTAATTTTTCCAATGCTCCACCCGAGGGTACTACATTGGCCAGGAAGCGAGTTTTGTTTTACCAGGAAATTTGGAATTTCGTCGAGCCCTTGCTGTTCCAAGCAAGATAGGAATCCTTAACGTGCATGACAACGCCCACACACGGGACCTCAATTTTACCTGTCATCTGAACGATGATGTATTTTTGTGAAAAATGCTCGCCTAACATTTTTCCAGCGGACCGTATCGGGATTTAAACCCGGGACCTTGGACGTAGTAGTCACACACATACCAACTACGCCACGGAGCCGCCTTTCCTTTACATACCACTGAAAGCACTGTAAAACATTAGAAGGTAACGGAGCTGCATCTATCAAGAAAGAACAGCGGATATGTTCAAAGACAACAAACATAGAGACAAAGAAAAAATTGTTCAAAGCATATGTGTGGAGCAAAGCACAGTACGTCTATGAACTAGGGGCAGTAGGAAAAGCAGGCAGAAAGTGATAGGAGCCTTGTGGAATATTGTGCTTCAGATGCATAGGGATGATAGCGTGGACAGACAAGATTAATAACAAATAGATTATAAAAATAGTAGAGAAAGAAATATATCTGTGGAAAACAAAAGAAAAATAAAGAAATAGCAGGGCAGAATACGTTCTACGGCATTTTTGGGGAAAAGTATGGGATATATTACAAGCAGAGATAGGAAAAAGGAAGTAGAGGTTTACCGAGATCAGACTTTTGCACACAGATAGTGATAGATGCAGACTGTGCAAATTTCAGGGAATGTGTAGGTTAGTTCGGAATAGGAAACAATGAGGGTGCGCGTCTAACCAGTTCCAGAACTGAAGACCTAATGATGATGGTATCACTAAATGCAACAGTTATTTTAGATTATCAAATCTAAAAAATTTCGTCGACTGTTATTATATTATGTATTGCAATGGTAGATTGCAACAAAAGTAATGCAAGTCTAATTATTATTGCGGTGAGACGCACCTAATGATGAATTGTTTCAAAAATTTTTAAGAGATCATTGGAGGTACAGGTGAATCTGGATGCATATGATTAAAAATTTATTAAATAACTATATTTTTATTCAACTAGTTCAAACAACGGGCATGTGTGTGAGAACGAGTAAATCAAGTTCAATTTGTGTTTTTCTCACGATTATAACAATACACTAATCTTAATTGGAGAACGGGAGTAGTTCATTGTCGTGTTTCTTGTAGGGGATATTCTGAAATGGATAGGGCATTATTTTCTAGGTGTTTAGAAATATGAAAATGAAGTTCTCTCTGTGCTTCTTCCAAAAGTTGTAAAAATAAAGGTACAATTTTAAATGATGATATCCTAGGGAATGAGTGAAAGTAGTGTATCTTAAATTACATTAAAAGTGTCAATCTGATCGAAATTAAAACGCAAATTGTATGACAAATAAAACTTTAATTTATGTGGTTGTACATACCGTTTCTGAAAGAAACTATAACCAAAAGATGCTTTGTTTATTGGTGTAGTCATCTAGTAAGGTTTCGACGTTATTGACCAACTGCAAATTGCACCAAAATTAAAATTATATGTGATTAATCAAAGCCATCCCTGAATGTCAGTCACCCTATCCCTAAGCAGCTCAACTAAAGTTAAATCCGAATTTAAAGCTGCTGAATTGTAATTCTTATAATGCAATGGGTGCTTCGTAATTTACTCCTCAGAATTAAAATGTGAAGTATTGACATATAGCTGTAAATTTTATTTATAGATGAAAACACTAGAAACTGCTGTTTACAAATCAAATAATAATAATAATAATATTTTAAATAGTGAAAATTGTTTAGTGACAGATAGTGCTACGAATATGAAAATTTCTATTGCCGATTAACGTAAGTCGAATTTGGGGAATTTATTTAAACTAAAATATAATAATAATAATAGGGCTCTGAGGCTGGTGATAATAATCCAGAGGGTGACAATAATTCTAAGTTTGGTGAGAATAATTCGAAGCGTGATAATAATAATTCGGAGTTTGATGACAATGTTCTGAGGCTGGTGAGAATAATCCAAAGGGCGACGACAATAATTCCAAGTGTGATAACAATTAAACATAAGTTTGATGACAATAAAGATAAATTTTGACGACAATAATTTGAGGCTGATAATTTCGAAATTCCAAAGGGGTGCATAATTCAGCAGATAATATTTCAAATGGGTATATAATAATTCCGAATTGGTAGAGAATAATTTTGAATAGGATGTTAATGATCCAAATGGATGGTATAATAATGCATGGAAAATTCTAATTGATGTTGGTTGATAATGGATGCGTCGAGAATCTTGGTACAATTTTAAGTTGCGAGAAAGAAATAAAGAAGCACGAAGTAAACAGACCAGGTTAGATCTTTTTAGTTTTAAGACATTTTTTCTATTTGAATTTAAATATTGAATTTGCTTAATTAATATAAACTAGTGTAACAGAGTCAGCAACGAACTTTGCATACGTTGAAAGTAGGTAATATAATAAAGGGTTTTTTTTGAACGTTCTAGGCTTCTTTGAAAAAAAAAGAATAGTTTTTGGTGACTTTAGATTGATTGCAAAGCATATGATTTTTGAGATAAATAAGACTTACATTATTGATTGATTGAAAAGTGCATTTTAATAATTTTCAAAACCTGTACATAATATTTGTTTTCATTATATGGAATTAATTAACTTCATTTTATAATTCAAAAATAAAAGCTAGTCGAGGCAGAATAATAAAATTAGTGGGAGTAATATTTGATAATTTAAACAGAGAGGTGGAGTCAAGTAAGAATACACCATTAATACCGAGTGCGGCGTTATCATATCAAGGTATTTATTGGACGGCACTAAGTCGGCGATCGAGAGTTCCAGTTAATTCATAGCATATTTATTTGGGGCCCAAAGTCGGCGCATAATAAATCCTGTAAGTTTATAGCAAATTTATATGGGCCCAACGTCGGGACACGATAGTTCCAGGAGTTCATAATATAATTTATACGTCGCAATAACGTGAGGGCACGAATTAAATCAAAATAAATTTGATAATACAACCTGAGATTAAGAGGCACGAATTAAATTAAAAATAAATTTAAAAATACAACCGCCAGATTTAAAATAAAATAATTAAATTAATTATTAATTATTAATTATTAATATATTAATATAATAAAATAATTATTAATTATTAAATTAATTAAATAAATTTAAAGAGTTTTAATTGGCGAAAAATCAAGAAATTTGTACATTAATTATATTTAGGTAGATTTATTTAGTTTTTAAAAGTTTAGAGTAAATATAAGAATTTCAAAATGGAGAAAGGATCCCAAGAAAGCATAGTGTTTGAAAGGAGTTTGAGCGAAAAATGGAGAACCTTACAGGAAACCAAGATGATGGAAATCCTAATGGCATTGAACAATAAAATGGACAGAAGTGAGAAAGCTATATCTATATATCTACGAAAATGGATGAGAACGGCGAAAAGCTAGGTAATGAAATCAAAATTCTAAGTGATGGATTACGGGAAACTAACCAGACAATCGCTGAAATGATAGCACAAATGCAGGTGAAAATTGTGAGGGTTACTGAGAAGATAGACTGTGTATGGGATCGTATCGGTGTAATTAAATCAAAGCAGGAAAAATATGAAAGCGAGTCAAAGGATAAAATTACAAATTTAAATATTAAATTAGGGAACATTGTGGAAAATTGCGAAACCGAATTCCTAACAATAAATCGAGAAATAAATAATTTAAAAAGTAATTCTGGAAACTTTAATAATAGGGAACCGATTAGGCTAATTCAACCGAATTTTTCAATTGAACAGTATACTAAGTTTTACGGGGACGGAAAATTAAATGCTAAGTTATTTTTGAAAAATTTTAAAATGTTAATACAGGCTTCTACAGACGAGTTATACAAATTAAATTTAGTCAAATCGATGCTGAAAGAAAGTGCTGAAACATGGTACAATTTAGTTGAAAGTGAAATCGATACATTTCAACACTTTGAGCAGAAATTTTTACGTCAATTCTGGGGGGACAATCAGCAAGATAAAATTCGGAATAACCTGAGTATGAGAAAATACAATTCAGAAAAAGGAATAACGCGAGACTTATACGATATTGAGAAGTTTACTGTAGCGAAGCAATTGGATCCTCCTTTACAAGATAAACTAGTCATAAAATATTTAGCAGGGCATTTTAACGCTGAAGTAAAGAGATACATAACGACGCAGAACATAGTAGATAGGGATACATTCATTGAATATTTGCAAAGATATGATGAGCTGAAATCTGATTATAAAATGGAAAACAATGTTAGGGATCGACGCATGAATTTTATAAGGACGCAAAGAAATATGGAGACTCGAAATAATTATCAACGGAACAATTATAATTATGATCGTGGAAGAAATTTTAATAGGGAGAACTATAGGAACTTTAATAATGATTTAGGCAAAACAGGAACACGGGACAAATACCAAGACGACAAGTAGAGAGAACGAATCATGAAGTGAACATTAGTAGAGAAATAAATAGGCAGGAAAATGATGATCGACGGACGCAAGCAAAGAATATTAATAGCACGCAAATAAGGAATACGAATTGCACATACGCAGAAATAACGAGTCAGGCAGGACCTTCAACGCGAAATCAGGATTTTTGAGTACGGACGAACCAAGGAAAATTCTAAGGATTAACGGATATGAACACCAGCGCGAGTTAATTAAACATGAAATGGATAATGAATTAGGAAGATTTGAAAGGAACTTATTACCAATAATTAATTTAAAGGTGGAAGATAAAATAGTTAAAGTATTAATTGATACTGGGGCAGAAGCATCACTTGTTGCGCAAGAATTTGTTAAACGAGAGAAATTGGGGGATAAAGCAAATAATAAGATATTTAGTATAATAAATGAAATGGTAATTCTGAGATGTGAAATGGGAGATATGAAACGGGAAAATGATTTTATGGTAGTACCTGGACTAAAGATAGATGTTATATTTGGGACGAATATTATAGATAAGTTGGGGGTTGAAGATAAATGCAGAATGCAAAGAGATTAAGTGTAATAGTAAATATATTAAATGGTATGAAGTAGGGAATATTGAAATAGAGAAAGACTGCGTGAAGATTAACCAGTTTAATGATAATGAGATAAATAATGAGGGTAATGAAAATGAAGAGATTAAGTGTCCAGATGATTTAAGAAATAGGGTGAAGATATTATTAAGTAAGCATTCAGAATTAATAGGGTCGAAGTCGAGATTTCAAAATAAAAGCTAGTCGAGGCAGAATAATAAAATTAGTTGGAGTGAAATTTGATAATTTAAACAGAGAGGTGGAGTCAAGTAAGAATACGCCATTGATACCGAGTACAGCGTTATCATATCAAGGTATTTATTGGACGACACAAAGTCGGCCATCGAGAGTTCCAGTTAATTCATAGCAAATTTATATGGGCCCAACGTCGGAACACAATAGTTCCAGGAGTTCATAGCAATATACATATATATATATATATATATATATATATATATAAGTAGGTGTTTATTGGTTGTTTTGGGCCCACATTTCCTCCAGCATCCACATTCCCTCACACATCTGGACCTAATAGTTTTCTTCGACTAACCATTTTCATTTTTCGAGATAAATCTATCTTGTTTGGTATGAATTAATATTAGATTTTACTCAGCTAGCCGAATCCCTAAGAATTTTTTAGATTGCATTTTCCCCCAGGGAGCTACCCTAATTTTAAGATTTTTTACCAGCAGCGATTTCTGACCGTCCTTATAAATTTTTTAGTCATTCAATACATCAGGTTAGTCTAGAATTTTACGTAGAAACCGAATCTGAAAACAGATTTAAAATCGGACTACCCCCTGCAAAGTTATACCCTTTTAAAGGCTTGAATCTCTAAATTTTGCTCTTTGCCCTATAGGCTAACCAAACAAATAGCTTTCTTCGACTGGTCATTTCCACCCACGAGATAAATCTATCTTGTTTAGTATCAATTAATATTAGATTTTTCTCAGCTGCCCGAATCTCTAGGAATTTTTTAGATTGCATCATACCCCAGGGAGCTACCCTAATTTTAAGATTTTCTGCTGGTAGCAATTTCTGACCGTCCTTATAAATTTTTTAGACATGCAATATATCAAATTGGTCTAGAATTTTACGTACAACTCGAATCTGCAAACAGATTTAAAATCGGACCACCCCCTGCAAAGTTATACCTTTTTAAAGTCCTGAACCTCTAAATTTTGCTCTTTGCTCTATAAGCTAACCAAACAAATTTTCTTCGACTAGTCATTTCCACCCACGAGATAAATATACCTTGTTTGGTATCAATTAATATTAGAATTTTCTCAGCTATCCGAATTTCTAGGAATTTTTTAGATAGCACCATCCCCCAAAGAGCTACCCTCATTTTAAACATTTTTGCTGGTAGCAATTTTTGACCGTTTTTATAAATTTTTTTAGACATACGAAACACCAAATTAGTCTAGAACTTTACGCAGAATTCGAATCTGCAAACAGATTTAAAATTCGACCACCTTTTACAAAGCTACACTTTTAAAGGTTCCAAACCTTCTAATTTTCGGTAATGTACTATTTTTTAGAATATTAAAAACCGTGACTTTTAAAATTTTAAACAGTTATCAATTTTCTGGTTTAACAATTTCAATTACTAAGCACGTCATGACATTATTATATAGTCAATGCTAAATATGTACTTGGAAAATACAATTCGTTTTCCAAACTAATTTCTTGTCGATTATGGATCACGCGATGTACACGTGAAAGCGGTGTAGACCTTTCTTTTTATTAATTATATTTCAATACCGTGCATTAGAAATCAATGCATCATAGCTTGCAGATTATTAATCACACAAGGTACTTTCTAGTATGTCCTTGACTACGTATTTATGGAAATACAAACTTTATTTAGTAACACAGCTCAATTAACGGATAATTATTTCAACTGTATATAACTCTGTCTAATTACTAAAGTCTATTAGTCCCGTACGCTTTGTGTAAAGTTCGTCGAAATTTAAACAATTGTATCGTGTTTGTGCAGTGATTTTCCTCATATTGAAAATTTAAGGTAAGTCTGCATTTTTTTTATTAAAACAACTAAATTTATTTGCAAACACCAATTATCGTGTATTTTACTATTGTTTCTGATTGTATTTTTAAAACGTCTAAAATTTGTTTAGATTTTACATTGAGTAATTTATTAGTCATTATTAATTTTTCCAAAGTAATGCGCTGTTTTACATATATATTTTTCAAATTTTAGATGGTCTTTTAGCTAAGATAATAAAAAACAATTCCCACAAATATTGTATTAAAAATTAAATACATTTATACATTAACAAAAGGCTGCAACAGTAAAACATTCTTCTTGGAACGACTTAAATTATTCAAACAGTGGTTCAAACAGTAGTTGTGCCTAAATCTTTTTAATTCTTTGAGTCTAGGAACTGAGAATACACCTTCCATGTTTAAAATGTTGTTCTATAAATATTTCGATAGTAACTGCTTCTTCTGTTCTTCTTTAACATAGACAGTGGCCCCAGGAGGTATGACATCTTTCAGTAAATCACCCACATTTGTATACCCACTCGTAGACTGTTCGCCCCAGCAGAGTCCATGGATTCTTTCCTTTAACCACTGAACTTGATTTTTGAAATCATCACTTAGGGTGTTATATCCCACCGCCATGTTCAGTATCTCATGCCATATTACATTATATACTACATCCAAAATGGCGATCTCCTTGCAATAGAAATCACTAGTTTTGTATTGATATTCTTGTAAATCAATTATGAAACACATGCTTCCTGCTTCAAATCATAGATGGAAATGAGCTTCTAAGCAAATCTCTCCTATATATATCCAGCTAGGAGTCTTTACCCCCGCCAACTCCTTTTATGATTTTTTCAACTAGGTAATTATCTAGAACTTTGGTTGATACTAAAGCAAGTCTGTTTTCTTAATTCAATTTTTAACATCCTTCAACCACGACACTAATAGTTCACGCCCGTGCTTCCGTTTCAGTAAAACTTTTTCCACTAGGTATGTGTCGGGTGCTGCTGTGAGCTGAATCTCATCGCGGTAAAAAGCACCTAGGATTGGCCGATCTTCCAAACCTTGTAGCAGATAGGTAATCGGTCTCGTTTGCTGTACTTTAACAATTTTGCATAGTTTTGTACTCCAGTTAGGATGAAATCCTCGGTCAAATACTGCTTTATATTTTGATATACGCACAATTTTTCCAACCTTATGCAACTTCTTGCGACTTTTAGAAGCACTGTCAGCGGTGTAAAGTTTTATTCTTTCCGGATGTTCTTCTGCCTCCATAGGTGTCGTGTTAATAGCTCGATGTGGTGTGTTATTGTATTCTTCTATAACTTTAGGCAAAATATTTAACCATCTATGACTGCCTTGCAAGTAAAATCTTCTGTACAATTTGTTTTTGATTGTTCTGATCAACCGCTCAACCATACTAGCTTTGATTGCGGAATACGTAGAGTAATGGTACACCATATATTTTTGCATAAGATTTTTAAACCAGCGGTTGTAGTACTCTTTTCCAAAATCCGTTTGTAGATTGATTTTGCGTTATTCTCTCCTTGCAACATTTTGTCTAATCTTTTTGCATAGCATTTGTAACTTCTGATCCAGTTTTATTTTCTAAAGGCTCTGCTAAAGCATATTTTGTGAAACAGTCCACCGCTATTATAATATATCTGTACTCATTGTTCACACGAGAGTAAGGTTGCATTTTGCACAAGTCCGATTGGATAAGATCACGTTTCACATGTTTCAGATTTGTATGACGACGCTGAAATTTTTTTCTTGCAGGTTTAAATAATTCTTTAACGATGATTTCTTTACTCATTTTTGCTTAACACTTTCTAAACTAATAGGGCTATCTTTATCTAGTTGCACCTTTGACATAAACTGAAGCTTTGGTTTGTAGTATTTGTTTTTTATAGCTGCTGGTGACGCCTCGTAAATTGATGATATTGCGACACCGAGCTCCTTCTCGTTTGTCTCAGAAGCAGCAGTCAAATTCATAAAAAACTGTATAAACGTTTTAAAGTCAGATATAAGCTTATCCAATTTTTCATTTACATATTGTTTATTAACTGCATCAGATGGTTCAACCGGGTGAGCAAGCATTGTGATACGCTGGTTTCTTGCATTGAAGGTTTTATCTTTACGCGGTATCTCATCAGAACTTTTTAGACAGTATGAAAAGGCTTGATTTACGAGCTTGATTACAGATTTCTTATTAACACAATCACTATCACCTTTAGTATTCATTACATCAACTAACCTTCTTTTACGAAAACTAATTGTTTCTTCTCCAGATTTGAATACTATAATGCTTCTCTGATTAACACAATCATAATCTTCTTTCGGGTCTGATGAATTTACTAACTTTCTTTGCTACATTTCGTATCCATCACCATCCAACGTTAGCATAAATCCTGGAGGACCACGCCGAATATCAGCATCTTTACGCTCTGAACGTCCGAAGCGGTCGATGAGCATTTTAAAACTGTGTAATTATTTACTGAGCTCACTGTATTATACCTTCTTCTCTCAACTCTTCTATTATGGACACCATCTCGTTAATGTTTTCCTTACTTGTATTTCCAGCTAGGTTGGATGCGTTCAACAATCTCAGCCGATCCACAAGTTCAAGTACATTGTTCCAGTAGACATATTGCACAGGCTTCGAATTCAAACTTTTGTAAAACCTATTAGCAAAGCCTAAACCCGCTCCCTTAGTCTGTTTTTTTCTGTTCGGCTGTTTTCTTTCGGAATTCCTCCGAAATTCGGTAAGATATTTTTGCACATATTTGTTAAACTTTTGTTATTTGTTGGGAATCCGCTTAAATCGTGCGCCGCAAACTGGGTTTGAACTTTCTGCTCAAAATCGATGCTGGTTTGATCATTTCCAAGTAATTCGGCAAATCTTCATGCAAATTAAAATCGCCATCTTCGGAGCTGATGTCTTTATAAATCAGCAGATTGTATAAACCCCTCGTACCCGGGTATATCACATTATTTAATGTTATATCGCTAGTTTCCGGGTTAATTACCAATACACTTTTCCACAAACTCCATGAGTAGGTTTCCGCATTATACTTTACTCCATAAATTGATTTGTCAATATTTTCGTCTTCGTCTCTAGCTAACACGTCCGCATAGTAAAGATGGAACGGTTCTTCTGGAACGATTTGTTTATTTTTCTTTATAGGTGAGTAGATAGGTAGGGCCGGTCCTAATTCAAAACGTGACAGACGTATTTTCCATATGTAAAATACACGTGCACCGTTTTGAATTAGGATCGGCTCTATATAATTTCAATGTAAAATAGTTGTGAAAACATTTCAATGTAAAATAGTTGTGAAAACATGAATTCTTATATACTTTCAATGTAAAATACTTGTGGGCACGTTTTGAATTAGGATCGGCTTTATATTACTTTCAATGAAACATATTTCAAAACACACGTATGTTGAAAAATGTAAGTGCAGAGAAAAAATGTGTGTAGCTGTTTTGAATTCGGTTTTCTAGCGAGAAGTTACACGTGCACCGTTTTGAATTAGGATCGGCGTTATATACTTTTAATGTAAAATGTGAAACCTGAATTCTTATATACTTTCAAATGTAAAATACTTGTGAGCACGTTTTGAATTAGGATCGGCTTTATATTACTTTCAATGGAACATACATACTTCAAAACACACGTATGTTGAAAAATGTAAATGCAGAAAAAATGTGTGTAGATGTTTTGAATTTGGTTTTCTAGCGAGAAAGTTATAAAGCATGACAGATGCAAAATATCGCATAGCAAAGGGATTACATCAATTTTATAAACAACTAAATAATTTGCATTACTGCAGTTATTGCAGAATTTTTTTCTCTATTGCATAAATTGAAGTACTTGAACACCAAAAGTCATTCACACATACAAGCGGTTTATTGTTTCAAGGAAGGTATAGTCTATTAAACATCCTATGTTATACATTCCTTGATAGTTGCAAGACATTTTTTTTTCTATTACATACGACAAGCGTTTTTCTTTGTCGAGGAATGTTTTGGATTTATGCATGTATTTGCCTTCCACAGCTATGTACAGCCAACGTTATGTAATTAGATTAAATGTATGCATTTCTAATTTCAATTACAAGAAAAATTAGAGCATCTTGGATTTTTTATAATAAGTTCTGAATTTTTTTTTAAATAACGTAAATCCTGCAATATAAAATAAAGTAATATATGAAAGTTTAAACTGAACCTTTCTTGTTTCATATAATCTTGTAAATGGAATGTGCAACGCATGACATTTTACATAAAACTTTGTTAAAGCAATTCATTTCTCCATCAGGTTTAAGGATTAATTATAGCACGTAAACTAACTCATGATAGAGGTTTATAATAATTTTTTTTTAAATTCAACGAATGCTACGTAATAAAATTTAAAAATTACACTACGTTATTTTATATAATAAAACTTTTTGGTCTTTTATATGACCTTAATAAATATTGTTTGAAATGAATGTCAAATCGCTTTAAGTGAAAAAATCAGTTAGACAAACCGCTCATTTGACGCTTTCTGAGTTTATTCGCACAGATATAGAAAAATATTATAACACCGAGCTTATTTTGAAAAAGTACAAAAATTAGTTGTACTGAAAAAGTAAATATTTCAAATGATTTCTATGTAAATTTAATTTCTGTGGTTTTTTGCAATTGACAACTTTATTGACTATTTATACAAAAATATCAATGTGAAATATTTACTTTTTAGTAAAACTGAATGTAATTTTGTATCAAGGTTTATTTTATTATAAAAAAATGTTGCCAATTCAAACTTTTCTGCGTTGCCCTAAGCGAATAAAAAAGAAACGTATTAAAAAATTAACTCGTGCCTTAATTGACTAATACAGTAATATTGACAGGTATTGATGTTCTGCAACGAAAACAATTTTAAAACGGTACTCGCTGTCCAGAGAAAAAAATGTGTGTAGCTGTTTTGAATTTGGTTTTCTAGCTAGAAGTTACACGTGCACCGTTTTGAATTAAGATCGGCGTTATATACTTTTAATGTAAAATGTGAAAACATGAATTCTTATATACTTTCAATGTAAAATACTTGTGGGCACGTTTTGAATTAGGATCGGCTTTATATTACTTTCAATGAAACATATTTCAAAACACACGTATGTTGAAAAATGTAAGTGCAGAGAAAAAATGTGTGTAGCTGTTTTGAATTTGGTTTTCTAGCGAGAAGTTATAAAGTATGACAGATGCAAAATATCGCATTCAAGTCAATTGTGTTTAATTAAAGTGGATTCTGATTTATGTTTAGAGGCTGCAAATACACATGGGCCGGTTTCAATTCAAAATGTGTTCACTCTTGTGATAGGTTGAAAAGTGGGTTGGCAAAGTACGCAGATGGTGGTAATCTGCTATATAAAGAGATTGCTCCTAATATTAATTTAATTAGTCCAAGAAAAGCAATATGGATTTTAATACACTTAATAAAACCACATATCGCAAACCTTATGTAAATTCAAAAGATCTTGTAGTGAATAAGAGGTTTGAAGTTTTAAAAGTGGAGACAATCAAGACAAAATATGGAGAAAGAGTATTAGTGGAAACAGAAGAGTTCAAGAGTATATTGCCATTGAGATATTTTGAATACCTTCAAGCACATGGAGTGAAACAATTAAATGAAAGTATTGGCTCGAACAAACACGTATACATAACTAGTAAGGGATCGATCGGTCTAACTGTCAACATAGAATTTTCAGAATAGTATGTCACTAATCTAAGAAATTAGTTTATTATTATAATAATATACATCTTGTTCTTTAGTAAGAAATTTTTAATGTATCCATAAAAAATAGCGCTGTATTTATAGTGTATTTTCTGTACACACATCATAAATCAAAGGTCGTATAAAACATTTTTATGACTATACTGCAAACAAGAAATTTTTTATCGTAAACGCAGCTGAATGAAAAATGATGTTGGATGCTAATTCTTTTACAGTTGTTTTGCTTACGTCAGATGATATTTTTTGTATAAATAGTAAATAGAGCTATACGTATAAAGTATTGTATTTGATTTGTATTTAATCATGAATTTTGAAACCGTGTCCAAGATTAGTAGCGCTATTTTGAGATTAACTGTAAAATGCGTGAATCTAATCAGAACAGTCGATGAAATAACGAAACAAATTTTAATTATAAAATCAAATATTAGTAAATTGAAGCTTGCTATTAGAAATAAGGTATACGAAGGCAATCGACAAGAAAATCCCAGTAGGCTGGAATCTAATTTGGCACATCTTAGAAGCTACCTTGTACGATTTAGGCACTTGAAATGCTCTTTGGAATATCGAGGTAAAGGTGTTGATGCAACGCTTTCTAGAGGTCATACTCGAAAAAATTTGATTTGGCGTGATGTACGATCATGTTTTGGAAGTCGAATAATTACGCGACTTATTACCAATTTAAGTTATAGAGATCCTCTAGTGTTCTTAGACAAGGCGTTTGCTAGTTTTAAACGCAAGATTGTTGCTTGCTTAAAAAAGTCAATGTTGAAAGTTAATGTAATATTTGCCGCTAATTTTGTTAAGCGTACAACTGGCGAAATAGATTTGAAAACGTTTCCTACTGCAAATCGTCACATCGATATAAATACCAATCTCAAGCTGTGGTATAAGGAAAACGTATTGAACAAGATTTCAAAGCGATTAGAAAAATTTTGCGAGAAGGATTCTGGTTGGGCAATCCAAGAAGTTTTACACTTGAACGTGAATATAAACAATCATGATCCACTTAAAGGAGGGTGTTCAACGTTTATACCGGTTCCGGACTTTATAAAAAAAAAAAGCTGTGGTAAATGTAATAAATAACGACCAACATTGCATTCTTTGGAGCTTGGTTTCTGCTTTATATCCTGCTAAACAAAATAGTCAGAGAATATCTAGCTATCCACATTTTGATTCAGTATTACGCTACAATTCAATTCAGTTTCCAATCGCATTAAAAGACATAAAAAAAATTGAGAAGCTTAACAATTTCGCAATTAACCTATATTGTATAGAAAATACTAAAATACTACCATTTTGTTTAAGTGAAAATTTTAAAAAAATTAAACCTATTAATCTGTTAGTTTTAAATAATGATTCCTTACAATATTCTCGTCCGACAAATGCTAATGAGAATCACTTTCATTTTACTTGGATTAAGGATATGTCAAAATTATTTGCAATACAGTTGTCTTCACATCACCATAGAAAATTTTTTTGTTATAGATGTTTAAATAATTTTAGTACAGCAGCATTACTTAAGCGTCATTCGAATTATTGCGAAAAACAGAATACTTGCTCAATAAGATTACCCGAAGAATCTGAAAAGTATCTAACATTTAAACATTTCCACTATCAAGAAAAGGTATCATTTGTAGTTTATGCAGATCTCGAATGTATATTAGAACCATGCAATGAGTCGGAGGTAATACTAAACACAGTCTCTTACCAAAGGCATATACCCTTTAGTGCAGCGTACTATTTGAAATACTCGTATGATAATAAATATTCCAAATTTCAATTGTATCGCGGAAAGGATTGTATAGAATGGTTTGTTGCTCAATTGAAACTGATTTCAGAAACGACTAATAAAATTTTCTGTAACCCAAAACCTATGAATCCTTTAACAGAAGAACAAAAGTCAGCATTTAAGTTTGCCCTTCACTGTCACATTTGCAATAAATCCTTTTAGTATAGATGATATTAGAGTTTGCGATCACTGCCACTTTACAGGTGAATTTCGAGGAGCGGCTCATCAAGATTGCAACATCAATTACCATAATTTTTATATGATACCGGTAGTTTTTCATAACTTATCAGGCTACGATTTGCATTTCATTATTAAAAAAATCGCGTTAGGGTTTTCAGGTTCGATAAGAATTTTACCAATAAATAAGGAAAAATACATATCTTTTACAAAATATGTAAAAGGTACGAAAGTTAGTTTTAGATTTATCGATTCATTCAGGTTTAAGGCATCTAGCATCGAAAAATTAGCTTCCTACTTAGATGATAATAAAAAATCCATCACCAGGGAAAATTGTAACACCGATAATGAGAATCGGTTATTTACGCGTAAAGGCATATTTCCCTATGATTACATTAACTCTTGGGATAGGCTCAATGAAACCGATTTACCCTGTAAAACAGCATTCTTTAATCGTTTGCGCAATGAAGAAATCTCAGATGAAGACTACAATCATGCTAAACACGTTTAGCAAACATTTAATATAAAAACATTAGGGGACTATTCAGATTTATATTTAAAAACAAATGTACTGCTGTTGACTGATATATTTGAAAACTTTAGATAAACTTGTATGTTCACGTATAAGTTAGATCCGCTTCACTACTTTACGGCTGCTGGTTTAGCTCTAGATGCAATGTTAAAAACGACGAACGTTAAACTCGAGTTGCTTACTGATATTGAAAAAATAATGTTTTTAGAACGGGGAATTCGTGGCGGTGTTTCTCAATGTTCGAATAGATATGCTAAAGCAAATAACAAATATATGAATGCAGATTATGATCCAAATTTCGATTCTAAATATTTAATGTATTTTGATGTTAATAATTTATATGGGGCTGCAATGTCTGAATATCCTCCATATGGAGAACTTGAATTTTTAGATGGTACCAGTCCAGATATAGTACGTTTAGACATATTTAATATTCCCGAAGATTCTGATGTAGGATATATTTTTGAATGCTATTTACCCTACCCAGTATCTTTACATGAAATTCACAGTGACTTACCTTTGGCACCTGAACATATGATACCACCATTACCTTCTAATAAATCAAACTTAAAGAAATTACTTACAATTTTATATCCAAAAATCAACTATATTATTCACTACAAGAATTTAAAAATGTATTTAAGCTACGGTTTAGAACTGAAAAAGATTCATAAGGTTCTTCGGTTTAAACAAGCCCTTGGTTAAAAGAATACATTGACTTTGAATACGAAATTAAGACAACAGTCAAAAACAGTTTCGATATATGCTTTTATAAAAATATGATAAATTCGGTTTATCGAAAGATGATGGAAAACGTACGGAAAAGGAAAGATGTGAAATTAGTGACCGAATGGGAAGGACGGTTTGGAGCCCGTAGTTACATAGCGAAGCCTAATTTTCATAGTTGCACTGTGTTAGACAAAGATCTAGTCTTAATAGAAATGAATAAATTAGAGGTTTATTTAAACAAACCCATTTATGTAGGTTTCTCTATTCTAGATATTTCAAAAACCTTTTTATATGAATTTCACTATAGTTATATAAAATCGCAATTTGCTAACAAAGCAAAGCTGCTGTGCACAGATACGGATAGTTTGATATACGAGTTTAGCGTTGAAGATATTTACTCTTATATCAAACAAGATATTCATAGATTTGATAGTTCCGATTACGACCCTCATAACAAATATCATATTCCATTATCAAATAAAAAGGTTCCTGGTATTATGAAAGATGAAAACAATGGTGATATCATGCTAGAGTTTGTAGGGCTTAGATCTCAAATGTACACTTACAGAGTTCGGGATAGGATAATAAAAAAGTCAAAGGGATCTTCCTTAGCAAGTATTAAGCAAATTTCTTTTGACGATTATAAGAATGCTTTGTTTTATAAACAGACTGTACAGAAACAGCAATGTTTAATTAGATCAGTCAAACATGATGTCTGTACTATTAAACAAAACAAAATTGTTCTTAATCCAAGTGATGATAAAAGAATTCTTAGTACCTCAACCACTGATACTAAACCTTGGGGGTATAACTATACACTCAGAAATGACTTGTGAAGCTTCAACCGCTGGCTCAAATAAAGAATGCAATTTATTTTATCTCGATTAACATATAATATTTTTTAGTTATTAAACTTCAGTGTTATGTTTATACCTGCACAAGTACGCCGTTTTTCGGTTTTGGATGTATCTAAAAAAAAAAATAGGATACCTTTCAATCTGCCCGAGTTTGAACTATATTAGTATAAATGTATTGTAGAGAAAAATAGTAGTAGTAACCGTTCTGTTTTAAAAAAAAATCCAGTTTGTTAATAACATACCAGTTAGTTTATTTGAGAAATGTATAACAAAACTTTTATTTAAAATTGTCAATGTTTATGGCTGTTTACTAAATCACTTAATAATTCAAACATGTAAAAGATATTGTAAAAACATGTAAAAATATTAATAAATAGACTCTGATTGCTAAATGATTTATTGTTTTTTCATAATTTGTAAAGGTACAGTAATAATAATAATAAAGTAATTATAATACTTTTATGCTGTTTGAGAGTGGATTGTATTTGACTATCTTATCATGAAGTATAAGGCAATGACAAGATGTATTTGGCAAAACGTTTCTGCTAATTTCAAATTCTAATCTAATATCGACAGTACCAGATTTTAATGCTTCGTTTTGTCTAGAACAATCTATGACTACTAAGGTGCAATACTTCGTAAATCTTCAAGATTAAAAAGTGGTTCATTTTCCTTTTCGTAGTATGATTGCTAAAACTGAGCATACATCTCATATAACAACGCGGTCTGTTTATTCTCGAACTTCAAATTTAAGTTATCGTACGGGAAAATTTCTGAATTTAAATATAGTTTCATGTTGGTTAAATAGCAATGATCAAAACGACTGTAGTTGCTCATGTATCTATTTTTTCGGTTGGTTTGGAAACCAACAATCACAAATCTTGGTTTTTCTAATTGTGTTGTTGTTTTAATGTTCCATGTATGACGTTGCGTTTTTGTAGAAGTTGATATTCATGCAACTCCCATCCTCTAAACGGAATATGCAAATCCTGATTTTGTGCAACGCATTCTATTAATTTAATTAGTTGAGTATCATCAACGGCTAGATGCGGCATTTTCCATAAAACTTTGTTTAAAACAACTTTTATTTCTTCATCGGGTGTAGGATTAATTATAGCATTAGTATCAAAACTAGAACGTAGTAAAACTAACTCATGACGGAGGTTTAAAATAATTTTTTTAAAATCTTCGCATATTCCGAGAACCATTGAAAGGTTTATTGCAACATTAAAATTCCCATTGGCATCAACTATTTGTGAATCATCCATAGGAAACCACCCAGCGTTTTGTAAATGTTTACTTTGATTGCTATTATATGAAACATATCCCTTCATTATAGACGTTAATCCAGGATTCCGAACACGATCTACAATGATACCACCAATCTCATATCTAATTTCACCAAAAAGCAGCAAAATTCCATTATTTACAAACTTTGCTGTCTGAGACGGCGTTCCATCTGTTCTAATTAATTTGCCTTCTATGTACAGCATGCTCTTCGATGGTAATGTGCATACATCTTGTTGTTGTATAGGGATTCGAATTTTTATCATTCTTGTTTAAAGATGTGTTAGCATAAGGTTGATGAGTATGTTTTTCAATATTAACAATTGCATTGTCGAAGTAAACTTTTTTACGCACGTTCAGTATTTCACTATTCATTCTACTTTTTAATTAAATAAATTCAGCCCTAACGATTGTAGAAACTGCCGGTTTTGTGTTGTTAGCGGTCTTGAAACAATCAATCGAGTGTCGATTGCTTTGAAATTTTCAGCATTTATAGCAATTCTTGACATGTTGCGTGCATTATACTTAATACCCATGGCTATTGCAGATTTTTTTTAAATGCAACCTTACAGTTAGCAGTTCTCGTCTGAAATTAACTAAATTTCCATCTTGCTCTAACACTTTAACTATTATTTCATTTATTATACGTGACCTGATTGGTAGATATATAATCGTAGGTGGGCACTCGACAATTTTAAAACCTGCAGGTACTTGAGGAAAAAATTCGGGTATTACATGGGCTGGTTTACTATTTAAATAGGATCCACTTGCAATATTACAATCGATTAAAACTGCATTCACTTTACAAATGTTGATCGCGTAGTCTGCTTGATGCGTGACATATGCTAGCAATTTTCGCGGATTGAAACCAAGTAGAGAACCAATTGAATCCTTTTTGGTAAAATCCACATCTAGACTACATTTAAGTGTATTATTGTCAGCTGTAATTTCTATATACACTGGCGTCTTTCTAGCGCTTCGTGATTGTTCCATACGACTACGCCATCTTTTATCACCTAAAGCTTTTTGAAGATTTTTATTAATTTCTCTAATCTCATAAGCACCTTCAGGTATTTCTATGAATTCTCCGTTAGATCCATAATAAAATTTATTATTTATTCCTTTTTCTATGTTTGGAATTGTGTTATAAGTCTCAAAATTTGTTAATCTTAATACGTACTCCGAATCATTATCCAAGTTTATAGGCGGATTAAAGTCGCTTGTTAAAACTGAAGTGTTTTCCGTTAGAGTAAAAGTGTACGACATGACAACTTCGTACGCAGTTCTATGTACTACTTAGAAATTGTAAGCATAAATAGCCGCAAAACACAGTACCGTACGATTGTTCTTGGTTAATGTTATAAAGAATTTTACATTTACCCCCGCTATTCAAATAACTTATCAACTCTGTTGGCGGTCGCAGGTTTCCGTAACTGTCATAGTAAATAGCGCTACTACCATATTTTTTATAAAAGGTCCAATGCGTGCCTAAACCTTCTATTCCATCTAAATTAATTATACCACATTCTTTTAAATTAACTTTCTTGGGAAGATTGTTTCTCATGAACACTCCACAGAAATATGGTACTTCTAATTGCTTAACAAAATCTATTAATTCTACATTGCTTAGTGCTCGATTTGGTAAAATCAAGTTGCGTTCCTTTGAGGTTTTGCAGGGGCTAAAAAAAGACCAAAACCTTTTTTATAAGGTTTGATGTACATGCCGTTTCCGACTGCAATGTCCTCCATTGCCTTGTTATGACGTTGTTTATCCGCTAGTTGTTCCTTAGCTATTTTAGTATCTGAAACTGCTTTTGCAACAGCAGCTGCACCTCCAGTAAGAGTACCAAGAGCGCTTAGGTCTGCAAAAATTGGTTTTAGTGGTAGAAAACCCCCTGTTTTAGGAATTGATATAATACGAGCTGATTTAATCTGCTTCTTTTGTTTTGCTGTATTGGCTGCCTTAATTGCTATGTTGATTGCATCCATAATATTAGATTCTTTAGCTTTTTTTAAAGCTGTACGTGCTTGTTTGATAATACTTTTAATACCTAGCGTACTTTTTATTTTACGTTTCTTTATCAGTTTTTTTATTTTATTGATATTTGTTGTTCTCAGTGATGCACAGGCACCCATACCAAGTTTTACTTTAGCTTTCATTGCGGTAGCTACTCCAAATGCTGCTACTTTTTCACCTAAAGACGAGTCACCAGAATTTAGTCTTTCTGTAGCTAACTGAGCTAACTTCGAATCTGCTTGATGGCGTTTAGATACATCCTTTTCTTTGGAGTATGCAATATCGTGCTCCTTACAAGCCTCTTCTAACTTGTTTACTCCCTTGTCTCCCGGAGCTAACCGTTCGATTAGTTTTGTACCCGGACCGCAAAATTTGTAACCCGGAATATGCGCTTCAAATGGTAAATTGTTAATTACAGTATTTAGCAATCCGTTCCCGGTAGTTTTAGAATTATTATATGTAATCATTAGCGGACAGCTATCCTCTCAAGCTGTGCAGTAAATAAATAAAATATTGTGAATTAATGATTCTTCATATACTCGCCGTTTCTTATATATATATATATATATATATATATATATATATATATAATTCCACTTTTTTTACAAATCGAATTTAGTACTTGCAAACATGCGTGTTGTGAAACAATCAACACCTTTAACCATAAACAATAATGACATTGGCGTGCAATCCTTAGCTAAGAAAAAACATAGCGTTCTTCTGCCTTCATCTATTCGATGTCTAGTTGTTGGTCCATCAAATTGCGGTAAAACCAACGTTATGATTGGGTTGATAGAACATCCTAATGGTTTAAAGTTTGAAAACGTATATGTTTATTCTAAATCACTTTATCAACCAAAGTATCAATACCTTGAAAGTCTTCTGCGACCAACAAAAGGGATCAAATATTATACATTTTTCAGTTCTGATAATATTATATCACCATCTGTTGCTCGAAATAATTCTATATTTGTTTTTGATGATGTAGCTTGCGATAAACAAGGTATCATTAGGGAATACTTTAGTATGGGACGTCATAAACAAGTAGACAGTTTTTACCTTTGTCAAAGTTATACTCGTATACCTAAGCACTTACTACGTGATAATGCTAATCTTTTAGTTTTATTTAAACAAGATGATTTAAACTTAAAACACATATATGACGATCAAGTCAATACTGACATGAAGTATGATAAATTCCGTGAAATATGTGCTGCTTGTTGGCAAGACAAATACGGTTTCTTAGTTGTAGACAAAGATAGTGATCCAGGTCAAGGAAGGTACCGAATAGGTTTTGATCACTTCATACATATTTAAACCTTGAGAGACGCAAGTATCGTTAGTATCAAAAAATTTTTTTATTACAATAAACCTTTTACACAATGAACAAGGAGGCGATAAAACTTAAAAGAATTTTAATTAAGAAAAGAAACATTGTAAAACACAAATTGCGCCAGTTAAAAGATAATGAAGTCGTCCAAGTGGAATCAATCTTACCCATAACATCGCGATTAGAAACTATTGCTAATAAACTGGATGGTGAAAGTGTGGTAAAGAAAGAAAAATTTAAAGAAGAAGAAGAACTGCCTCATAGCAGTGTAAAAAAAATTAAACCTAAATTGCTAGAAAGGAACGTTGACTATATTGATTCGCCGGTTATTGCTCAGCATATACCGAATATAAAAAATGATGCCATAGAGGAAGATGATGATGATGTTGAGAATGAATACGAAGCAGAAGTTAATCGAAATGCACAAGAAGCCCAGGAATATATACAGAGCTTTGCCGATTCACCTGGTATGACACGTTATCTCGAACAGCTACATCCGCCACCTCGAGAATATATTTACAATATGTTTAAAGATGTTAAGAACGAATTTGATCATAAATATGGTATTAGGTTTAACCCTGATTCAAATGGTCTTATGATAGGCAATTCGAATTTCGCGTTGATGATGAAAATGTTCTAATAAATGATTTGAAATATAAAGGTACTCCTGGATTATACGAACTACTGTTTAAAAAATATCCTGTCGGGTACAGTCCGCAAGATCTAAAGTCGTACCTTGATATTGTGAAAAGAACAAATGCTAATAAAAGATATTATTCTGAAACAGAACAAATTCAGGGTAATACTTCGTATAAGCACAAAAATATAATATCTACATTAAACATACTTCCCCAAACACCCCGTAGACCTAGAACATTACCCTATAGAAAGCGTTTTGGAGACGGTATGACAATGGAAGTATCAAATAACGCTATCGATTATTTATATTGGAATGATCCCAATGAACTTGTTAATAGATTACGACTTTCAGTTTCATCTCAGACTGCTGGACACACAGGTCACGGCAACGAAATAAATTCGATCATTGAAGAATTGCGTGAGGCGAAAGTGATTAGATGATATGACAATTGACAAATTTGGAAGGCACTTACATAACCGTAAAATAGATATAAGTGAACAGGAATATGAAAACAAAAGTGAAGGTTTTGAAACCTTGATTGAGTACAAGTTACATATGCTACATTACACGGTAGTAGCAACGTTTTAATCTAGTACATTCCTCGACGGTGACAAGACATTCCTTATTTTCAACATTAAACATAATTATGAATTTGCTTATGAGGAAGCAGTCATTGAGAATATTAAAGGATACCCGCAAGACATTGAAATTCTTATAAACGAAAAAAGTTATGTAATTGCACGGTTACAAGGATTTTTGCTTAAACGTATGGATGTAATCAGCTTTCGTGACAGCGGTGCTATTATAAACAATACCACAATGTTTCTTGATTTTATATTAAAAGTTCCTTTTAAAGCAAGTGGAGCCCACGACATTCAAACATAGAAGTATTTCATTAATTGTATTTAATAAATCCTGATTATAAAAAAGTATTATGATAGTTGCTCAATCAAAAGTGAAAGAGCATATAGTAAATGAAGTTCATAAACCAGGAAGAATAAATTTCAAGAGACGCAAAGTGATAGTAAAAGTTTTAAATGACCTTCTTCAGACCGATTTGATTGAAATGCTACCATATTCGCAAACAAACAAAGGATTTAAATACATTTTAGTAGTTATTGATTGTTTCTACAAATACGTATGGGCGTACAGCCCATACACACTTAAAAGTAAAACGGGTATTGATGTTACTGCTGCAATGAAAGCAATTTTAAATAAATTTAAAAATCCACCAAGAAATTTGCAGTCTGATTTTGGTAAAGAATATTATAACAAACACTTTTAATCCTTAATGCAGACATATGGCATAAACCATTATAGTGTTTTTTCTACAAAAAAAGCATGCATTGTGGAACGTGTAATTAGAACTTTAAAGGGAAAATGTGGCGCTTGTTTAACCTGAACAATTCTTACAATTGGATAATAAATTTAAGCGATATTGTGAAACAATACAACAATACAGTTCACAATACTATCGGAGTCAAACCTGTAAAAGTTGATAAATCAAATGAAAAAACTATTCTTAAATCATCATTTACCCACATCAAACTTGCAACCAAAATACAAAAATATTCAATTAAAGACAGTGTGAGGATTAGTAAACACAGGGAAGCATTTACGAAAGGTTACACACCAAACTGGTCAAATGAAATTTATAAGATTAAAAATGTAAACGTAACCAATCCGACAACATATATATTAGAAGATCAGGACGAGAAAGAAATCAAAGGTGCATTTTATGAAACGGAGTTGCAAAAGGTTAAACATCCAGGAATTTACCTGGTAGAAAAAGTCCTAAGAAAGAGTGGAAATAAAGTATTTGTACAATGGTTAGGCTACTCTAACGTACACAATAGCTGGATCGATAAAAATAATGTTTGCTAGAAGTTGTTATAATAATAGTTAATAAGGCTAACATTGTAAAATTATATTAAAATAAATAATACAGACACACGTGTGTTTTGAAGTATGTATGTTCCATTAAAAGTAATATAAAGCCGATCCTAATTCAAAACGTGCCCACAAGTATTTTACATTTGAAAGTATATAAGAATTCATGTTTTCACATTTTACATTAAAAGTATATAACGCCGATCTTAATTCAAAACGGTGCACGTGTAACTTCTAGCTAGAAAACCAAATTCAAAACAGCTACACACATTTTTTTCTCTGGACAGCGAGTACCGTGTTAAAATTGTTTTCGTTGCAGAACATCAATACCTGTCAATACTACTGTATTAGTCAATTAAGGCATGAGTTAATTTTTTAATACGTTTCTTTTTTATTCGCTTAGGGCAACGCAGAAAAAGTTTGAATTGGCAACATTTTTTTATAATAAAATAAACCTTGATACAAAATTACATTCAGTTTTACTGAAAAGTAAATATTTCACATTGATATTTTTGTATAAATAGTCAATAAAGTTGTCAATTGCAAAAAACCACAAAAATTAAATTTACCTAGAAATCATTTGAAATATTTACTTTTTCAGTACAACTAATTTTTGTACTTTTTCAAAATAAGCTCGGTGTTATAATATTTTTCTATATCTGTGCGAATAAACTCAGAAAGCGTCAAATGAGCGGTTTGTCAAACTGATTTTTTCACTTAAAGCGATTTGACATTCATTTCAAACAATATTTATTAAGATCATATAAAAGACCAAAAAGTTTTATTATATAAAATAACGTAGTGTAATTTTTAAATTTTATTACGTAGCATTCGTTGAATTTAAAAAAAAGTTATTATAAACCTCTATCATGAGTTAGTTTACGTGCTATAATTAATCCTTAAACCTGATAGAGAAATGAATTGCTTTAACAAAGTTTTATGTAAAATGTCATGCGTTGCACATTCCATTTACAAGATTACATGAAACAAGAAAGGTTCCTTTTAAACTTTCATATATTACTTTATTTTATATTGCAGGATTTACGTTATTTAAAAAAAAATTCAGAACTTATTATAAAAAATCCAAGATGCTCTAATTTTTCTTGTAATTGAAATTAGAAATGCATACATTTAATCTAATTACATAACGTTGGCTGTACATAGCTATGGAAGTCAAATACATGCATAAATCCAAAACATTCCTCGACAAAGAAAAACGCTTGTCGTATGTAATAGAAAAAAGAATGTCTTGCAACTATCAAGGAATGTATAACATAGGATGTTTAATAGACTATACCTTCCTTGAAACAATAAACCGCTTGTATGTGTGAATGACTTTTGGTATTCAAGTACTTTAATTTATGCAATAGAGAAAAAAATTCTGCAATAACTGCAGTAATGCAAATTATTTAGTTGTTTATAAAATTGATGTAATCCCTTTGCTATGCGATATTTTGCATCTGTCATACTTTATAACTTTCTCGCTAGAAAACCAAATTCAAGACATCTACACACATTTTCTCTGCTCTTACATTTCTCAACATACGTGTGTTTTGAAGTATGTATGTTCCATTGAAAGTAATATAAAGCCGATCCTAATTCAAAACGTGCCCACAAGTATTTTACGTTTGAAAGTATATAAGAATTCAGGTTTTCACATTTTACATTAAAAGTATATAACGCCGATCCTAATTCAAAACGGTGCACGTGTATTTTATATTGGAAAATACGTCTGTCACGTTTTGAATTAGGACCGGCCCTACCTATCTACTTAGGTGCTTCCATGTCTTCGAGTTTAACCCTTGTTGTAGGTGTAGAGATTTTTTCGGCGATTGCTTGCAACTGGGAAACGGTTACTCTCAAGGGGCGGATCAATTGTTTATGAGCTTCTTTGAATTTTTGCTGAGATGTAGTGTCTCCCTTTTTGTATGCCACAAACTTTTTGCGTACGACATCCTGCATAAGATGAAGCTTACGTTTATTTGCAATAAAACTGTTAACGTCCGTCATCATCAGGCTCTGCATGGGAACTAACTATTTTTTTGAATAATGTCAAATATTTATTTACTTGTCGAAATTTTTCCTATATCGACCATTATCCAAATCAATATCTTTCACAATAGTTATAAAATTATTTTTTGAGTCACTCCCACCCCAACACTGTAAGCACATTTTTTTAAATTTTGGATATGTTATGTCATCGCTTATATGATCAAGAAAGATATGGCGAAGGTTTGTGTCATTTTGTTTTCATAATGCGATTACATTAGCGTTATCTCTGAGTCTATGTTTTAACGCACTAGCGTAAGTTTGACATAGGTAGAATGAATCTATTGCTTTATGTCGACCGAACGAGGAAAACTGTGTGATTTTGCTTTGCTCGTTTGCAGGTATATCATCGAAAACCACAATTGAATCTTCTTTGGTATGTCTTCTCTAGTATGTTAATCAAATCATCCTAATTTTCAAACTCATGGTAACCAATTTCTTCTTTTAGTGGTGAAAAAACGTTTCTTAGCAATTTGTATTTCGGCTGATATAAACTTTTCGAAAATACATAGACATTTTGGAATCTAAAACCGTTTTCGTGCAAGATCAGAGATATTAAGGCATTGGTCTTTCCACAACTCGATGGTCCAGCAAATATTGCTCGTATTTTAGATGGAAACAAAGGACCATGTTTACCAACTTCCTTTGCACAGGATGTTATATATGCATCAAAGTTTTGTATAGGTATTTTAATTTCTTGCTCCACATCTACCGCAACACCATTATTCTTTTGCGGACGATACTGTTTGAGGTTGTCTTGTATCGTTGTTCTAGCTATATTATACTTTTTACTAGCAGATCGGACACTTAATACGTCTTCCCAGATTTCACTTATTGCTTTCTCCAAAGCATTCCTCGCGTAATTTTTATTTGATGCTTGCATTTCTTAAGCGTGTTAAATTTCAACTAACCTCAGTATAAACATGTTCGTTTATATACCATAGTCCTGTCCGCTCGCCCGCCCGCCCGCCCGCCCACCCGCCCGATAAGCTTTTTCGGCTACTTTTTATTTCCAGTCTCACACAGGTGTATGTTTCCGGTGAAAAGTTTACCAATTCGCCCAAATGATCGACTAATCTGACTGTATGATTATCAATTTCTGTTACGCTCAGTGGATAGTATATGACGTGGCTAGGTTCCTTTTCCAAATTATACCCAGGTGGTACAGATAGACTGAATTCGAATATGCTGTGGGTAAGAAAGTGGTTTCTGAACGATTCTGCGGTGATATTGGTTTCCACAAAAATGTTTGAGACCGATATTATGTTCACTTGCTGATTAGCGAAATGTACGGTATCTGCAGTCAATTTGCGATTGGTAAACCACAAGATGCTTCCAATATTGTTTTTACGGTGTTTCGTATTAGTTAAAACAAACTATAGTGGATTTGAATTGTGCAGTGCGCTTGCGCCTCTTAAATAAAACGCGTGCGAAAGTGGTTTTGTGACGAACAGCGACGACTCTTCTTTCGACCTAGTAACGGGAAGGTTGTGCGTGACAAACTATATACAATAAGTATAGTGCTTGCAACAGTGCATTCAACCAACTCCCCCGGGGGCATTCCAGCAACATCGAAGAGGACCGCACACCAAGGACAATTTGGTGAGTGAATTTATGCCTTTTGTTTGTTAATATTTTACATGCATACAGTTTTCGTATTTAAAGCTCGCGTTTTGTTCTATTTTCGAATTACAGTCCACAATCAAATAAGACGCGCCAGCACTTTATCTAAGTTTAATTAATGACATTTGGTCCTTCATCGCGTAATACAACAGTCTATGGTGAATAAATTAATTCATTTCGTTTTAGCTTGTATGTATGTAGAACTTCGATTTGCAATATTCGCATCATATTTCTAATTACTTATATATAAAAAATTCGATCAAGTCTATTAATTAGAAATCATTATTTGCTTATAGATATATTACGATTTAGCAATAGTTTAGTTAGAGAGCTTTATTAATCATTTTACAGACATAGTTAAATAGTTCCGTATAGAAAACCTGTTGCAAATGTTGGATTCAAAGTTGTTCTATTGTAAAATTTTGTATACCTGTGTAGTAGTTCACTCGGTTTGGCTTATGTACAGCTGCAAACGACATTCCAGTTTTATCGTATAACCTACCTGAATGTTTAAGGGTTTTAACCACTAAATATTTTAACTATATTTCTTGTTTGAATGACTAAACCCTTAGGGCGTTTTATAAACCTTCTTGTTAAGGGTTGTCAGGTCGTTTTAAAATACAATAGGAAGCTTTAGGGATCTAACTACTCGTTTCGCATTTTACTTACAAATCGGGTAATGACTTTATTGGATCATTTTCGGTGATTGAATTTATATTAAGATTATTGTTGGTTGTTGTTAATTGGAATAATTATCGTTTGTTTCTTCATACAAAATGCCTGACACAAATACGTCTGTAACTTTACTAAAGCTTTACGCTGCTAGAATTCATGAAATCTTCGAACTTTCTGAAAAGGCACAATACAATGATTCATTACACAAATTATTCAAATTGAAGTGTCGTATCCTCGAATCTGTCTATAAAGATTTTACTGAAAAGTACATTAATGTATTGGTAAACACAGAACCAGAATTGCAACCTGCTTTAGAGAATTTGTGTAAAAACGTGGATGACGAATATTATTCTATTCTTTTGATAGAGCAAGAAATATTTTCTGCTGAAGTGAAAACTCCGTCTGCGAATCACACAAGTCGACAAGACAATAATTTTACACCTAGAGTAAAATTACCAAAATTACTCTACCGCGTTTTGATAATGACCCAAAAAACTTTAAAACTTTCAAGGATATGTTTGATGTTTTGATAGATAAACAACCGCATTTAACGGACATCGAAAAGCATTCCTACCTTCTTTCAAGCTTGTCGGGTGAATCATTGACCTTGTTGCGGTCTATTCCTCTTTGTCATGAAAATTACAAACTAGCATATGACACTTTATGTTCTAGATATAATAATAAACGTCTTTTGGCTAATCACCATTGGGGGTTTAATAAAAAACTACCCGCCTGTGCATGCGGAAAACGTAAAACAACTTCGAAATTTAATTGACTGTTTCACAGAAAACTTATCGATTTTGGGATCATTACAATTTGATGTTGAAAGTTGGGATTTCGTTCTTGTAGATCTTTTATTATGTAAACTCGATGAGGAAACTCGTAAACGATTCGAATTGCATTTCAATTCTACTGATGTGCCTACATTCAATTGCGTCAAAGACTTTTTGTCAAAACAATGTGTAGCCTTAGAGAATCTTGTCTCAAGCAAACAACCGAAAGTGCCTAAAGGTACTATTAATAAACAAGGTCTCACTCGTTCGAATTCTGACTTGAAGCCTAGGACATTCTTAGCTGAAACTAACACTTCTCCTAAAAACAATTCGTTCTCCTGCATCCTTTGCAAGGGAAATCATGTATTGTATTCGTGCGAGCAATTTCTTAAATTGTCTCCAAACAAGCGTCACGAGCAAGCCAAACATCTTCGGTTATGTTTGAACTGTCTTCGACCAAATCATAACATGTCGTCTTGTCCGTCAAAGATTTCGTGCAGAACTTGCAATAAAAATCATCATACATTGTTACATTTTGTGCCGTCGATTGCTACGTCACCACCTTCTTCAACTCCAACTCGTGAAGAAAATTTGAAAACCAGTTCGTCTAATAATGCTACTTGTACTACAACAGTTGGGTCTGAGGCGACAACTTGTCTAGCTCTGCTACCCACGGTTTGTTTGGAAATTCTCGACAAGAGAAATCAACCTCAAATTATTCGTGCTCTAGTAGACACTGGGAGTCAAATTTCATTTATTACGGAGTCTTGTCGTAAGTCTATTGGTATATCGTCTCGTCCTTCTTCGATTCCTATTTCTGGTTTGGGCCAGACTTCACACCAAACGTTAGGTGTGATATCTGGAACAATTCGTCCCATTCAGGAATATGATTCAGTCCCCACGGACAACAATTTGAAAATAAACTTAATGGTCTTGCCATCTATTTGCGGTAATCTTCCAAACAAGTATATTCAATCGTATTGGTCTCATTTGGCAAACATAAAACTCACAGATGAAAACTGGAGACATCCCTCTCCAGTACAAATGTTATTGGGCTCTGATGTTGCCAGTCGTATTTTGCTCGATGGGAAAATTGATGGCAAAGAAATTTCGCCTGTTGCTGTCAACACCATATTTGGTTACATGATATTTGGTACTGTCGATCCCATCTCAACCAATGTTATTCATTCGTTCTTTGTATCTATCGATTATTGTATGGATATTGATCTTAAACATTTTTGGGAGCTTGACGACATTCCATCGAGGAGTTTGTCGTCCCCAGAAGATGACCTTGCTCAACAATCTTTTGATAACTCGTTGCATCGGTTACCCAATGGTAGGTTTGGCGTGAGCCTTCCATTTAGAGAAAATGTTCGTGAGTTTCCTGACTCGAAATCTATTGCCATTAAACGTCTATTGTCACTAGAGCGTCGTCTCGAAACTAATCCAGACTTGCGAAATTTGTATGTAGATTTCATGCGTGATTACGAAGCCTCTGGTCACATGTCGCTTTTATCAACGCCTCCAGCTGACAATAATGCGTATTTTATTCCACACCATGCCGTGTTCAAACTAGAAAATAATAAACCTAAATTGAGAATTGTCTTTGATGCTTCGGCTCGAGCTTCGAATAGTATTTCATTGAATGATACCTTACTCACTGGACCTAAGCTCCAGAATGATATTGTAAAAATACTTTTGGCTTTTCGCATTCCCAAGTTCGTTTTTGTCTGTGACATAAAACAAATGTACAGGCAAATATTGATATCAGAAACGGATCGTTCTTATCAATTGATACAATGGCGATGGAATCCTTCAGAACCAATTTCAACCTATCAGTTGAACACAATTACATATGGAGTTTCATCCGCTCCTTTTCTCGCCATTCGCACAATCTTAAAACTAGCTGAACTAGGAGAAAATAGTTATCCATTGGCTGCTCATGCTTTGAGAAACAATTTGTATGTTGATGATGTATTGACTGGGTCGTCCACTCTCCAGGCAACTCATGAACTAAAACGTCAACTCATCGAACTACTACGTGCTGGCTGCTTCGAACTACGCAAATGGGCTAGCAACAGTCCACTACTATTAGAAGATATTCCTACTGAGTATCAACAAGTGAAACCAAGTTTAGTCGCAAATGATCTTAAGTTTACCATAAAGGTGCTCGGTCTTCAGTGGCACTCGATACCTGATAATTTTTCATTTGAAATGCAGTCTTTAGAAAATCGTCTTTCCAAGCGAATTTTACTTTCGACAGTTGCTAGGATTTACGATCCTCTAGGATTTATTACACCAGTTACCTTTTCACTCAAACAACTCATTCAACAATTTTGGGTGCTGGGGTTGGATTGGGATGATCCTCCTCCTGAATCTATTGTCATATTTTGGAAAAATTTGTTGCTGAATTTTCATATATTGATTCAATTCAAATTCCTCGTTATATCCCTATTGATGAAGCCTGTAGTATACAACTACATGGTTTTTGTGACGCGTCCGTGAAAGGATACTCGGCTATTGCATATTTTCGTTTAGTATTTCCGTCAGGAAAAATATCTGTTCACTTTGTTATGGCTAGATCAAAGGTCGCCCCTTTGAAATGTCTTTCTATACCCAAGCTAGAACTATGTGCTACCGTACTTTTGTCTAAATTAGTTCATTTTGTTAAAACTACTTATTCAAATGTAACCTTTGAAAAAATCTGTTGTTACACTGATTCTTCTGTCGCGCTGACTTGGATTAAGTCGCCTACCTATCGTTTAAAAATGTTTGTAGCTAACCGTGTTAGTTACATCCAAGAACGTATTTCTCCCGAACAGTGGAGTTATATTAGTTCTTCAAACAACCCATCTGATTGTGCTACCAGAGGTTTATTTCCTTCGGTATTGCCCGCGCATCCGCTATGGTGGGCAGGTCCTGAATTTTTATCGTTGTCTGAAGAAAATTGGCCTTTGCCAAAATTGTTCGTCCCTTCTTTGGAAGCATCTTCTGAGGAGAAACGCATTACTTTGATTGTTACTGTAGAGTCAACTTGGCTGGAAGACTTATCAAACAAATTTTGTCGTTACACAAAATTCAACGTATAGTCGCATATTGTCTGAGAATCTTTAATGTTAGAAAAGCTACCATCAATTCGCTATTTTTATCGTCGGTGGAGCTTCACACTGCTCTTATGGTTATTGTCAAGGTGGTCCAATTTAGTTCACTTAAAGTTGAAATCGAAGCCGTTCGTCAAGGTGAGCCTTTGCCTAAACATCTGCAACGTCTAAGCTTATTTCTTGATTCGAATGACATTTTAAGAGTAGGCGGGAGACTGATTCATTCCGGTCTTCCAGATTCCGCAAAACATCCAGCGGTATTACCCAATAAACACCGTATAACAGATTTGTTGATTAAGCAAGTGCACACACAAATTTACATTCAGGAGTAAACACAACGATGTACTTGCTCCAAGAACGATTTTGGATCGTCTCATCTCTTCGCGCAGTTCGTAGAATACTGTCTAAATGTTATCATTGCTATCGTCTTCTCCCCATTCCTGTCAATCCAGTTATGGGTGAATTGCCTTTATTTCTTGTTCTTCCTTTAAATTGGAGACGCGCCAAAATTATAGAGCTTCATCCTGGAAACGATGGAGTATCTCGTGTAGCCACCGTAAAAACTTCACGAGGCAATTTGAAAAGACCAATGGTCAAACTATGCCCATTGCCGTCTCAATAATAAATATTAGTTATTTAGTGTTCTTTATTATAGTTTCGTAAGCATTATTATATTCATTTAGTTCTACATACATACAAGACTCGGTCAAAGTTAAATTTTCGTGTTAAGTTTAAAAAAAAAAAAAATAGCCCAAAGCAATTTTGGTGGGCAGAATGTTTCGTATTAGTTAAAACAAACTATAGTGGATTTGAATTGTGCAGTGCGCTTGCGCCTCTTAAATAAAACGCGTGCGAAAGTGGTTTTGTGACGAACAGCGACGACTCTTCTTTCGACCTAGTAACGGGAAGGTTGTGCGTGACAAACTATATCCAATAAGTATAGTGCTTGCAACAGTGCATTCAACCAACTCCCCCGGGGGCATTCCAGCAACATAGAAGAGGACCGCACACCAAGGACAATTTGGTGAGTGAATTTATGCCTTTTGTTTGTTAATATTTTACATGCATACAACTTTCGTATTTAAAGCTCGCGTTTTGTTCTATTTTCGAATTACAGTCCACGATTAAATAAGACGCGCCAGCACACTTTATCTAAGTTTAATTAATTGACATACGGTTTGCACCAAAATCAATCGGTGTACTGCTTCGTATATAACACTTTAATGTATTATTGTTGGCACTCAGTTTAAAATATTTTTCAATGTTCTCGTTAATGTCCGGCTTCTGACTGAACCATTTTTGAAAACATCCTGTATATATGCATTTATTTCTTTTAATTCGTATGATCCAGGTTCAATGGTTATATAAGATGTTGTTTCTTGGATGTATGTTTTGCACAGTGTTACAAGTATACAGTCCCACTCGACCCAAAGCATATTCACCGTCCGGTTTCAATTTAATTGGAGGGTAAGTGGATCCAGTCGATATGACATTACTGTAGTCAAACACGCTCACTGTTTTAGCCATTGTCACTAAGAAACTTTAACACTAAATGTCCACAATTGTAAGTGTTGTAAGTCTGCTCCGGTACACTGTTGTAGTAAATTTTACAACCTCGAAAATATCTCTTCATTTCTTCCGGTGGTCTCAAGCCTCTAAACAAATCGTAGTAGAACACACTATTTCCACGTTTTTGGTACCCCACCCAATGAGTACCCGAACCTTTGGTGGTATCCAAATTAATACACCCGACTCATTGACATGTGGTCTAATCTTCTGTAACTGATCTCTAGAAAAGACACCACGAAATGAGGAATGTTAGATGCGTGTTTCCTTATATCTACATTGGTGAGAGCTCTTCGAGGTAACTTGCTTAGTTTTTTGATACTTTTTTACAAATGCCACGCCCCTGTTTGTACGGTTTCAAGAATAATGCTGTGCCTTTTTTGTATGGTTTTAAAATTAGGCCTTTCCTTTTTTCCCAACGACAATGGCTTTCATAGATCTGTTGTGTCGTTCGCTCTTCTTAAGCTGCTCGTTGGCTGTCTTGTAACGAATATATATTCTATAGCACCATGTTTGTAAGAATCGCTTCAGCATAGATTTATTCTGTGGTGTTTAATTCTCGTATTTGATGCTATAATGTCTAAAAGAAACAATTCTATATGAAAACAGGAAATCATGTTCGCTTAAATAACTAAAATGCTTTGCACGGAGATATTTAATAATATTATAGTTTTCAAGGAACGTATTTATATGGGGTCTAGTAGTTTGTGTTGTCTACCTTACAGGCGAATTTTTCCTCTTCATTCGTTATAATTAGAATAGCGCATGCGTGTACTAGTCACGAGGTATTGCGCCACGCAAATAAGGTGTCGTATTAGAAGGAACGAAGGCGGTCATTGCTTTTCTAAATGTAGTCGAGTTGGCAGTGTTTTCTTAAGAAGGATGAATCTCTATTCTTTGCAGAAGTGGGGCCTCCGGATTGGCGTGGGGTGGTTATAATAGGGGGACGAGTTGCCTTGGGACACAGTACGAAGCGCCAGGCTCCTGTGACACCGGCAAGGCAATGAAACGCGCCGCCCCTTGAATGGTTGTGTTAGGATTTGTTAACGGTAAGCTCGCTTTAACTAAATAATTTATAAAATATTTTTATCCCTTTAGCGTATGACAGAATGGAGAATTAAAATGATGGACTAGAATGTAGGAAAAGTATTTTTAAATGTTGCAATAACATTATGATATGGTAGGACGGTGTTATATTTGAATCCAAAGTTGGAAAGCTGTTCATTTATCAGGGCAACTACAGCCGTTGTTTAATGTTTCGTTACAACAATTTGATGAGCACATTTCGAAGCATGTACGTCGATGTTTAATAATTAGATATGAAAACATCAACACCTACAGATATCAAACCTTCTTTTTTGCTTTGTTTGCGAGAATTCGTGAATGCTTACATAAATAATTTTCAAGGATCGTTTGGTTAAGTTAAATTTTGTATGTATAGAACAGCGTGTGAGAAAATAGCCACGAATTGCTACAGTAATAGTTTTGTAAAATTTGCATAAATTCACTTGCTAACAATATGATATTTCAAAGTCCATTTCTTGCTTTTTAGAAAATTTATTTACAGATATTAAAATTTTAATAAGCTTCTAATACCTGAATTAAATGAAAATTCTTTTGTCTAAGTTAACTACATGTGATTCAATTTTTTTAAGAAATAATGTTTGAGACACATATGTGAACCAATACTCAGATCTGAACACTTGGTGCCAAAACTTGTTTTGAAATATTATTAACTTAAGGTCCTGTTATGTCAAAGACAGATGTATTGAAAACCCAATTTTATTAGTTCATTTTGTAAACATATTTAAAGAAAAAATTCCAGAAAGAGAAACTATATTAAATTTCATTTTTAGACTCAAGTTTTTTATTCTATGCATAATTAAATTTACTAAATTTTTAAAGTAAATAAGTTTGTTGAACAATGAAATTATACGAATGCTGAAGTAATTTAAAAAGCACAGATATGCTACAACTGGTTTGTTCTAGGTATTCACTGTTGATTTAAATATCTTTGGTGTCGTAATCTTAACATTATCCACCTGTAATTATTAGTATGTTTTTTTATTGGGAAGCACAAACTGTGTCTTTCTAATAGAGAATTTGTTGTGTATTTTTTTTAGGATCATCGAGATCGGAGAGGTCGTAAGTATGTTCCAGAGGTTTCCAGATACATTAGTTTTGTAAGTTGTGAGTTTTTTATTGTGTTCACATCCCGTGAGTTTTTGTATCTTTTCATAGGAGTAATGAATCTTTAGTGGAACCGTTCATACAGATACAGTGGCGCTCAACCCATTTTCCTTTTGTTAGTTTATTGTAGAGTTTAGACCATTCCCACACCCTTTCTCATTGCTCACCCTTGAGGTAATTCCCAGACTTAGCCGCGAATAGTTAAAGCTTCACTTTATCCAGCAACAAGGAAGCTCACAAAAAAAAAAACCAAAAAAAAATTATTGTTTTAGTCTTGACATCATTTACTGCTTTAGCTATCCACGCAGCACCACCTATTAGTGCTCCTAGGGCACTTAGTCCTGCGAATATCGGAATCAATGGTAGAAAACCTCTTTTCTGTGGAACGGGTATAATACGTGGGACTTTAATTTTGCTTCTCTCACCAGCTCCTTTTATGATTTTTTAACCAATTAGAATACCAACGTTTAGTAGCTTTTCAAGTTGTCGAATCTAACTCGGTCTATTGCGGATCGTATTTTCTTCAAGAATCCACCTTTGAAACTTATTTTCTTCTTTAAGCCCATACCCATTTTTCTCTTCGCTTTCATAGCGTTTGTCACAAACCAAGCTGCAGCTTTTTCCCCAAACTTTGCGTTTTTAGACTTAACTCTCCTCCAGGTTTCTTCTTCTAAAATTTTATCTGCTCGGTGTCTGGCTGGAAGATGGTCGGCGTACTTGGAGTATGCAATGTCGTGGTCTTTACACAATTTATCCAATTCGTTTATTCCAGGATCACCTCTTGCTAAGCGCTCATTCAACTTTGTACCAGGACCACAGCACTGATAACCTGGAATATGCAGCTCGAAAGGTACGTGTTTATAGCGCTGTTGATTAAACCCTTTCCAGACAGATAATCATGTGTTTACACAAAAAAATCTCAAACTATACTAAATAAATAAACAACAGCAAGTCCATTTATACTTTTTCAATTTATCATCAAAAAATTTACAATATATTATAGTTTCACAAACTACTTAAACATTATATTTACAATAACAATATATTTACATCAACATCTACGTCCCTCGAGCTGTAATCGTAGTTGTAGTTATAGTAAACAACTGTTTATAATTACCCATCACTGCCGTTTATAAGATACTCCCTCTAGTTATCATCATAACCTGAATCTTCAGAATCCGACAAATTTAAACGTCTAAACATTTCCACTAATGTTTTTGTACGTGTCACAGTAGTGATGTAAGGCCGGTCTGAATTCAAAACGCTGTACGCGTATGTTTTTTCCATGTAACATACACGTGCACCGTTTTGAATTCAGACCGGCCTTATATACTTTCAATGTAAAATACTTGTGGGCACGTTTTGAAGTCAGACCGGCTTTATATTACTTTCAATGGAACATACGTGTGTGAATTCAAAACACACGTATGTTGAAAAATGTAAGTGCAGAAAAAATGTAGAGCTGTTTTAAATTCGGTTTTCTAGCGAGAAGTTATAAAGTAGGTCAGATGCAAAATATCGCATTCAAGTCAATTGTGTTTAATTAAAGTGTATTCTGATTTATGTTTTTTGCTTATGTTTAGAGGCTGCAAATACACATAGGCCGGTTTGACTTCAAAGTGTGCCCAACTGTAGGAAAAGCAGTGGTGGTAATCAAGGTCAATCCTATCTAATATAAGTAAAAAATCTTTGACTAGCTATCATAACAATATAAATTAGTTAACGGAGTGTTGTGTGTAAGATAGAAGCAAGTAATTAAATGCAATATGAATTTTAATACTCTTAATAAAACCACATATCGCAAACCTTATGTAAATTCAAAAGATCTTGTAGTGAATAAGAGGTTTGAAGTTTTGAAAGTGGAAACTGTCAAGACAAAATATGGAGAAAGAGTATTAGTGGAAACAGAAGAGTTCAAAAGTATATTGCCATTGAGATATTTTGAATACCTTTAAGCGCATGGAGTGAAATAATTAAATGAAAGTATTGGCTCGAACAAACACGTATACATAACTAGTAAGGGTGTAACAATTTTATTTTTGGTTGATAAATCCCTTCTTTAAAAGTGCGAAAATAATAAAACACTTTTATTAAATAATGTCGTAATACATTTAACAAGTAAAATAATACATTAAAACAGCATCTTGATTTTTTAGTCTATCTGTGGTTGGATGTCGGTGTATTCCACAGCCAGTCGCAGGCGCGTTTAGGTGTGACAACCTCCCCCTTGGATCCTCCGATCGTCCAAGCGAGTATGATAATCACTCGGCCATACGTAGAAGAAGTAACAAGATGTATGAAAGAACGATGGCCAGTAATCTGCGTATCAATTTTAATGAGTGAGCACATTTTCTGAATAGCGGTTGGTAAAGTATAAACATTATTATCTTATTTAATTTGGGAAAATTTGTTTAGCGCGACGAGAGATTAGGCGACGAGAAACATCACTACAATCTACGATGCACTTAGAATTTTGAAAACTTTAATCGACTTTAAGAAAACCACTTCATTTTACGACGTGTACGGTGTACTTGGAAGATGGAAAGTTGATCTAATTTAAAGAGGATCGTTTGTTACACAGAGTAAAGATGCTACTTTGGTAGAATATAGGCAGTAAATTTCGCATGGTAAAACAAGTACCTAATCAAGGCTAGGAATGCAGTTTTGTTTGGTTCGTAGTAGTTCTAAGAAATTCTTTTGTGTTTCACTTTAGAAACACGCTATTTTGTTCCGATGTGTAGAAGTACGAATATGATATTTGCTTCAACTATTGCTAAGCTGGATTTCCCAGTGTCAAACTTAAAATTCACTCATTTGATTTTGTAAGAAACAACACGAGTTATAGGAACCCCCCATCTATTATATATATAAAACTAATATTTGTATTAGGAAATATTAGGAAACTAAGAAATGTTAGGACAGTGCAACAATGTCGTTGCAACATATTATTACATTATATTATTATGATTTCAGTTCCCACGAGTGGAAACGCTACAAAGTAGCCCAAGGATAAGTGACACTGCAAAAGTCAGGTCACAGACGGTCGACGGATGTCACGTACCGTGATTACGCAGAATAAGCCTGCAACATTGAATTTATGAATAGCTCTTAAGATAGCAACTAAGTATTACAAAGTGTAAGCGGACATTACGTCCGCAGGATCCCACAGTATTGTGAGGGGGAGAAAGTTATATAAGGACCAGGAGCTCCACTCCTAGTCAGTTCATCAGACGTTCAGCTTTAACCTTGCAGTTCACTGGTAACTCACTGTACAAATTAATTAATAACTTCGACTTAGAATAAATTAGTTAAAATTGTAAATGTTCACATCTGTTTAAATCAAATAAATGTGTTAAAGTTCAAAGAAGTCTTTTTAAAAAGGACCGCTCGAAGCCACGAACTCTAACTCACGTTGCTTCAGGATAAACTGTTAGTTACAACAACAGGTGTTACTGACGTCACTTGTTTGTCTGGAATATGATGCTGACACACGTATTCTTGAAAGCAAATGCTTAGCACTGCGTTACTACCACTTTTGAAAACAAGAATATTTTTGTGATCATTTTCATTATAAACTAAAACTAGTACTTTTAACTTAAAGAGGAAAATTTGTATAGTAACTTTTGTAATGTAATCGACCTTAACAGATCTGAACGGGTTAGAATATCTTTGTGTAATAAGTTACACCTTGCTGTAATATATTTGATCATGAATAAGGTTGATAAACCTTACTTTAAATTTACGAAGTAATTCAAGTAGTTATTCAATTTTGTTGCATTGCATTTTATTTTAAAAAAAAAAGAGAATCTTTTTAGTAAATTATTAAATGTTCAAGCTTAAAGTTTTTTATTTTGATCAAATGTGATCAAACCTAACCACAGGAAATTAGTATCTTTAAGAGTTGAATTTTGATGCCAACCTTATATAGAAAATATCTTTTTAATATTTCTTTAGGTATGTTTGCGGGACACAAACAGTGTTCCAATTTTCTATTAATCTAATTATGATACTTTCTTACAGGAACAGCGTCTTATTCTGTTAAGACAGGTTTTTGTCATCGAAGGCGATCTTTCTTTCTTTGGGTCTCCACGTCCGCCCTTAGAAATATGCCATGCCATTAACGTGAATCAGTCCGGACTTGGTGGCGCCTATTTGTTTTAGTTTGAGTATGACCCACCAACAGATTTCGACTTACCCCCCCATTTCTCATAGCTCTACCCAAGGAATAGACCCCTAGTTACGTCGGAAGACTTCATTTTGCTGACACCCAACGTCTAGAGTCAGATATATATAATAATAAGAAAAACGCTTCACTGGCGCCTATTGAAGAAAAACGTGACAAGGGATCGATCGGTTTAACTGTCAACATAGAATTTTCAGAATAATATGTCACTAATCTAAGAAATTAGTTTATTATTATAATAATATACATCTTGTTCTTTCCTGTTTATTTTATTATAACACATCTAAGTCGATTGTATAAAGAATGATGTATTTAATTAAAGTGGGTTCGGATTTATGTGTGTTTTACTTTGAGGTTACTACCTTGTTTAGAAAAAGTCTTGTTTCAAAAGAGAAACTTTTATAAAATACTTTTATTTACAAATTGTTGAATATTTTGATCTAACTATTTACAGTTAACATCTAACTATTTATAAATGAAAAAGTATTCATTAACTCCCGTTCTTAAAGTATCTGCTGCTCCCTTGCAGCCAGTTCCTCTTTTTGTTGCTTTAATATTTCTAGTTCCAAATCTGGACGACGCAGTAGCTTCTCTCCACGCTTTTTAAATGCATTAAGCAACTCTACTGTGTCATCTTCATAGAATTTGTCATCCTCACAGCAAACAGCCATATTAGGTCCTGCACATAACTTTTTCATAGCCAACATGTTTTTGCCGGATCTGTGAGCATAACATAAAAGATTATTGTAGGTTCACCTTTTTTTTTAATACTATCTGATGTTTCTGAGAGGATCAGAATGTGCCAACGATCCAACAATAGCCTCAGAATTTCCAGAATGGTTTTTTGATCCTAATCTAATGTAACTTATAAATTAGTAGTGTTTTAAAACACATGTATAAATGTGAAAAAGCACTTACCGTGATATATCTATTACGTCACTATTAAAAATAACAGCAGTGTCAAATTGAGGTGAAGAACCAAAAACTATTTTAATCAAGTCTTCATCAGAATGTAATATAAATTGTTCTAGAACGTTTACGTTGGTACTACTACTACCATTATTGTAGGTTCACATTTTTTTTTGTATACTACTTGATGTTTCTGAGAGGATCAGAATGTGCCAACGATCCAACGATAGCATCAGAATTTCCAGAATGGTTTTTTGATCTTAATCTAATGTAACTTATAAATTAGTAGTGTTTGCATAAACATAAATATAATCTAACGCACATGTATGGTTCTGCTTCACTATGACGTTGATCATTGGTACACCTAATTTCGAGTAGAGAAACTGGCTACGGTAGAACAACAACAACAAGAGCGGCAGACTCGGACATTTTATTGCTCCTAAAACGCGCAAATCTATCAATATTAAAAACACATGTATAAATATGAAAAAGCACTTACCGTGATGTATCTATTATGTCACTATCAAAAATAGCAGCAGTGTCAAGTTGAGGTGAAGAACCAAAAACTTCTTTAATCAAGTCTATGTTAGAATGTAATATAAATTGTTCTAGAACTTTTACGTTGGTACTACTACCATTTTTGATCGATGATAAGTTACTCATTTTTTGAAAGTTGCTAGTAGTAACTAATAATTATACAAGAAATCTGATTGAATACTGTTGGTAAAATCTACGTGTAGTATTTATATTAAATAAGAAACTGGTCTGTTAGAAAAAATTAAAATTTGCATCGTTTTCTGAAAAAATTGCAAATGTTATATATATTCAGCTATGTAATCTATTCTAATGAATAAAAAACAGTATGTAAGCAAATATAATTAGGCCTCAGCAGAAATAATGAATTGGATTCATTGTCTGAAAAAAATTGCAACGAAGGCACATAGTAAAATAAAAAACATAATTAGTTTAATTTCATTTAAAATAATGCAATGCAAATGGTCCTTAGCTAATACAGTAATATATATAGAATAAGTTTTAGATTACTAGTGGCATAATTTATTTATCAGTAAAACTTAACAAAAATTGACTTTTATATATATATACATATATATATATATATATATATATATATATATATATATATATATATACATATAGGTATGCTGTAATTGCGTTTACACGAATCATGCTGCATTATAAAATTCTTTAATTGTCAAGGTACTGCTATATAGCTTCCAATAAATTAAATTGCACGAGGTAATTGTATTATGATAAAACTGCAGAATATTTTTTAATACTGGTTTTTTTTTAAAATTTGCGTACTTATCACAACCAGAAAACGGCATTTTTATTTATGATTGGTACAGGATCGCTTTTGTTAACCTTTTTCATTCGCACATATTTTCATTCGCACATAGCCATGAGTAAATTATTAAACAACATTGACAGTTTAATCTGAGATATTTCAAATTTGCTTTATTTTTTCTGAAATTTTTTTATATGTAACCATAAAAATAGCACTGTAATGCTAGCATTTTTTCCGTACACACAGCATAAATCAAAGGTCGTATAAGAATATTATTCTGCGAGCAAACGTATTTTCAGTAAACACAGCTGAATGAAATGATGCAAAGTCGTCGTGTCCATGCAAGTGTTAATAAAACGCGAAATCAGATACTTTGCTTAGTAAAAATGGATTTGTTGGAAATTAAAATTCAGTGTTAATTTTTGTGCTAAATATTCTTTAAGAATTAAACCATTCAAGCTTGAAAATCGTCTTGAATAAAACGTAAATAAAGGCGATTGTAACAATTGCATCCAAAGCAATTCGCTATGCAATTATTTTGATTGCATAGAAATAAATATTGCATTATAACATTTTTCTATGCTAATTTTTTACAGTTGTTTTGTTTACGTCAGATGATATTTTTGTATAAATAGTCAATAAAGCAATATTAAGTAGTGTAGTGATTGTATAGAATCATGAATTCTGAAACGGTAGCCAAAATTAGTAGTGCTATTTTAAAGTTAACAGTTAAATGTATGAATCTAATCAGATCCGCTGATGCAATTATGAAAAACATGATAATTATAAAAACAAATATAAGTTTATTAAAGCTTGCGATTAAAAATAAAGTATACGAAGACAATCGCCAGGAAAATCCTAGTAGGCTGGAATCTAATTTGGCACATCTTAAAAGTTACCTTGTACGATTGAGGCACTTGAAACACTCTTTGAAATATCAAGGTAAAGGTATTGATGCAACGCTTTCTAGAGGTCATATTCGAAAAAATTTGATTTGGCATGATGTGCAATCATGTTTTGGAAGTCGAATAATTACGGGACTTATTACCAATTTAAGTTATAGAGATTCTCTAGTGTTCTTAGACAAGGCGTTCGCTAGTTTTAAACGCAAGATTGTTGCTTGCTTAAAAAGTCAATGTTGAAAGTTAATGTAATATTGTCAGCTAACTTTGTTAAGACTACAACTGGGGAAATAGATTTGAAGACGTTTCCTACTGCAAATCATCACATCGATATAAACACCAATCTCAAGCTGTGGTATAAGGAGAATGTATTGGACAAAATTTCGAAGCGATTAGAGGAATTTAGCGAAAAGGATTCAGGTTGGGCAATCCAATAAGTTATACACTTGAAGGTAAATATAAATAATCATGATCCGCTTAAAGGAGGGTGTTCAACGTTTGTTTCGGTTCCGGATTTTATAGCAAAAACAAGCTGTGGTAAATGTAATAAATAACGACCAACATTGCATTCTTTGGGCCTTGGTTTCCGCCTTATATCCTGCTAAACAAAATAGTCAGAGAATATCTGGCTATCCGCATTTTGATACAGTATTACACTACAATTCAATTCAGTTTCCAATCCCAATAAAAGACATAAAAAAAATTGAGAAACTCAACAATCTCGCAATTAAGCTATATTGTATAGAAAATAGTAAAATACTGCCATTTTGTGTAAGTGAAAATTTAGGAAAAATTGAACCTATTAATCTGTTAGTTTTAAATAATGATTCCTTACAATATTCTCGTCAGACAAATGCTAATGAGAATCACTTACATTTTACTTGGATTAAGGATATGTCAAAATTATTTGCAAAACAGTTATCTTCACATCACCATAGAAAATTTTTTTTGTTATAGATGTTTAAATAATTTTAGTACAGCAGCATTACTTAAGCATCATTCGAATCATCGCGAAAACAGAATACCTGCTCAATAAGATTACCCGAAGAATCTGAAAAGTATCTAAAATTTGAACATTTCCACTAGCAAGAAAATGTATCATTTGTAGTTTATGCAGATCTCGAATGTATATTAGAACCATGCAATGAGCCGGAGGTAATATTAAACACAGTCCGTTACCAAAGACATATACCCTTTAGTGTAGCGTACTATCTGAAATGCTCGTATGATAATAAATATTCCAAATTTTAATTGTATCGTGGAAAGGATTGTATAGAATGGTTTGTTGCTCAATTGAAACTGATTTCAGAAACAACGAATAAAATTTTCTGTAACCCAAAACCTATGAATCCTTTAACAGAAGAACAAAAGTCAGCATTTAAATTTGCCCTTCACTGTCATACTTGCAATAAAACTTTTAGTATAGATGATATTAGAGTTCGCGATCACTGTCACTTTACAGGTGAATTTCGAGGAGCGGCTCATTAAGATTGCAACATCAATTATCATAATTCTTATATAATACCAGTAGTTTTTTATAACTTATCAGGCTACGATTCGCATTTTATTATTAAAAAAATTGCGTTAGGGTTTTCAGGTTCGTTAAGAATTCTACCAATAAATAAGGAAAAATACATATCTTTTAAACAATATGTAAATGGTACGAAAGTTAGTTTTAGATTTATCGATTCATTAAGGTTTATGGCATCTAGCATCGAAAAATTAGCTTCCTACTTAGATGATAATAAAAATCTATCACCAGGGAAAATTGTAACACTGATAATGAGTTTCGGTTACTTACGCGTAAAGGCATATTTCCCTATGATTACATTAACTCTTGGGATAGGCTCAATGAAACCGACTTACCTTGTAAAATAGCATTCTTTAATCGTTTGCGCAATGAAGAAGTCTCAGATGAAGACTACAATCATGCTGAACACGTTTGGCAAACATTTAATATAAAAACACTAGGGGACTATTCAGATCTATATTTAAAAACAGATGTACTGCTCTTGACTGACATATTTGAAAATTTTAGAAAAACTTGCATGTTCACGTATAAGTTAGATCCACTTCACTACTTTACGGCTCCTGGTTTAGCTCTAGATGCAATGTTAAAAACGACGAACGTTAAACTCGAGTTGCTTACTGATATTGAAAAAATAATGTTTTTAGAACGGGGAATTCGTGGTGGCGTTTCTCAATGTTCGAATAGATATGCCAAAGCAAATAACAAATATATGAATGCAGATTATGATCCGAATTTCGATTCTAAATATTTAATGTATTTTGATGTTAATATTTAATATGGGGCTGCAATGTCTGAATATCTTCCATATGGAGAATTTGAATTTTTAGATGACACCAATCCAGATAAAGTACGTTTAGACATACTTAATATTCCCGATGATTCTGATGGAGGATATATTTTTGAAGGCGATTTACACTACCCAGTATATTTACATGAAATTTACAGTGACTTACCGTTGGCGCCTGAACATATGATACCACCTTTACTTTCCAATAAATTAAACCCAAAGAAATTACTTACAACTTTATATCCTAAACTCAACTATATTATTCCCTACAAGAATTTAAAAATGTATTTAAGCTACGGTTTAGAACTGAAAAAGATTCATAAGGTTCTTCGGTTTAAACAAGCTCCTTGGTTAAAAGAATACATTGATTTGAATACGAAATTAAGACAACAGTCAAAAGCAGTTTCGATATATGCTTCTATAAAAATATGATAATTTCGGTTTATAGAAAAATGATGGAAAACGTACGGAAATGGAAAGATGTGAAATTAGTGACCGAATGGGAAGGACGGTTTGGAGCTCGTAGTTACATAGCGAAACCTAATTTTCACAGTTGCACTGTGTTAGACAAAGATCTTGTCTTAATAGAAATGAATAAATTAGAGGTTTATTTAAACAAACCCATTTATGCAGGTTTCTCTATTCTAGATATTTCAAAAACCTATTTATATGAATTTCACTATAGTTATATAAAATCGCAATTTGCTAACAAAGCAAAGCTGCTGTACACAGATACGGATAGTTTGATATACGAGTTTAGCGTTGAAGATACTTACTCCTATACCAAACAAGATTTGATACTTCCGATTACAACACTCATAACAAATATCATATCTCATTATCAAATAAAAAGGTTCCTGGTATTATGAAAGATGAAAACAATGGTGATATCATGCTAGAGTTTGTAGGGCTTAGATCTAAAATGCAGACTTACAGAGTTCAGGATAGGATAATAAAAAAGTCAAAGGGATCTTCCTTAGCAAGTATTAAGCAAATTTCGTTTGATGATTAAAAGAATGCTTTGTTTTATAATCAGCCTGTACAGAAACAGCAATGTTTAATTAGATCAGTCAAACATGATGTGTTTACTATTAAACAAAACAAAATTGTTCTTAATCCAAGTGATGATAAAAGAATTCTTACTACCTCAACCACTGATACTAAACCTTGGGGTATAACTATACACTCAGAAATGACTTGTAAAGCTTCAACCACTGGCTCAAATAAAGAATGCAATTTATTTTATCCTGATTAACATATAATATTTTTTTAGTTATAAAAACTTCAGTGTTATGTTTATACCTGCACAAGTACACCGTTTTTCTTTTAGGATGTGTCTAAAAATAGGATACCTTTCAATCTGTCCGAGTAGAACTATATTAGTATAAATGTATTGTAGAGAAAAAATAGTAGTAGTAACCGTTCTGCTTAAAAAAAAAATCCAGTTTGATAATAACATACCAGTTAGTTTATTTGAGAAATGTGTAACAAAACTTTTATTTAAATTTGACAATGTTTATGACTGTTTACTAAGTCACTTAATAATTCCAACATGTAAAAAATATTTAAGCAAAAATTATTATTATAACCCATTAACAATCAAACATTTGATATTGTAAAAAAAACATGTAAAATAATAATAAATAGACTGTAATTGCTAAATAATTTATTGTTTTTTCTTTTTTCATAATTTGTAAATGTACGGTAATAATAATAAAGTAATTATAATATTCTTATGCTGTTTGAGAGTGGATTGTATTTGACTTATTATGCAGTATAAGGCAATGACAAGATGTATTTGGCAAAACGTTTCTGCTAGTTTGAAATTCTAATCTAATATCGACAGTACCAGATTTTAACGCTTCGTTTTGTCTGGAACAATCTATGACTACTAATGGTGCAATACTTCGTAAATCTTCAGGATTAAAAAGTGGCTCATTTTCCTTTTCGTAGTATGATTGCTGAAACTGGGCATACATCTCATATAACAACGCAGTCTGTTTATTCTCGAACTTCAAATTTAAGTTATCGTACGGGAAAATTTCTGAATTTAAATATAGTTTCATGTTGGTTAAATAGCAATGATCAAAACGACTGTAGTTGCTCATGTATCTATTTTTTCGGTTGGTTTGAAAACCAGCAATCACAAATCTTGGTTTTTCTAATTGTGTTGTTGTTCTAATGTTCCATATATAACGTTGCGTTTCTTGTAGAAGTTGATATTCATCGGCCGTAGGATTAATTATAGCATTAGTATCAAAACTAGAACGTAGTAAAACTAACTCATGGCGGAGATTTAAAATAATTTTTTTAAAATCTTCGCATAATTCGAGAACCATTGAAAGGTTTATGGCAACATTAAAATTCCCATTGGCATCAACTATTTGCGAATCATCCATAGGAAACCACCCAGCGTTTTGTAAATGTTTACTTTGATTGCTATTATATGAAACATATCCCTTCATTATAGACGTTAATCCAGGATTCCGAACACGATCTACAATGACACCACCAATCTTATATCTAATTTCATCAAAAAGGAGCAAAACCCCATTATTTACAAACTTTGCTGTCTGAGACGGCGTTCCATCTGTTTTAATTAATTTGCCTTCTATGCACAACATACTCTTCGATGGTAAGGTGTATACATCTTGTTGTTGTATAGGGATTCGAATTTCATCATTATTGTTTAAAGATGTGTTAGCATAAGGCTGATGAATATGTTTTTCAATATTTACAATTGCATTATTGAAGTAAACTTTTTCACGCACGTTCAGTATTTCACTATTCATTCTACTTTTTAATTAAATAAATGCAGTCCTAACGATTGTAGAAACCGCCGGTTTTGTGTTGTTAGCGGTCTTGAAACAATCAATCGAGTGTCAATTGCATAGAAATTTCCAGCATTTATAGCAACTCTTGACATGTTGCGTGCATTATACTTAATACCCATGGCTATTGCAGATGTTTCTTAAATGCAACCTTACAGTTAGCAGTTTTTTTCTAAAATTAACTAAATTTCCATCTTGATCTAACACTTTAACTATTATTTCATTTATTATACGTGACCTGATTGGTAGTTATATAATCGTAAGTGAATTATTGTTAGCTGTAATTTCTATATACACTGGTGTCTTTCTAGCGCTTCGTGATTGTTGCATACGACCACGCCATCTTTTATCACCTAAAGCTTTTTGAAGATATTTATTAATTTCTCTAATCTCATAAGCACCTTCAGGTATTTCTATGAATTCTCCGTTAGATCCATAATAAAATTTATTATTTATTCCTTTTTCTATGTTTGGAATTGTGTTATAAGTCTCAAAATTTGTTAATCCTAATATGTACTCCGATCATTATCCAAGTTTATAGGCGGATTAAAGTTGTTTGTTAAAACTGAAGTGTTTCCCATTAGAGTAAAAGTGTACGACATGACAACTTCATACGCAGTTCTATGTACTACTTCGAAATTGTAAGCATAAATGACCGCAAAACAGAGTACCATACGATTGTTCTTGGTTAAAGTTATAAAGAATTTTACATTTACCCCCGCTATTCAAATAACTTATCAACTTTGTTGGTGGTCGCAAGTTTCCGTAGCTGTCATAGTAAATAGCGCTACTACCGTACTTTTTATAAGAGGTCCAATGCGTGCCTAAACCTTCTATTCCATCTAAATTAATCATACCACATTCACCAAGGGCGCTTAGGCCTGCAAAAATTGGTATTAGTGGTAGAAAACCCCCTGTTTTAGGAATTGATATAATACAAGCTGATTTAATATGCTTCTTTTGTTTTGCTGTATTGGCGGCCTTAATTGCTATGTTAATTGTATCCATAATATTAGATACTTTAGCCTTTTTTAAAGCTGTACGTGCTTGTTTGATAATACTTTTAATACCTAGCGTACTTCTTATTTTACGTTTTTTTATTAGTTTTCTTATTGTATTGATATTTTTTGTTCCCAGTCATGCACAGGCACCCATACCAAGTTTTACTTTAGCTTTCATTGCGGTAGCTACTCCAAATGCTGCTGCTTTTTCATCTAAAGACGGGTCACTAGAATTTAGTCTTCCTGTAGCTAACTGAGCTAACTTCGAATCTGCTCAATGGCGTTTAGATAGATCCTTTTCTTTAGAGTATGCAATATCGTGCTCCTTACAAGCCTCGTCTAACTTGTTTATTCTCTTGTCTCCCCGAGCTAACCGTTTGATTAGTTTTGTACCCGGACCGCAAAATTTGTAACCCGGAATATGCGCTTCAAATGGTAAATTGTTAATTACAGTATTTAGCAATCCGTTCCCAGTAGTTTTAGAATTATTATAGGTAATCATTAGCGGACAACTGTCCTCTCAAGCTGTGCAGTAAATAAATAAAATATTGTGAATTAATGATTCTTTATATACTCGCCGTTTCTTATATATAATTTCACTTCTTTACAATCGAATTTAGTACTTGCAAACATGCGTGTTGTGAAACAATCAACATCTTTAACCATAAACAATAATGACATTGACGTGCAATCCTTAGCTAAAAAAAAACATAGCGTTCTTCTGCGTTATCTATTCGATGTCTAGTTGTTGGTCCATCAAATTGCGGTAAAACCAACGTTATGATTGGGTTGATAGAACATTCTAATGGTTTAAAGTTTGAAAACGTATATGTTTATTCTAAATCACTTTATCAACCAAAGTATCAATACCTTGAAAGTCTACTGCGACCAATAAAAGGGATCAAATATTATACATTTTCCAGTTCTGATAATATTATATCACCATTTGATGCTCGAAATAATTCTATATTTGTGTTTGATGATGTAGCTTGCGATAAACAAGGTATTATTAGGGAATACTTTAGTATGGGGCGTCATAAATAAGTGGATAGCTTTTACCTTTGTCAAAGTTATACTCGTACACCTAAGCACTTACTACGTGATAATGCTAATCTTTTAGTTTTATTTAAACAAGATGATTTAAACTTAAAACACATATATGACGATCACGTCAATACTGACATGAAGTATGATAAACTCCGTGAAATACGTGCTGCTTGTTGGCAAGACAAATACGGTTTCTTAGTTGTAGACAAAGATAGTGATCCAGGTCAAGGAAGGTGCCGAATAGGTTTTGATCACTTCATACATATTTAAACCTTGAGAGACGCAAGTATCGTTAGTATCCAAAAATTTTTTTTTATTACAATAAACTTTTTAAGCAATGAACAAGAAGGCGATAAAACTTAAAAGAATTTTAATTAAGAAAAGAAACATTGTAAAAAACAAATTGCGCCAGTTAAAAAATAGTGAAGTCGTCCAAGTGGAATCAATCTTACCCATAACATCGCGATTAGAAACTATTGGTAATAAACTGGATGGGGAAAGTGTGGTAAAGAAAGAAAAATTTAAAGAAGAAGAAGAAGAACTGGCTCATAGCAGTGTAAAAAATTAAACCTAAATTGCTAGAAAGGAACGTTGACTATATTGATTTCTCAGTTATTGCTCAGCATATACCTAATATAAAAATGATGCCATAGAGGAAGATAATGATGATGATGTTGATAATGAATACGAAGCAGAAGTTAATCGAAATGCTCAAGAAGCCCAGGAAAATATACAAAGCTTTGCCGATTCACCTGGTATGACACATTATCTCGAACAGCTACATCCGCTACCTCGAGAATATATTTACAATATGTTTAAAGATGTTAAGAACGAATTTGATCATAAATATGGTATTAGGTTTAACCCTGATTCAAATGGTCTTATGATAGGCAATTCGAATTTCGCGTTGGAGGATGAAAATGTTCTAGTAAATGATTTGAAATATAAAAGTACTCCTGGATTTTACGAACTTTTGTTTAAAAAATATCCTGTCGGGTACAGATCGCAAGATCTAAAGTCGTAACCTTGATATTGTGAAAAGAACAAATGCTAATAGAAGATATTATTTTGAAACAGAACAAATTCAGGGTAATAATTCATATAAATACAAAAATATAATATCTACATTAAACATACTTCCCCAAACACCCCGTAGACCTAGAACATTGCCATATAGAAAGCATCTTGGAGACGGTATGACAATGGAAGTATCAAATAACGCCATAGATTATTTATATTGGAATGATCCCAATGAACTTTTTGATAGATTACGGTTTTTAGTTTCATCTCAGACTGCTGGACACACAAGTCACGGCAACGAATGGATGTAATCAGCTTTCGTGACAGCGGTGCTCTCGTAAACAATACCACAATGTTTCTTGATTTTATATTAAAAGTTCCTTTCAAAGCAAGTGGAGCCCTCGACATTCAAACATAGAAGTATTTATTAATTGTATTTAATAAATCCTGATTAGAAAAAAAAAGTATTGTGATAGTTGCTCAATCAAAAGCGAAAGAGGATATAGTAAATGAAGTTCATAAACCAGGAAGAATAAATTTCAAGGGACGCAAAGTGATAGTAAAAGTTTTAAATGACCTTCTTCAGACCAATTTGATTGAAATGCTACCATATTCGCAAACAAACAAAGAATTTAAATACATTTTAGTAGTTATTGATTGTTTCTCCAAATACGTACGGGATGTACCACTTAAAAGTAAAACGGGTATTGATGTTACTGCTGCAATGAAAACAATTTTAAATAAATTTAAAAATCCACCAAGAATTTGCAGTTTGATTTTGGTACAGAATATTATCACAAACACTTTCAATCCTTAATGCAGACATATGGCATAAACCATTATAGTGTGTTTTCTACAAAGAAAGCATGCATTGTGGAACGTGTAATTAAAACTTTAAATCGAAAAATGTGGCGCTTGTTTAACCTGAACGGTTCTTACAATTGGATAAAAAATTTAAGCGATATTGTGAAACAATGCAACAATACAGTTCACAGTAGTATCAGAGTCAAACCTGTAAAAGTTGATGAATCAAATGAGAAAACTATTCTTAAATCATCATTTACCCACATCAAACTTGCAACCAAAATACAAAAATATTCAATTAAAGACAATGTGAGGATTAATAAACACAGGGAAGCATTTACGAAAGGTTACACGCCAAACTGGTCAAATGAAATTTTTAAGATTAAAAAAGTAAACGTAACCAATCCGACAACATATATATTAGAAGATCAAGATGAGAAAGAAATCAAAGGTGCATTTTATGAAATGGAGTTGCAAAAGGTTAAACATCCAGGAATTTACCTGGTAGAAAAAGTCCTAAGAAAGAGTGAAAATAAAGCCTTTGTAAAATGGTTAGGCTTATCTAACGTACACAATAGCTGGATCGATAAAAATAATGTTTGCTAGAAGTTGTTATAATAATAATAATAGTTAATAAGGCTAACATTGTAAAATTATATTAAAATAAGTAATACAGACACAATCTTTCTATTGTTTTTTATTATTATCAAACCATTCTTTTAATAACAAGGTATTTTGTTTTGCACATTGCAGATTATTATTGCTGTGTCTACAACAATGGATGTTATATATTAAATGATTGTTGATTTTTAACTCCGATAGCTTAGGACAACCTAGTGCAAGCAAATCAGTTACAACGTTTTGCATTAGATAGGTTTCAATCAATTTCTTCTTTTCTAGACCCTTCACAAATACTTCTTCACCGGGTCGGATAATTTGTTTCAACTAAAGCGCTATATATGATGACACCATTCCAGCCGTTGAAGATTCATCCCAAGATATACCATGAATATTCCTTGTCACCCAGTCGTTATGTTTTATATAATCTTGGTTCATCAACTAGACTGCATTGACAGTTTAAAAATTTGATGCCAAACATCACCCAACAACAAGTCCAAAACCGCAATTTCTTTGCACATAAACTCGTTTTTCTTGTATTTAAATCCCTAAATATCAATTATATACATGTTTGTATATGTAGGTATGTAAATATATGCAGTAAACTTCGACTAATTAAATTAATATTAGGAGCAATCTCCTTATATAACAGATTACCACCATCTGCGTACTCTGCCAACCTACTTTTCAACCTATCACAAGAGTGAAAACATATTTTAAATTGAAACCGGCCTATGTGTATTTGCAGCCTCTAAACATAAGTAAAAAACATAAATCAGAGCAAAATTTAGAGGTTCAGGACTTTAAAGGGGTATAACTTTGCAGGGGTGGTCAGATTTTAGATTTGTTTGCAGATTCGGGTTGTACGTAAAATTCTAGACTAATTTGATATATTGCATGACTAAAAAATTTATAAGGACGCTCAGAAATCGCTATCAGAAAAAAATCTTAAAATTAGGGTAGCTCCCTGGGGGATGATGCAATCTAAAAAATTCCTAGAGATTCTGGTAGCTGAGAAAATTCTAATATTAATCGATACCAAACAAGGTACATATATCTCGTGGGTGGAAATGACTAGTCGAAGAAAACTATTTGTTTGGTTAGCTTATAGAGCAAAGAGCAGAATTTAGAGGTTCGGGACTTTAAAGGGGTATAACTTTGCAGGGATGGTCAGATTTTAAATCTGTTTGCAGATTCCGGTTGTACGTAAAATTTTAGACTAATTTGATGTATTGCATGACTAAAAAATTTATAAGAAAGATCAGAAATCGCTGCTTGTAAAAAAATTTAAAATTGGGGTAGCTCCCTGGGGGATGATGCTATCTAAAAGATTCCTAGAAATTCGGGTAGCTGAAAAAATTTTAATATTAACTGATACCAAACAAGATACATTTATCTCGTGGGTGGAAATGACTAGTCGAAGAAAACTATTTGTTTGGTTAGCTTATAGAGCAAAGAGCAAAATTTAGAGGTTCAGGACTTTAAAGGGGTATATCTTTGCAAGAGTAGTCAGATATTAAATCTGTTGGCAGATTCGGGTTGTACGTAAAATTCTAGACTAATTTGATGTATTACGTGACTAAAAAATTTATAAGGACGGTCAGAAATCGCTGCTGGTAAAAAATCTTAAAATTTGGGTAGCTCACTGGGGGATGATTCAATCTAAAAAATTCTTAGAGATTCGGATAGCTTAGATAAATCTAATATTAATTGATACCATACAAGATAGATTTATCTCGAAAGATGAAAATAGTTAGTCGAAGAAGACTCTTTGGTCCAGATGTATGAGGAAATGTGGGCTCAAAACAACCAATAAACATCTACTTATATACATATATATATATATATATATATACATATATATATATATACATATACATATATATATATATATATATATATATATATATATATAAATATATATACTGCACAGTTCGCGGGACTCGATATTGCGATACTTTGTGGTACATTGTTCACATATGCCGCGATACTTACTTTAGCCATTACGATTCAGTTAAGTACGACTTTCACCGATTCTTAGGTTCAGGGTGGTTCAAACTGTAATGGAGCTTAACGGAAAACCTAGAGGTGTTTAGTGTACTAGTATACAAATATGGTGTTTTATCCAGCTGAGGCTTCTGTCTTATAGAGGAGTAGAAAGTTGAAATTACATTTTCAAAAATAAGTTGTATATATAATTTAAATCATATAGCTTATAGTAACTTAAGTCAAAACTGCATTTGTATGTATTGCTTGTTAACGAATAAATTAATTACTATGTTATAAAAAGTGTTCATTATATCTATAACTTTTCATATCACTGTATCGCATCTAGCTTATTTTTCTGTCACCAGAATTTCTTAAAATATTTTAATTCTTATTGAAATCATTGCTCTTTTTTATATGTTGCCATGGTAATCGTAACTAAAGCTTTAGATACATTTTTAAAGTTACTTAAACATTTCTTTTAAGTAATCTTCTGGAATAACATTTAAAAGCGGAACTGCTCCAGAAAGCAACAAGGATTCTTTCCGTTGATAAATTACTTAAAACTCCATTCTAAGCTCATCTTCGCTCAAAAAATCTTGACATTGTACGACTGTTTTCAAACGCATTTCTTTCCTTATAATAATTCTTAAACTTTTCTCCCAAGAAACAAGGTTGTGGCTAGTCAATGGCGAGTGAAGCTAAATTTGTCACTCACCTAACTAAAAGTGGCGGCGTAAGCTTTTACCGATTCCTTTTCTCACTACGTTGTCCTTAGATTTTTGCATTTTAGCAAGTGTTCTTTAATTTTATCCACAATATCACTATTTAATGTTATACTTATCTGCCATAGATATCCAAACCTATTTTAATTTACAAAGGGTCAAATGTTAATATTTTTGTAATTAGTTAAAAACTATATCGCAGTAGGGCATTATTATATAAAATGTTTATTTAGGCAATATTTAGGCAATGTGATTATGTTTCCGTAAATATAGTGGTTACAAGTATGAAAACGTAGTAGCGGACCTCTAATTATTGACGTAAAGTACGAGTAGTGCATTTTAAATTAATAAAAATCCGGCTACTACAACACAAAGATCATTAAATGGAAGCATGTTATATGGGGTAAGCACCACGAGTAATCAAGTTTGTATGCATGATATGGAATAGTACTGTGAGACGAAGCACATAGCTTACAGAGGTAGCAGATGGTAGAGGCCTGGGGATCCGCTGAGCAGCACAGCAAATCAAGACAACGCCGAGGGGTGTTCTGGCACTCATCTCCGATGGAAATGAAGCCTGAAAAATCTCCAGGTAATTTGTTTAAAATTTCTGTTGCTTTATAAACATTTGTGAAATTTTGTGCTGTGTGGTTGATTTTTTTTGGTAGCATATTTATGGTTCTAAAGACTTATTGTAAAAGATACACGTACTGGACAATTTATTGATGTTAAATATTGAAAAAGGGTGTAACTAGAACATCCAAAATTTTAGTCAGGATAAAAATTGAATTGTAAAGGGTAAACGGGTCTGTAATTTTTGGTTTTAATTTATGCAAGGTATAAAAAGCATATACACACTAAACTGGGTTATTATGAGCTCACCATACTCCAGTGTGAAGTCAGTTTATGGTAACATGTGAGGCCCATCTACTCATATCTCATTGAAGTTGTGTAAAATTTATTAGAAAAGTCAAGGACTTTAAAAGATACCATAATTTGACTTTTATACTTATTGTATCAAACCGTTTTAGCACATGTAAATATAATTTATCTGTTAATAGGTGTAAATAAAAGGTTGTATGTTTGTGGTATTATTTGGTAGTTCTATTGAATGGTGTGCGAGTGTGAAAGAGATACGTCTGTAAATTTAGGTATTTGAAAAGGAGCACGGCTGAGCTAGCCAGGGAAGTTGAAGGAATTTGAAGAAGAAATAAAATGGTAAGAAATTTTTAAATTTTTATTTTTTTTTCGAAAAATTTTATGACGGCCCAGTGAGGGCTCCATGTTAAAACCTTAGTCCTCGACTTCCTCGGCAATATATATATATATATATATATATATATATATATTAATACGATGAAATAATAACTTTATAACTTAGACTTTTTATGCAAAGCCCCATTGATCATTTCAAATCGAGCTAGTAATTGAAAGAAGAAAAATATAAGGTCTTGGACAGGACTTGAACTTGCATCTTAGTCTTTCCGGGACCATGCGTTTACCAATTACGCCACCGTGACCAATGACAATAATCGAAAAATTTACAAATCTAAATCGTGTACTAGAACGGGTGAAATGGCTTGTGCGTTCCAGCGATCTAAAGAACCAAACTACAGGTTCAACTAAAGTGGTAGAGTCTTCAGTGCGGAACCAGACTAAGACAGGTCTTCAAAAGAGGCCCTGGGCTCTTTCGGTACTTAGATTGGCAGAGACCATAGGGAGTCAGTATGACACTCCAAGACACACTACTGCGATGTGACAGTCAACGGGAATACAACACATTAACTTCCAAGTACACAGGGTACTTAAATTGTAATTAAGAAGATGGCATCCTTTGGAGTGAAAGATTCCGGAGTTAAAATAGTCCCTCGTTCGGATCTCCGGGAGACGACTACTTCGGAGGATGCGATCGGAAAGCTTAGAAAAAGAGTCGAAAGCATTTGCGAGTCGGAGCGTAGAATGTTAGAACTATGAAGCAAGTAGGTAAGCTAGGAAGCTTAAAAATTTAAATGGATAGCTTAGCATTAGACATAGTAGGGATGTGCGAAGTTCGGTGCTAGAAACGGAGGATTTTTGGTATGGAAATTTTAGGGTAACTCATATATTATCAGAGGAGGGAAATTCGGGTGTGGAGATAGTTATGCGAAGAAAGATATGACACTGTGTAGAAAACTACTTACAAAAGAACGGTAAATACAGTAACAGTGCAAGTATACATGTCCACCTCTAGCTAATGTGAGGAAGAAGTAGAAGTAATCTACAAAGATATTGAAGACGTACTAAGATACGTAAAAGGACAATAGTGTTTAATAATTACAGAGAATTAGAATCCACTGGCAGAAGAGGGTAGGGAGGGAGCGGTAGTAGGTTTATTTGGTTTAGGAATGAGAAACGACAGGTGAAAAAGGTTGGTAGAATTTTACGACAAAAATAGTTTACCCATCACAAACACATTATTTCAGCAATATGCTAGAAGACGATACACGTGGAAGATGTCAGCAGGTATAGGAGGATATAAACACTGACCACAACATCCTAATTATGAACGCCGCTCTTAAATTTGTAATTTGAAGAAAAAGAACGGAAAAAGACACTTCAACTTCGAGAAACTAAAAGATAAAGATAATCACGAAAGATTTGAAAAATATTCAAATAAACTACTGAAACATATCGGGAAAATTTCTTGCACTAAGGAAGCAGAAACAGAATAGAATAACATTAAATCCAGCGTAGACATGTCAGCCAGAGATATTCTGGAATATACACAAAAAGAATATGAAAAACTAGGGATAAAAAAGAAATCTTGAATTTAATAGAAGAACGACTAAAATACAAAAATACATCAGACTAACAAGGAAAACAGATATGAAAAGCAACTACATGGGAAATCATTCGCAAATTCAGGAAAGCTAAAGAACAAATGGATTGATGAAAAGTACAAAGAGGTACAAAGTAAGATGGTAACAGGAAAGACTGACGAACCATACAAACTAATTAGAATGAATTTTTGGGGATATATATATATATATATATATATATATATATATATATATATATATATATAACAAAAATATAAGGGGTGCGAAAGGAAACGTCTTTATAGAAAATGCAGAGGTAATGGTTAGATGGCAAAAATATATGGTGAATTTATATGCAGAAGAGGAACTAACAGCATTAGAACAGGCTTGAGATATCCTATACTTAGAGATGAGTTTGAATTAGCATTAAAAAATCTGAAAATTGGTAGGGCTCCGGGTACAGATAAGGTGCTAGCAGAAAATACAAAGGAATTGAACAAGCAGTAACAGAATGTCTTTTCCAACTAGTGAGTTATATGTATGAGACAGCCGAGACACCCAAAGATTTCAAACGTAACATCATAGTCACTATAACCAAAAAAAGAGGCGCGGATAGATCTAAAAATTGTCAAACAATGAGTTTCACGGCACACGTATTAAAATATTAACTAAAATTGCACAAAGGCGGATGGAAAAACGGACTGAAGAAATACTAGCAAAAGATCAATTTGAGTTTAGGCGAAACGGAGGATCGCGAGGAGCTATTTTACCCCCGAGGGTGATAATAGAGAAAAAGGGAAAAGCGTGTATATAGGGTTTGTACATCTGGAAAATACATTCGTCAATGTAAAATGGTAATATACAAAAAGATTGGAATGCGTTTTGGGGCCAGGTGGATAGTACATAGTTTATACAAAGAACAAACAACAGTAATAGAATTAGAGCAAGAACGGAAAAAAGTAAATATTACGAAAGGGCTGAGACAGGGATGTGCCTTGTCTCCGTTAATTTTTAACTTGTTCATCGAAGAGACAATAAATGCTGTCAATTGCAAAAAGACATTGAAATTATTAAGCAGAGAAAAAAGATTGATATGCCTAGATATACAGAAGATATATTGGTATTTGCATCTAGCAAGAAAGAGTTAGAAGCAGCTCTTAATAAAATGGAAACAGTTCTAACAGAGAGATACGGTATGAAAGCTAATAAATATAAAACTAAACTACTATTATGTAAAGGAGGGGGAAATAAATCAAAAACTAGAATACATTTAGGTAACGAGAGCTTACAAGCTGTTAAGAATCTCTGCTACCTAGCAAGATATAAAACATAGTTCAGCACAAGATCGTGCTACATTAAACAAGAAAAAACAACTACTGTGTTCAAAAACAACAAACATAGAATCAAGGAACGGATTGCTTTAGGCATATGTGTGGAGCACAGCACTATACGGCTGTGAAACTTGGACGGTAGAAAAAGTACGTAGGAAAACGGTAGAAGTTTTTGAAACGTGGTGCTACAGACGTATGATGAAGATACCAAAGACAGACAAAGTTAAGAGCAAACAGGTGCTAGAAATGGTAGAAAAAGAAAGAAATATGTGGAAAACAGTAAAAAGTAAGGGAGATAGGTCATATACTAAGGCATCAGGGAATAATGCGGAATATATTAGAAGCAAAAATAGGAAAAAGGCGAGGCAGAAGTGGATCTATGTTATAGACTATTTTACACAGATAGTGAAAGATGTAGGCTGTGGGAATTTTAGGGAAATCTATAGGTTAGCTAAGAAAAAAAATCAATGGAGGTACGCGCCCGACCAGTTCTAAGATAGATAACCTATTGACAAAAAATAACTGTACTTATACCTGATGATTATTATAAGCAATTACAGGTACAGGTTTTGCAACATTTACATAATGCTAACTGTGCGAAAGGATTTACTGAAAAACTATTAATTCGGCAAATGTCTAAGAGTTGGGGGATCTTGGTAGTTACAGGCTGCTTATCCCCCTTTACATACCACTGAATCGCGGTGATATAGGGCATATAATTTGGAAACAATAGAAGGGTAACCAAGCTGTATCTAGGCTGTGGAAATTTCAGGGAACCGTGTAGGTCAGCTCAGAATAAAATTAAGTCGAGGTACGCATCCAACCAGTTTTAGAGCTGAAAAACTAATGACGAAAAAAATAGTTGCATTTACGAGTGTACCTGATGATTATTATAAACAGCTACAGGTGTTGGGTTTGCAATATTTTCAACTAATCCTGATCGTGTGAAAGGGTTTACTGAAAAGCTATTAGTTCGACAAATGTTCTAATGTTGGGAGATCTCGGTAGCTATAAGCTGCTTAGCCCCCTTCACATGTCACTGAATATTGGTGAAGCATGGTACATATTTACAATACAATAGAAGGGGAACCGAACTGTATCTCACAAGAAAAAGCAGCGGCTACGTACGAAGACAACAAACATAGAAACAAGGAGAAGATTGTTGAAAGCATATGTGTGGAGCACAGCACTGTATACGTATGAAATAGGGGCAGTTGGATAAGCAGACAGAAAGAGATAGAAACCTTTTGGGATTTTGTGCTACAGATGTATGATGATGATAGCATGAACAGCCAAAGTTGATGACAATGAGGTTATAGAAATTGAAGGGGATTAAAGATATCTGTGGAAACAAAAGAAAAAGAGGAAAAATATGTAAATATATACCATATTTCACCGATATTTAATAGTATGCGAAAGGATTTAGCGGCGTGTTGCTATCAAGATACCCCAACGCATGAACATTGCCGAATTAATAGTTTTCCTGTATATCCTTTCGCACAATTAGGATTAGTTAAAAATATTGCAAAACCAACACCCGTATTTGTCTATTCATCAGGTTTAAGTGCAGTTATTTTTTCCACATAAGGTTTTCCGTCTTGGAACTGGTTGGACGCGTACTTTACTGGTTTCTATTCTGAGCTAGCCTACACAGTTCCCTGATATTCCTGTAGCCTAGATACAGCTCGATTACCTTTCTATTGTTTTCTAAATATAAGCCCTATTTTACCGATATTCAGTGGTATGTAAAGAGGCGGCTCCGTGGTGTAGTGGTATGTGTGTGACTACTACGCCCAAGGTCCCGGGTTTGAATCCCGACACGGTCCGCTTGAAAAATGTTAGGCGAGCATTTTTCGCAAAAATACACCCTCGTTCGGATGAGAGGTAAAATGGAGGTCCCGTGTGTGAGTGTTGTCGCGCACGTTAAAGATCCCTACCTTGCTTGGAACAGCAAGGGTTCGGCAAAATTTCAAATTTTCCAGGTAAAAAAAACTCGCTTCCTGGCCAATGTAATACTTTCAGATGAAGCATTGAAAAAATCATATGTAAGGTATGTAAAGCGTGTTAAGCAGCTTGCGGTTACCAAAGTCTCCTAACATACGTTTACCGAATTAATAGTTTTCCGGTAAATTTCTTTACACAGCTAACATTAGTTGAGAATCCTGAAAAAAGATCACCTATAGTACTAAATATTAGAAATACTAGACTACAACATTCACCTAATTGATGTGGTCTAACACAGTTACCTTTAAGCAAAATCGTTAATAAATGACGTATAAAATTAATTAAAAATGTAAAATATGTGAGTTAAAGGTCCATACTATTTTAATTGATCTTCGTATAAGGTAAGCAAATCTATATGATCTGAATGTCATTGTTTCATTATTAAATTAATTGTAGAAAAGCCATTGAAAAAGATTGCATAAATGCGACTGAAACGTTTGGAACACGAAATAACAATACGTTGGTAAATTAGTTTAATTAGACCTTAACCCAAACAAATATATATATATATATATATATATATATATATATATATATATATATAATTATGTGGTGTAACGACCTTGCAGATTATAAAATAAAGTATCTATAATAACAGGCTATTAGGTCTGCTAGTTAATAAATTAAACTCTTTATATATATATATATATATATATATATATATATATATATATATATATATATATATATATATATATATTGCTATAGTTATAGGTCGTAGAAAAATAAAAAACAACTTCCAGTTTAATAAAAACACATAATTACAGATATTATAAAAGTGAATCGGTCACTATGCAAATTGTTAATTGACACCACACTATATCAAATACATAAGATTAAATGCATAAGAACATAGAAATATCCAAGAGTAGTTTACAAGTTAAGATAAGATTTGCAAACGCAACAAAACGCATCAAAATTAAATCAACGAAAAACCTATATGAATTGGCATTACATATATTTAACAATTGCGTTAAATATATCATCGTACACGTAATCTAAATTATGCATTATTAGAAAATCGTACGTGACAGGAATAGTTCACATTTGTTCAAAAATCCAATATTATATAGAAATAAACAAGCACCAGATTTTTCAGTTTAGATAATAATAAATAACAAACACTAAATACGTGACTTAATAAAAGAAAATTCTTGGAATTTCTCAAATAATACCATGATATGTGAGAGCATTACGTGACAAACCAAGCATGCATTCGAATATTTGAACTAAATAATTGGCGAAAATCCCGAAGTATAAAAGATAAAGGTAAGAGTGTCGTCCCAGCACGTGAATGAACCAATGAAGAGCAGGTGGAAGCAAGCCTTTAAATAGGATAAGGATGAAGCGACAAGATAGTATACATTCAAACTGGGCCACGACTATGTTCGAAAGCACTAATTATTTTACGTAACCAGTGAAACAAAAATTAAAGTGAAATCATTTAAAAAATGTATAAATTTGTGCAAGGAATAAGCCGATCTATTATAGACCTAAGTAATAACGACCTAATTAAAAATCCATTTCTAATAGTAATAAAACAGGGTTTTTAATACTGATATTTAAATGGGTTTTTAAAACGGATATTTAAATTGGTTTTAATACTGGCATTTTAATACTGATATTTAATACTGGGATTTTAATACTGGTAATTAAATTGGATTTTAAATTATTTTAATGCCGATATGGAAAATGTTTTAATACCGAGATTGAAATTGTCTTAAATATCTACATTTAAATTGGATTTTTATATCTACATCGAAGTTGTTTTCACACCGATATTTAAAATTGGATTTTAATGCCTACATTAATTTGGATCTGCATTGTAATTTTGGTTTTGATATCGATTTCTAAATTTGACTTTCAACGAAACAACTTATGGTGATGCAGATCACAGGCTAGGAAGAAACTACAGAACCATTCCAGGTTAGCAATCTTAATACAATTTATTATTAAAAACTGTTTTTAAATCAATATTTATCATTTTTGTATCTGTAAGAGCTAACAAAACATAGTAGGTTCATTGATCAATTTATGACAAAGGTAATAGGCAACTTGGAACGTTCAAAAGTCCTTAAAATAAGTAAAAAGATAGTTTTGCTGGCATCAAATATCATAAATCTGGTATATGTAAATATTCTGAAAAGGGGATAATTTTGAGAGTTGTAAATATTTAAACATTATATTGTGTAATGTTGAATGGCTTTATTTAATTAAATAAGCTAGTCGCGGCAAAAACCATAACTTAATATTCCACATCATAAGTGCTTGATTATTACGGGTAAATTTCAGAACAAAATTTATGACGGCTCAACGCTGGGATTAATATCGCAGCATCTTATGATATGCCCAATTGAGAGACCTAATATAAAGGGAATATAACAGCATTTTATAACGCCCGTCGTAAGGGCTCGTTGATCCTAATAAAAATATCACAGCATTTTATGGTACGCACAATCGTGGGGCGAATAACACAGCATTTTATGACGCCCAAATCGCAGGGGCGAATAACACAGCATTTTATGGTACGCCCAATCTTAGAGTGATATCACAGCAATATATATATATATATATATATATATATATATATATATTGCCGTGAAAATTCGAACCCCTCTAATTATCAATTTTATAACAAATCGAACATTTTGCACACAATAGAAAATTTTCAAGAAAACATTAATTTCTTACCCCGATTCCAGTCTCCTCGGTAGAATTGCTTTCTACAACTGCTTCCCTGGCTGGCTCAGTTGGGCCTCCTCTTGGATACCTAGATTCACTTTCATATTCTCTATCGTTCACGCACATTCTCAATAAAACCACAAAATAATACAACAATCATACAATATCTATTTTCCACTATTTACAAATAAAACTTCAAAATTATTTACATTTCAGTGGTTAAGTTACACCTCAATAAATTCTATTTTGTAAAGTCCAGAATTTTTAACTACCAATATCAAACACATTGAATGTACTCAGAGTAAATGGGCCCTGAATAATACCTTATCTTTCTTTCTGTATTTATAATTAGTTTCAATTAGGAAACTATGGAGTATGGTAAGCTCATGATAACCCAGTTAATTATGATTAATGTGTGCTCTTTACTTGGCATATTCTTATTACAAACACAACAAAAACCCATGTACTCATAACAAAAAATATTTAAATTCCTGAGGAACATTAATCAGCTTTATATACACCTTTAGTTTTATAGTTAAATACCACAATAAAAGTTAGTTATACGTATTACTTTCAATACTCCAAATAATGTAAAATACCATCATAGTTTACTCTCACCCATCACAATAACCTTCATAGTTTATCAACAACAACAAATCCTAAAGCGTTACCTGGAATTTCTTGAAGATTCCTGCTCCGTTGATGATGCCATTAAGTTGTTTCGTGGTACTGCTCTGCTCTGCTGTCCGCCTCCAGATATTAGTATTTAACACCCTCTAAGTAATGCTGCAATGCTGTTCATACACGATACATCCAACTTCAAATCCAATTATTACTCTTCTTCTATTTTAATTTAGATTAATTCACGTTACATAACGTTACTACACGAGCTTGTTAAAAAAAATATATTTGGCACCTCAATAAAATTTAGACTCGGCACTATCCGCGTACAAATTATGAGGCTAACACCGTACTATTTAATTTAAAATAATTTTCTATATTTACAAGCTCGTGGTAACTTTGGTACGTAGTCTGAAGCGATCAAAATACTAAGGGACTTTTATTCATTTTCAAAAAGTATTTATACATTTTACGATGCCACCCCCCGGCCGCATTTCACCCGAAGTCTTTCATTTACAATAATATTTCTTAAAATTTTTTGGGTTCAACCGTTTTCAAAATCCCCGAAATTTAGTGCGTCACGATATTTTCTGATAAATTAACATTCAACATTCCCGTGTTTGTCTGATGTACAACTAACGATATCGACCAATAGTCTATGCATTGATGTCTTACAAATCCCGCCTATATTAACGCTCTCCCTTGCTTATGCATATTCTACGTCTCCTTCTAACCTTGTTTGAGTGGTAGAAATCGATATTCCTGTCCATCTGCTATCCAACCCCACGTGGTCTAGCATACGTGCTTTAAATAACCCCTTATTAGCGTTTACTGCAAAAACATCCGACCGTCTGTATAATATACCTAGAATCTTGAGCTTTTATCTACACAAAATAAGTGGAACCTGACATTTAGAAAACATGCAGGTGTTTAATTATCGATTGTTTTAAAATAACATTTCTAGGATTTCGCTCTTCGAAGTATTTCATATAGTAAAGCGTTTCGCCTTGGATTTATCAATTTTTACACGCTCTTATGCGTTTTAAACGTTATATTCCTTTGAATTCAACTCAATTAAATTAAATAATTATTTTCATTGGCTTATGCAATTTATTTTCTTTACGCACCTAATAAATTCTTAATCCCTAATTATAAAATAATGGTAATACTTTGTATTTACTTATAACAAAGGAGATGTGTAATTTCAAAAGCATTAGTATTTGAAACCGTTTTAGTATAGTTATGTGTTGAAAGTTTTAAAACAGTTTGTCGAAGCTTTTCTAATAACATGTAAATAAGAAGCCAATTTAGCCGTTTTTATTTTTCGGGGATATTTTAAGATAATGTTGTACAAACAAAAGCAAGTTCAATTAGAGTTGGTTATCGCTCTCAATTATATTAGATTTATAGCTCAGGTGTGGAGATAGCTGTGGCCGTTACAAGTTTAACTTGACAACGGGAAACAAAGAGGTCGTGAAGGATAAAATAGGTACAAGTGAGATAAGGATAACACATGTTAGGGTAATGGAATTGTAGCAAAGGGGTGGCAATACAAACTGGAGTGAGTGCAAAGCAAAAGAGAGATTATGTTGTAAGCGTATGTTGGAGAGATAGATGTTACTCTTGTTGCATTAGGGGCGTATTGAAGGTTAACTTTGACAAGTTGGATATTTAAGATACGCATCGTGATCGGTGACAGATGTTTTAAATACGGGGATAGAAGTCAGGTAAGGATGGGTTGCGAACGTTAGATTAGCTTTTTAAGGAAATATTTTCAAAAAATCGTGGCAGTTGGAAGATTTTACTAGGAATTTTGAGCGCCCGTTACAAAATTATGGAAAACAGTGGTGTTGGTGTTTGTTTGTATTGTGAAATTGTAAGAAGTGAAGACCGTTGAAAATTATACGAGGAAGGGTATGTTTGTATTGACAGGCTTTTGTGGGGTGAGAAACTGTATATAAATTTTAGCAGGTTGTTGTGGAGCTCTCTTAAAATTTTCCCACTTGAAAATTGCTTCCTTAAAAATTCGCTCTCTGAAAGTTCTCTTAGATTCTCTCTTTTTCCTTCGATCAGAGTTTGATGATAGTCTACAAGTTATAATAGCATAAAGCTTATCAACCAGCTGATGGCTACAAAATTAATATATTTGAACTAAGATGAGTAAGTAAAATTGTTTTAATTTGAATTTGAAATAAGTTTGCAAAAAGAGAGTACATATGGAGCTGGAATAGATATCGGTGATTGTTAAAATTGCGTGTGCATCAACATTTTATGGTAGTTATCGAAGAGCTCGGGGAAATTGGATGCATTTAATATGGTAAATGAGTGCTGTTATGATTAAATGGTTACTACTGGAGAATATGGTAATGGCAAGGAAAGATGGTGTTCCTGTATGCCGCAGTCAAAGTAGTAGTGATGGCAGCCGTATGCAGAAATAGTTTTCAGGTAACTGTTGCTTTAATTGTTGGTTTTGGTTTTTTTTATTTTTCACGTGTATGAACTACTGTTCAATGACCATTTGTTCATTGTGTGTATAAGTTACGACTAAAAAGGACAAATTTGAAAGGTGACTGATAAAATTTTTATATTGCATTATTGTATTGTATTTTTATTTGGAAATTTTGATTTAAAAATGATTGATATTAACAAATGTTGGTATGTATAGGCTAAAAGGGTATATTTGAAAGATTGATGTGATATCTTTGCACAAAAGTTAAAGGGTTGTTATGAGCTCGTACTAAACATGAGGTACGGTTAATACGGGAGGAAAGCCCTGTTACATTATATAGTAATATCAATTGCAAATATTGATTGGAGTAGTTATTGGTACCAAATAAATTATGACATATATTATTTCATAAAGACGTTGTATATAATGAATAAATAGTGTGTGAACGTGAATTTTTAATTATGATTTGGCGAGCATAATTTTTATTATAAATATGTAATAACTGTATGTGATTTTCGTAGCAGATATTCTTTTTGGTTGCTAGGTAAATTGTAGAAAAAAGCTGAGCAGCCGTGGCATGTATTTTTCTTAAGCCATTCATCAGTTTCAGAGTTTGCAGCAATTAGTGGCACCCAGTAAGTAATTTAAAGATTTTTGTTTAAGCTGTTTTCCATAGCGCCAAAATACGCAGCAATTTAATGTCGACCCAAGTTGTGAGACTTGAATCAGAGAATTATATATATATATATATATATATATATATATTGCCGTGGAACTCGGGTAAAATTCTCACCAACAAAAATATATTCAAAAATTTTTAAATTCGAACATAGAAAAATTTCCAAAAATTTAAATAAGTCAAAAAAAAATCTCTTACCCGTTTTCCTCTTTTCCTCGGTTGAATGGCCTTCTTCAACTGCTTCCGGCTAGCTCATTTGGACCTCCTTTTGGATAGCTATATTCATTCATAAATCCTATCATTCACGCACACTCCCAATAAAACCACAAAATACAACAAACATACAATCTTTTATTTATTCCTATTTACAAATGCAATTCATTATTATTTTATTGTTCACGTTACACTTCAGTAAATTTTACTTTGTAATGTCTTGTATTTAATTTTAAAATCATCAAATACATAAAATGTACTCGGAGTAAATGGACCTTGAATAATACCTTCTCTAAAATTCCTTCATTATAATTTATTTATTTATTTTAATACTCTAAGTAAACTGTGGGATATGGTGAGCTCATAATAACCCAATTAATGTATGCCCTTCTACTTTGCATACTCTAAAACAAAACAAAAACAAAGCCATGTACTCTTCACAAAATTTCACGTTCTGAGGGAACGTTTAAAAGCTTTCTAGACACTTTCATTTTCTAGTTGAATACCGTAATAAAGTTATTTACACATATTCTGTTCAATACGTAAATAATTCACACTACCTTGGAAAACACTCTCATACGCCACCCCAATATTTACCGTTTATAGGAATCACAAATTTAAATCGTTACCTGGAATTTCTAGAAGATCTTCGCTCTGGAGATGATGCCATGTAATTTTCTATCTGGTCGGCAGGTCGTTTCTCGCTATTACTAGACGAACTCCCTCCAAGTTAATCCGCCAACGCCGCCTTTTCGGTGTAACGAAATTTCAAATTTCATTTCAATTATACTTCTTTCACAGTAAACTACGTTATTTAAGGTCCCGACACGAGTTGATAAAAATTATAGGTGATACCTCAATTAAAATAAGTAATATCGGCACACTAACCGCGTTTTAATTAATTTAGAGGCCATCACTAAGCAATACACTTTAAATTATTTGTTAATACTTACAACTCATGTTACTTTCATACGTGCTTTCGGGACAATCGAAATAATAAGGGCTTTCCTAATATTCTCCTAAACTATTTATATCTTTCACTTGCCACCTCCTGGCCACGGTTATTCGAAATCCACTGCACACAACACACATTCCCACAATTTTGCACTCAACCCCGATTTTCAAATCCGCGAATTTCCGTACCTCGTATAAAATTTTAAGAAAATCACGCTACACTATCCTCGTGTCTATATCAAGTGGAACTAACATATCGACCAATCGTAGACCTAATGACGTTTCTCAAATCCCTTCTATACTATTGTGGTCTCATGCTTATACGTTTTCTACGTCTCATTCTAACCTTGCTTGAGTGGTAGAAAATCAATATCCTTGTCTGTGCGCTGTCTAGCTCACGTGGACTCTCTACGTGCGTTAAATAACCCCCTTATTAGCATTCCCGTGAATATAAGCGACGGTTTATCCGACAATCTCTGTAACCATTTGTTATCTACAAATTTTAAGTAGAACGTGACCTTTTAGAAAATACGCAGGTGTTCAATCGTAACATTTTAAATAACACTTCTACGAGTTGGATATTCCACGTATTTCAACTCTCCTGATATATTTGTACGTTAGCAACGCGTCTCATTTTGGTATTACCGGGTTTTTAAACGCTTTTATGCATATTATACATCAATAATCGTTTAATTAATTCAAATTAATTAATAAATTAATGGCATTGGCTTCTACCCTTTAATTTCTTTGCAAACCTACTTAAATTTCATTAATTGTTTATAAAATTTCGTTAATACCTGATACTTAAAAATGAATTACTAATATAACTTTCGCACGTAATTTCTGGTTGTTTCTTTATACAAGGTGTTTTGAAATTGCTTCATTTATATTTATTTTTGATCTTTTAAAACCCCTATAATATATATATATATATATATATATATATATATATATTATACTGTGCAGGTTAAAGGTCAACGTGTGTAAATAGGCCAAGAAGGTATTTTTATAACGACCCGGTAGATAAAGAAATAATAATTTATTTATTATGCATCAAATCAAGAGTTTGCATACTTTAGTATAAGACAAGGCAGACGAGTACATACAGAAATTTCAGTGTTAAATGACATATTTTTATGTAGCTTCAAAGCAATAATTTGTATACATTAATTTAAGGTAAAGACAAGTAGGATCGATAACAAAGTTGACTATTGCATACAACTATGTACAATACTAAAGCTCCGCGTTAGAGATATGGAGAGGAATGTTTTTCTGGGTAGGCATTGACGGTTGCAACTGCTTTTCGTGGTGAAGCCGTGGTGGAACGAGTAAAATTCTCAGTTTTAATAGTTCGTTGAGTTTTGAGTGGAGGAATTTGGAGAATTGTTTGTAGCGAGTGCGATAGTTCAGCAAAAACTATGAAAATACGTGACTAGAGAAGGGTTTAAAGATTATAAAAGCTCTTGCCAGGGGTGGAGGAGCTCTCTTAATTTTCCGATTCGTTTGAAGTACATTAAGTAGCATCAAGAAGACATCCTAATTTAAAATTAAAAGCCACGACATAGTGCAGTCCGCCGTATATCTTTACAAGTGTTATAAATGCACGGGTTGGTGCTAGCAAGTTAAACCTGCTGAAAATAAATAATTATAAATAATTGTACGAGTAAAGCAGAATGCTACTGAGGTAAGCGTACCAAGTATTTCTTGAACGAAAGTGCTGGTAGCACATTAAATTGGGAAGGAAGCAAAAATTTGGATTTGAACAGATGGGCTGCACCAATTAAATTCTTTCCACAATCTGAATAGATAGCATCAGGAGCGCCTCTCCGAGAAACAAATCGATCAAAACACGCCATAAAAGCATTAGTAGTAAGTTCGGAAACTAATTCCAAGTGAACAGCTCTCGTGCACATACACACGAAAACACAAAAATATGATTTGAGAGAAGAAGCATTACGCCGAATGAAAGACTTAACAAGCAAAGGTCCAGCAAAGTCAACTCCAACATGAGTAAAGGCACGAGTTAATTGTACTCGGGACGGAGGCAAATTAGACATAATGGGTTGAGAAGGCTTGGAATTAAATCGGAAACATGGTATGCATTGATGTATTCGTTGTCGTATTAACGATCGTGATCCTAAAATCCAATATTTTCTTAGAATAAGAGCTTGTGTGGTAAGAGACCGGAATGCAAAGATAACGCATGATAGTGGTCGCAAATAAGTTTAGATAAAGCTGCCTTTTTAGGCAATAACAGAGGATGTTTGCTATCATAGTTCAATTGTGAATGCCGTAAGCGACCGCCCACCCTAAGCAAACCTATGGTATCAATAAACGGCGATAATTTTCTAAAAGAGGCGGAGAGAGGTTTTTTATTTTGTATTTGCAACAATTCTACTGCAAAAAATTGTTGTTGAACAAGTTTCACGCATGTTTGTGATGCATTATGTAATTCATCACAAGAAATAGGACCTAGAATTTTTTCCATGGGGTGACGGCAATTGTAAATAAAACGAATAATATATGCCACTGCATATTGCAAGCGACTTAAAGAAGAAAAATTTCTCATGAATTCAGCAAAATCACACTGTTCTAATGCAACCAGTAGTGTAGTAATTGATTTTAATTCAGGTACTTCACTTAAAGGAACAAAAGAGTAGTTGAGGTTAAAACAAACATCATTTAAATTAGATGCACCTTTCCACCACAAATCGTGGTGTAATAATTGAAGAGGGATGAGTCCACGAGAAGCGACGTCAGCAGGGTTAAGTTCTCCGGAAACATGGCTCCATTGATCAATGGAGGTATATTCTAGAATTTGGCTTACTCGATTTCCTACAAAAGGTTTTAACAAATATGTAGGCGTACGCAACCATGTAAGTACGACTTGAGAGTCTGAATAAAGTTTAGTTTCCGAAATAAGATATGGAAATTTATTTGAACGCATAGAATGAATTAATTTGGCTAATAAAAAAGCTCCAGAAAGTTCTAAGCGTGGGATAGTAAGATGCTTTAGAAGAGCAACCTTGCTTTTGGCTTGTAAAAGATTACAATTTACCGATTTATCACTAACAACATACAAGTAGACACAAGCGCCGTATCCCCTTTCGCTTGCATCGCAAAATCCTAGTAATCGATAAGTGTCATGGAATTGAGACAAAATACGAGACATTTTTAGCTGAGATAACATAGTAATTTGGTTACAAAAGCCTTGCCATTCCAGACACCACTTATGATCAGGGGTATCATCCCAATCAATTTGTTGAACCCACAGTCGTTGTAACATGCTTTACTACAAATATTACTGGAGTTAACCACCCTAAAGGGTCAAATATGCGGGCCATATAAAAAAGTACAGAGCATTTTGTAAATTCACCTTTAAAGGGTATCACGTTATAAGTGAACAAGTCTATTCCAGGGTTCCAGACTAAACCTTGTATCTTTATACCACTAACGTGATCAGAAAAAGGAATTAGAGTTTCTAATTCAGTTTGTTCGAAATCCTGTAACAATTCCTCAGAGTTACTAAACCATTTGCGCAAATCAAACTGGCCTAGAGAAAGAAGTTTTACTAGCTCGTGCTGTAGTTGCTTCGCTTCAGCAATACTTTCAACACCGCTAATTACGTCATCCATATAGGTATGATATATAATAGCTTCAGAAGCCATGGGGTAAGAGTTTCCTTTGTCTATAACCAATTGCCGAAAAACACTTTGAGCTAAGAAAGCGGAAGGAGCTAAACTGTTTGCCTAAGTTCGTACTCAGAAATGTTGTCTTGTGAAGTTGGTCTCCAAAATATATGCTGAAATTGACAATCTTGCTTACGAAGTAAGATCTGCCGGTACATCATGCGAATGTCCGCACAAACAGCAATTTTATGCGATCTAAATGTATTTATTATATCTGGTAAATTGCACTGTAATTTGGGACCAGCATATAATCTATTGTTGAGAGAAAGACCTAATGAATCTACGGCAGATCCATTAAAAACAACGCGTAGTTTGGTGGTACTACTTGTTATTTTCGAGATGGCATGATGTGGTAGAATATAATCGGATGGATTTTCGGCTAAAATCATATGACCAAGATCAAAATATTCTTGTAAAAACATATTATAAAAATTTTGTTTTTCAAGAGAACATGAAAGACGTTTTTCTAAATTTAGATAACATTTATAAGCAATATTTCGATTGCTACCGAGAGTTTAGTATTATTATTGAAAGGGAGAGCGACAGTAAAACGACCAGAGGCGTTTCGAGAATAATTTTCTAGAAAATGAGATTCGCAAATAACATCTTCTTGAGAGGGAACTTTGGGCATTTTGACTTCTTCTAATTCCCAGAAATTCCTTATATCATTATCTACTGAATCAGAAATAAAAAGAGAAGTTGCATTAACTGCGGTGTTAACATTAGGAACCAGTCCCAATAGCACGTAACCGAATATTGTTTCAATTGCTACTGGTTGGCCAGGAATGATTCTAGTACGATCAGAAAATAGCACTTCGGAACATATTTCAGCACCCAGTAGTATGTCTACGGGCAATGATTTATGAAAATTTTCATCGGCAAGCTGCAAACATTTAAATTTATGGTAAATACGAGAAGGCAGTGAGCAACCGGGAACGTTTCCCGTTATTTTAGGGAAGATTGATTAGAAAACAAAGTGCATATTACAGCTCTTTTGGATTTAATTGCAGAACCTGAAATGCCACCAACTTGGCGGAAATCATGTTGACGCTCCAACTCTAAGCGTTGGACACAATAACTTGAAATTGCGTTAATTTGAGATCCAGAATCTAAAATGCATCTCGCAGATTGTAACTTATTGTTTATATCTAAAATACGAGCTTCTACAGTACTTAATAAAACAGTGTAATTTTCTAGTGAATTTGTGACGTTGCATGTCGAAACAACTTCAGTTGTGAGTGCGGCTTTTGAATCGTTAGATTCATTAATGTGTTCCCTAGCAAGTGGTTTATGCAACAGAGTATGGTGAGAAGAGAAATGGCACAACTTACATTTACCATCAGAATTACAATTATGAGTATGACTGCCGAGGCATTTAAAACATCGATTTAAAGATTTAATAGCAACTTGACGATCGGCAATGCTAAGTTTTTTAAATGCCAAACATCCATAGATTCTATGAACCTTCCCGCAATAGGGACAAATTATACTAGCGGTTTTAGTCGCCATTGAAGTCTGAGAATTTTTAACCAAGAAGGATTGGTTTAAACTAGATTTAAAACGAAGCGGTGCATCTGGCTTTGGCGCTCTCTCTTTTTTAATATTTTCATAAAGGTCTGAAGTTTTGCTTTGCAAGGTTAAGAAATCGAACATTTGAGTACAAGTAGGAACTGCCGAACCTATGTTTGAATCAAATGCGTTTTGAGTTTTGAATTCTAGGTTGCGATAGCATAAAGAAAACAATAAAAAATCAGCCAAATCTTCAACTTTATTCGCTACCTTTAACGTGTTAACAGCATTAACATGAATATTAATAAAGTTTGAGAGCGATCCAGAGTTTTTAAATTGAAGTATTTTATTTAAGTAGTAGCTCGTAATTCTACAAGGTGAATTGTAGCGATCCTGAAGTTTTGTAAACGCTTGTTCATATAAATTGGCATGTAGAGCTAAATCCGAAATCAAGGCCAATGCTTCCCCCATAAGAAGCATTCTCATATAATAATACTTCTGGATTACGGGAATGTGATCGTTTTCATAGACTAAACTTTTGTATAACGTAATGAAATTTTGCCAATTGTCTAAACAACCATCAAACGGATTTATACTAAGAGGTTTTAAATAACTGGTAACAGGTTGAGATGCACTTGCGATGACTGCTGTATTGCCCGCAGAAGTAGAAGCTTTTTGCTTCATATCGAAAAATCGCGAACGAATAACATCGATTAAATTATCGAATAAAGATCATTGAGAATTTATCTCATCCTTTTCTTCTTCGGTGGAATTATATCTTAAAATTTTATCGTACAGAGTATCGAGTTGTTGCTCAATACTTTGCATTCGAACATATCTCGCTTCGACTGCTGAAAGGCGAGCAGCCGTTTTGACATAGTCTTGGATTTCCGTTAAACGAGAAAAATAATCCTTTAATTTCTTTTGTAGAATGTTTCTGGTAGTCATGATTAAATGTTTCTTACGCACAAATAATACTTGCACGAATTTTAGATTAAGAGTACTTCCAAAAAAGAGTTTATTGTTTGTATACAAATACAAATGTTATTGTTTTAAAACGTGTTGAATGACAACGCAATAACGAAGTTATCTGACTGAAGTATAAATGCAGTATATTTAAAAGTACACACGTGCAATACAAACTGGAAAATTTTATAGCAATTTAATTATCTTTAGAATTAAAGTGTTATGATTATTCAAAATTACAATTAATGTTGGACATACCTATTTATGTGCTTGAATTGAGGCTGTGAGACGAAGAACGAGATATAACGTAGTTTTTAATTCGGCTCGTACGGATCAAAACATTATGTATGCGACTCTTGGAACGACAAGGGACGCAATTAGAATTGCCTGGAGTGCAGTAGGCAGTAAACCAGGGGTTGAAAGGTAGAGCATGGACTGTATAGAGTAAAAAAGGAAACAGATTATAAATACAAAGTCACATAAATACTTAAAAGTACTTACCAAAGCACAACATCTGGAGCACTCCTAGGAGATGCACAGGTGCACAGAGCTAGCCGAGGAAGATCAAATTGGGAAAACAGTTTGAAGCAATTTGGTGGAGTTGGTTTGGAGTCCAGACAGGTTTGTAGAAAGTGTGGGGCACGAAGTAGCTAGCCGATTCCTAAGCTAACATTGCAATATATATATATATATAATGCTGTATTAAGGGGTTGTTTAGGAGTGTATTGAGCAATAAGGGTCGTGTAGTAACAATAAATTGCAATAGGAAGCAGAAAACTGCATTCATTTAGCAGAAAATTAAATAATTTGTACATTATGTAAATAGCAAGCATTTAACACCCTGTATATAGAACGTAATTAGCTTTAAACGATGCAAGTAAGCATATCTTACAATAGAACGCGTATTTAGCAGAAAAGTAGGTAATTCATATATTATGTAAATAGCAAGCATTCAACACTCTGTATATAGACCGTTATTAATTTTAAATAATGCCAGTGAGCATACCTTTCAACAATAGAACGCGTATTCAGAAGAAATGATCGTACATATAATTAAACGTACGTTGAGAAGTGTTCTAACTAGTTATAAAATAAAAACGCCGAAGATAAACGATAAAACCTAACAAAGCTCTATGCAACCACGCTGAAACAATAGACATTTTTTGATAAGAAAACGCAGTTTCAAACACGCATAAAAATACATAAACCAAAACAGCATTGAAGTTACATCATTTATTTCGTTCAATTATCCAAAAGGCAATGTCTATACAAAACAACAGACTTGAACGTCTGGCAAAGATAACAAGGTATCAATAGCAAATAAACTTTACGCGGAAAACCGAAGAAATTACATCAGAAACAACTTTGAAATGCAGGGAATATTAAAAACCTGGTTGGTTGAGATATCGGCAAAACTGCTTGAAAACCCAGCCCACATGTAAGTGGGAAGAGCCTATATAATACAGAGCAATGTTAGGACGAGTTTTTTTACAACTCATGCAGGGCGAAGCTGCGTCACTGTTAACCAGAGTGTCACGCGTAATTTAAATATAATAGAATATCAAGTGTATGTCACCGTGATAATAGTGCTACAATTACGAAGACTTCTTTTGCCGTTTAACGGCTTCAAGTTGCGTCGATGTAACATTGCAAGTTGCGTCAATAATAATATTTCGAATCTATGGTACATTTCTGAATATTTCGAATGTGTTGATGATAATAATTCAAATTTGGATAAATATAACATTTCGAATGTGTGTGGAATTTCTGGATATTTCAAGTTGCAATAATTCAAGTATGCGTCGACAAGAATAATTTAAATCTGGGTCAATATAATATTTCAAATCGGCGTCGACAATTATATTTTGGTACAATTCTGGTACAATTTTGATTTGCGTCGAAAGCATTGAAGGGAAGAAGTTCAATGCAGATAAAATAAAGAAGCGCAAAGTAATTTTTAGAAAACGAGGGGTTTAACTAAGCAGAGCATTGGTAGACGAATGAGGGGAACAAAGGAGTATTAATCCACAACCCGAACAACATATCGCAGGTCAGATCTATTTAATTTTAAAATATTTTTCTATTTAAATTTCAATACAAGTTAACAACAAACGTTGCATACGTTAAACTTACGTAATATTTTATAAAGAGGTGTAGAACGTTCCAGGTTTCTTTGGTAAAAAAGTAGTTTTTGGTGACTTTAGATTGAATTCAAAGCATATAAATTTTGGGATAAATAATACATATGATATTGATTGATTGAGGAGTGTATTTAAATATTTTTTAAATATTGTAAATAATATTTCTTTTCATTATATGAAACTAATTGACTTCGTCTTATCAATTTAAACAAATCATAAAGGGGTGGAGAAGAGAAAAATTGATCATCGTAACGTTGTGCACTCTGTGTAGATTAAAAAGCGCTAGCCGTGGCATAATAATAAAATTAGTAAGATTAAATTTGATTTGAGAACACAGAGAGGTGGCGTTAAGCAAAAACGTCATTACACCGAGTACGGCGTTATCATATCAATATATATTCATAATTCTTTATAAAAATCGAACCTCACGAATTGGGCGCCAAGATTTGCTGTGCTTCTCGCTCTATTTTTGAATTGCCTACGTTCTGTGCCAAGAATTGCTGTGATTCTTTTCTGATAATCGCCTCTTGACTTTTTCCGTCTCGGCTGCTCACCTAGATAACTTTCATCCTCATTCATAAAAAAAAAAAAAACACATTCCTACCACAAACATCAACGTTGACTCTATTTACATCAATATTCACAATACATTAAAATTTCAAAATTAAATTTCAACATAAATTTCAGCATCATAAAATTTCAAGTTCAAATTTGTCATCATTTTAATTTGCATCCAGAATTAGAGTCCTTGTAGGATGCATACTAATTAAGTAAACAATATTTGCAGACCTGAGTCTGAATAAAAGGGAGCATCTCCCACCCCTTTACGTTAATTTTACAGGTTAGTCTAATTGAGCTCAAAAACAGACTCAAATTTTCATCATAATCAAAAACACAAACCTGATAAATACTCCTTTCTACTTATACAAGAAAGTTTTACCTTAAAATTCAAAATTTGTTGTTTATACAAATTTACTACTGTCCCTCTTTATCAAACAAATTATAAAGATATTCAATACACACCAAAACATCTAAGATCGAACAACAATGCATAAGTTACCTGAAGGTTAATGCACTCGTGGCTCCAATGTACATCGTCCTTGCTAATCCCACCATTCCAGCTGGCTTATGTTTACGTCCTCGGATTTCTGGCCGCCTTTAAAATTTTTCTACACCACCATTTGTCTAAAAAGTTTCAGGGCTTCTCAGGAACTCATCTATGTATATCCAAATCTTGTTTTGTAGATCCAATCACGTTTACGAATAACACTTGATTACTAACACTCCCGAAAAATAGCAATGAAATTCATAATTCTTTCACGCTATACCAAAACTGCATACTTCTATTTATTTATTTATCGTTACTAATTTGGATGCTCGCTTGCAAGTCGAATTTGTCCCGCGACGGACGATTTTCAGAAATTCGCATTCTATTTTCCCTTCCGATGGCTCGGCACAATGATTCTACTAAAATTTGCACTCGTCCGAGTTGAAATCTAAGAAATTTCCACACGCCTCGCAACACGTCCGCGAACAACTAATTAATTTTACATAGAAATTGTTATGCTTCCACCTCTCATGTTTGCATCTTATTTCAACCTTACTCGCCAATTTAGTCTGTTCGTTCTATCTACAACCTGTGCTCTTGTTCTGCATATTTCCCCTCATTTAACTACCAATGCATTCCCTCTCGCTTGTCTTTATACTACAAACTTGCTTTCTTACTTGCACTCATATAGCTTGGAGCTTATCGACTATCATATGCATCGTTATTTTTGCAGGTGTTCTTAGTTCTAATACGCTGAAGGTTTTTACGTGACTTCCCCACGTCCTTATAATTTCTCGATAGCTTTAGTACTTGGAAAGATTAAATTAAATACAAGTTGAACATTTTAACTCGGCTTCTTTTTATAGAAAGCGTCCAGTGAATAATCTAAACCCCTTATTTTTAAAAAAACGGATAAATTTTTATGCTCCATGGTTTTAATAATGCGTATTATCTAATGAAATTCTACATTACTTCCTTCTACACGTTGATTATGATTATATACAAATTCTACATTCTAATTGAATGATTTAAATCTACACAGTAGGCCTTTAATTAAGCGTACTATTTTCCACTGTTTTAATATACACGGTGTTTAACATTATCTAAACAATATAAACCCTATGTTTAGAAGTAAATGACGTATTTATCCAATATGCCTTTAAATGAAGCGTATTATTACCCAAAGCGTCCTTATACACGGTGATTAAAATTATTTGATGTCGTTAATTAATTTTCTACCCTGGTCTAAATTAGAGTATTTTCCCCCTACTTGAATACAAATAATCCCACTTATTTGAATTAAAATATGAACCATCTAGACTGCAAAAAAAAATTTACAAAAAAATTGTCTATCTCACTATACACTTATCTTTCTAACTTACCTAACTTATATCCAAACACAAAAATATTTACTAACTTTTACCTAATTTTATAACTTGAAATTATCCCTAACTTCATCCTACTTATCCATCTAATCCTATACACATCCTATATACCTATCCTATTCCTAACTTTTAACTAATCTTCACTATACTCACTTCCACCTACCTAATCCTATATACCTATCTTATTCTTAACTTTTCTATTCCTAACTCTCCACTAATCTTATAAGAAATATCTACACTTAACCTATCTTATTTTCTTCCTACATTTAATTTTCCTTCTCATCCTATATACCTATTTCTAACTATCCCCCATATTTATCTTATACCTAGCTTTATTTTCTATAAACGCTTACTTATACTCTTCTATATACACCTATTCTATCCCTATATTTTGTTCATTTAATCTTCATTTCTTATTTAAATCTGACTCTTTTCTTGATCCTCCAAGTCTTTCTTCTCACCATCCTAATACTCTTCATCCCTATTTCTCCCCCTTCTATATCTATACTTATCATCCCTGTTATCTCACATACAATAAACTTATCATCCCTATTATCCCGACTCTTAAATATTGCTTCTTCTTCAGTCCCTACACTTGTCTGTTTCTCATTTATTATTATTTCTTTTTCTGCGGACAAACCAAACGATACTACCTTAAATTATAGATTTTTCCTTCTACGGAAAATTCTGTGTATCTTCTAGAATCCTTGTGTAATGGAATCAGCCAGAATGAATTCTTTAAATTTAATTTACTAAAAACAAACTTGCCACTTAACCGCGTCAAAAGTGTGTCCATGGATGGTGGACAATGGAATTGCGGTTTGGTCCGTTGATTAATTTTTCGTGCATCTAAACATAAACGAATACTATCATCCTTTTTCTTAACCACCACCAACGGATTTATGAAATGAGTGTTTGAGACCTCTATTATGCCATCTTCCAACATTTTATTTAATTTTGCTTTCACCTGCTCCCGATATGCTGCTGGAATAGGATAAACCTTGGCGTTGAACGGTTCTGAATTATTCACTTCCAACACCTGCTCATAGCCTAACGCTGTGCTTGCTTCTACCCCCACTAATTCTGCATGTTTTTGTAATAAAGCTTGAACCCCTACTATCCTATCCTCTGGACATCTTATTGTGTTGATCTGTTTAACTCCATCATCCTCTACCTCTACTACATTAATACTCAACCTCGTGTCATCCTCTGTGACATCATAACTGCCCTTCCATGGCACTACCCTATCCTTAATCCTTACTACCTTCCTTTCCATATCTATCAAAACCCCTAACTTCATCATACAGTCAACACCTAAAATGCTCTGAAACTTCAGTCCAGGTACAATTACAAACTCCTGTTCACAGCTTAAACCTCCTATATTTATCCTAAGCACCACAACACTATTTACTACAGCAAACTTCCTTTTATTTGGAGCTACTAAATGGCTACGCTTTATAGGCATAATTCTATCACAAACCTTATCCCTAATTTTGCTGACGAATTCCTCCGATATTAAACTCGCCTCTGCCCCTGTATCAAGTAATACTTCTACATTATTCTCAAAAATTTCTATATTAATAATTGGCAAACATAATTTTTCTACAGTTTCTGGCTCTACTTTCTCCTCAATTTTCAAAAATTCACGTGGATGTTCATATACATTTACACAAAAATCTAGTGGTCTGTCGCGTTCTAAAAATCCTGTCTCATCCCGTTTTCTGTGCTTGGTCCTGGTTGTCCTTCTACAACCTGTGCGTACGTCCTCCTCGTATTCATATCCGTGTCCCTGTCTCTATTTGGCGTGTTCATCACTGTCCTGTTTACTTCCGGTAAACTGTTCTGTCTCGTGTAACTAGGTCTTGACGTCGGTCCCCTAGTCGCACTATTGCTTCTGTATTCCTGTCGTCGTCGTTCCCAATTCGGTCGAAAGTTTCTATTGTAGTCAGGCCGTCTCGGAAAATTCTGTGTCCTGTTGTCAAACCTAACCGTGTTAATGTTTCGTTCACGTACCTCTCTTGTCCGTCCTACACATACATCGTCATATCCCTGTAAATATTCCAAAAATGTCTCACGTTCTGTACTGTTTTGTAAGGCCACGTGTTGTCTGATTTCGAGTTCAAAATGTCGTGATAAGTATTTGATTATTTGTCTGTCCGTCAATGGTGGATTAAGTTGTTTGGCCACACTGTATTTGCGAATGGCATATTGTTCCCTAGAACCTGCAAACTCTCCCTTAAATTTTCCTGTAATCAAGTCGTCTCTAATCTGATCCTGTTTGTGATCACTCCAGTAATGCTGTAAAAATTTGTTTTCAAAGTCCTGATATGCGTCTATGTCCTGTCCTACTAAATTATACCATGCTTCCGCATTGTCTTTCAATAAAGCCTTTATCGTATTTAGTTTAGTCTGTTCGTCGAATAAATTTCCCCCTAGATTTCTTACACTATTAATAAAAATTTGTGGATTTACCCTGTTATCGCCATCAAATTTCATATGTTGGTCCAATGATACGCCACCTGTATAAAATCTGGGACCATCCCCCGTTAAACTTGACATGTTGTATTTAATACTATCAACTTCGCGTTCTACCCTGCCTAACTGATCCCTACATGAGTCCGTTACTTCGGTCATTTTTATATTTATCTCTTCTTCACAAAAAATACGTACTTCGGACCTTAAATGTCCCATTTCCTGTCGAAGACCTGTAATGTTTTTCTCATTTCTATCAACCCTACTTTCTACTTCCCCCATTTTCACGAAAAGACTATTTTTAAACTCTGTAAATTCTTTAGTAGATTGCTCAATTTTCCCGCTTATCTGCTCTAATTTTCGGTTGGACTCCTCCCTCGCTCTATTCGATTCTTCCCTAGCTAATCGCATTTCCTCTAACATTCTCATCATTAACTCATTTCCTGTTTCTCCTGACTCCGTCTTAGACTGATCCCTACTACCTCCTGCTCCTTAATCCATTTCTGCTTCTGTCGTCTTAAATAAAGCACTATCACTGCTTCCTATTTCCACCCCTTGACTTCGAAGCCACTCTTTTCTCTGCATCCGTCACACTTTTTACCCCCACACACGCCTACACACTTCTTTCACACACCTACAAAAATATTCACACTCAGCTCTTAATTTCAGGGTTGTCAGTTTCCTGAAACAGTTACACACTATCTGAAATTAGAGCCCTCACGTTCGGGTCGCCAAGATTTGCTGTGTTTTTCTTTATAAGAATCGAGCCTCACGAATTGGGCGCCAAGATTTGCTGTGTTTCTCGCTTTATTTTTGAATTGCCCACGTTCTGTGCCAAGAATTGCTGATTCTCTTCTGATAATCGTTTCTTGATTCTTTCCGCCTCGGCTGCTCACCTAGATAACTTTCATTCTCATTCATAAAAAAAACAAACACATTCCTACCACAAACATCAACGTTAACTCTATTTACATCAATATTCACAATACATTAAAATTTCAAAATTAAATTTCAACATAAATTTCAGCATCATAAAATTTCAAGTTCAAATTTGTCATCATTTTAATTTGCATCCAGAATTAGAGTCCTTGTAGGATGCATACTAATTAAGTAAACAATATTTGCAGACCTGAGTCTGAATAAAAGGGAGCATCTCCCACCCCTTTACGTTAATTTTACAGGTTAGTCTAATTGAGCTCAAAGACAGACCCAAATTTTCATCATAATCAAAAACACAAACCTGATAAATACTTCTTTCTACTTATACAAGAAAATTTTACCTTAAAATTCAAAATTTGTTGTTTATACAAATTTACTACTGTCCCTCTTTATCAAACAAATTATAAAGATATTCAACACACACCAAAACATCTAAGATCGAACAACAACAGTATAAGTTACCTGAAGGTTAATGCACTCGTGGCTCCAATGTACATCGTCCTTGCTAATCCCACCATTCTAGCTGGGTTATGTTTACGTCTTCGGATTTCTGGACGCCTTTAAAATTTTTCTACACAACCATTCGTCTAAAAGGTTTCAAGGCTTCTCAGGAACTCATCTATGTATATCTAAATCTTGTTTTGTGGATCCAATCACGTTTACGAATAACATTTGATTATTAACACTCCCGAAAAATAGCAATGAAATTCATAATACTTTCACGCTATACCACAACTGCATACTTCTAATTATTTATTTATCGTTACTAATTTGGATAATTGGTACAGTAATACCCGCAAATATAACTAGACTTTATTACCTTTTTTATCTATCTTCTCTAAGTGCACTAATGCATTATAACTTTTATCGTAGCACGTAATCACCATCTATTCTGCTTGAAGTATCGAATAAAATCAAAAATAAAGAGAGCTAAACTCCTATCAGCAAGGGTTTATATAATGGCTTGCTTGCAAGTCGAATTTGTCCCGCGACGGACGATTTTTAGAAATCCGCATTCTATTTTCCCTTCCGATGGCTCGGCACAATGATTCTACTAAAATTTGCACTCGTCCGAGTTGAAATCTAAGAAATTTCCACACGCCTCGCAACACGTCCGCGAACAACTAATTAATTTTACATAGAAATTGTTATGCTTCCACCTCTCATTTTTGCATCTAATTTCAACCTTACTCGCCAATCTAGTCTGTTCGTTCTATCTAGAACCTGTGCTCTTGTTTTACATATTTCCCCTCATTTAACTACCAATGCATTCCCTCTCGCTTGTCTTTATACCACAAACTTGCTTTCTTACTTGCACTCATATAGCTTGGAGCTTATCGACTATCGTATACATCGTTATTTTTGCAGGTGTTTTTAGTTCTAATATGCTGAAGGCTTTTACGTGACTTCCCCACGTCTTTATAATTTCTCGATAGCTTTAGTACTTGGAAAGATTAAATTAAATACAAGTTGAACATTTTAACTCGGCTTCTTTTTATAGAAAGCGTCCCGTAAATAATCTAAACCCCTTATTTTTAACAAAACGAATAAATTTTTAGCTCCATAATAATGCGTATTATCTAATGAAATTCTACATTACTTCCTTCTACACGTTGATTATGATTATATACAAACCCTACATTCTAATTGAATGATTTGAATCTACACAGTAGGCCTTTAATTAAGCGTACTATTTTCCACTGCTTTAATATACACGGTGTTTAACATTATCTAAACAATATAAACCCTATGTTTAGAAGTAAATGACGAATTTATCCAATATGCCTTTAAATGAAGCGTATTATTACCCAAAGCGTCCTTATTCACGGTGATTAAAATTATTTGATGTCGTTAATTAATTTTCTACCCTGGTCTAAATTAGAGTAATATATATATATATATATATATATATATATATATATATATATTGCAAAACTTTTCTTGGAACTGGTCATTAATAATTAATTTGAATGTTTTCTACATGTAAAATAAACACTTTTTTCTTGCTTTTTAATTTTTATTATTCATATGACGCGTTTCGGTTAAAAAACCATTTTCAAATATGAAACCATTTAATGCAAAGTCAAACTACTAAAACTTACAAACTAAATAAATTATTTCTAACATTGTAGGATAAGCAACAATACATCCTAATAATACTCTTTTGGGTATGTTTTTAATTTAAATATATATATATATATATATATATATATACATATTTTGTTGTGATACTGTAGCAATACCCCTGTACGCCTTTTATGTGATTTAAAAAGATAAAATTTTTAATTTGTCAATTTTTGATTTTTAATGTGTAATTTTAATTGCGTCAGCTAGCTTAGTTTTTAATTACGCACGGAGCTTGCGACAATACGACAAACAAAGGGTTTAAATTTTACCTTCTACCTGTTCTAATCTTTAAACCAAAACACCATTAAGCACAAATTATTATAATGTTCTCACAAATATTTACAACGTATGAAATGTTTAAGAATTTTCTGAATTGATCTTTCATTGAAAAAAAAATTATTATCATTCCCAAAGATGATCAAACCTCCAGGAAAATTACTATTATTATTATTAACTAAAGCTCCATGAATGTTCATGCAACTTCTTTAAATATTTACGTAATTTACAACGTGTACTCAAAAAAAAGATCCTTGCCGACCCTCACATAAATTATCTTGAAAGTAATTTTTAAATTATTTAAATTAGAAATATTCAATGAAATGTTAAGTTTTAAATCAGTTAGTTTAGAAATGTACAACAAAATATTCACAATTAAATAATAAAGCATTCAGATTGGCTAACCTGTTGTTTTCAGCTCGAATCAGTCCCTGGTCTAACTGCTTTAGATATTGTCTGCATCCTTCTTAGCATAGCCCTTAAATCACTCTAGCGTCCCTCGTTAAACTCCTTGACAATTCATAGTAGAAGTAAATGATTGTTGCATTTCCTCATTTGATCCAGTAATTACTTATAATCGCTTATCCTTAATCATTCATAAATATTCTCTAGTAATTATTTAGAATTGTCTTCCAGTAATTATTTAGAGCCTTTTTTATTAATCTTAATATTAGAATTAAAATTAAAACAAGTTTTAGTTACTTACGCCTTTTGAAAGGTAAAACCACAAACCTCTTACTTTTTCATAATTACAATGGTATTATTTTACACTTCACAATAAATCACTTTACGTAAATATCTTCGTTTCAAAGGATGTGAACTAAGCCTTACTTTATGTTGAAATCATTTGTTTACAAATCCGGTCGTATTTAAATGCATCGTCTATCTATTGACAAGCGTAAAGTTCGTTGCTATGCATGATCTTTTCAACCGGGTTTTTGGATATTTCATCGTATTATATTGTATGTTAATATCAACGCGTTGCTTTTGTTACGTACTATTTCGAGTTAATAGCATTAATTTTCTTGGATTTTCATACTTCTAGATAAGTAAATCATTGTTTGTTCAAATAAATTTGGTGAACTTTGATTTTAATTACCATGTCTTGCTTGTTTGCAATAAATCAGGTGTCGATTTTAGTTTTCTAGTCACGTAGACTTAAACCAATTTATGCATTAAATTATATGCGTTTGCTATCTTACGCATTTTTAAACCTGCTTGTTATAATTGGGATTTCAGGCGTAATAATGATACGTTATCCATGAGTGTCGCATTTCAGCTTGCGCTTTTGTTGTTTTACGTCTTGCAAATTTATTTATTCAAATAAATGTTGAAAATATTTTTTATTAACTAAATTAATTATAATTATTGTTTATATGCAAGGCGTTGTCATTTACTTTCCAGTCCAATCATCGTATTTCTTGTTTTCTTCAGAAAACGGTCTCGTTTTCTGAGCCCTCATGTATTTTATATGAAGTGCGCTATACTATTGGTCCTAGCTACCCCTAGATGATGTTGTTAACACGGCAATATATATTGTAGTAGTTTTAAAGAACTAAATTTAAGTATAAACAAGGCAATTTCAAACACCCTGTATAGAGGAAACAACCAAAATTTACGTTCAAAATTTATTTCATTTAATGAATTTAAAGTAACAAGTATTATCAAAATTTTACAATTAGTGATTAAAATTTAGTTAGGTTTGTAAAGAAAATAAATTGTAGAATCCAATGCAAATTATTAATTAATTTTATTGAGTTTAATTGAACGGGTAATTACGTCTAATACGCATAAGAGCTTGAACAATCGATAATACCAAGGTGAAACGCTTTGCTGACACATAAACAGCCGTTGAATATAAAATACCTTGAAACGCAACCTCCTAGAAATGATGTGTTAAAAAGTTTGTTAATTGAACACCTGCAGGTTTTGGAAATGTCAGGTTCCCCTATTTGTGTAGATAAAAGACAGTATTCAAAGTATATCGGGTAAACGGTCGGACGGTTCGCGTAAATGTTAACTAAAAGTATCCTTAGAGTGCAGAAGGGATAGACGATCAATGAAATTCTTCGGAATGAGACAGGCATAATAACAGTTCACTTCATAACGCGCGTATTCAGTCCACATGGGTTAGTTTGAAACGCGGACAGTAATATCGATTTCTACCACTCAAACAAGGTTAGAAGGAAACATAGAATATGCATAAGAGAGGAATAGCGTTAATACAGGCGGGGTTTCAAGACGTCATTGAATATCTTATTGGTCTATATAGTTAGTAGTATAACAGACAAACACGGGAATATTGAATGTTAATTTTTCGGAAAATAAAATAACAACGAGTTAAATTTCAAAGAGTTCGAAGACGGTTGAACCAAAATTTTAAGAAGTATTAGTTTTAATTAAATGTTTTGCGTTAGAAGGGTCTGGAGAGGTTACATTCAAAGTGTATAAATACGCGAAGAGAATTAGCATCGCTCTCTTTTCACTTCGTTCTTTTAGTACTATTATCGCGTCAGACTACGAACAGAAATTTACCACGAGCTTGTAAGTATATAAAATTATTTTAAATTAAATAGTACAGTGTTGGCCTCATAATTTTGATACGCGGATTGTGTCGAGTCTAAATTTTATTGAGGTGCAACATTTATTTTAAACCAGCTCGTGAAGTGAAGTAATGAAACGTAAATTAAATTAAACTAAACTAAAGTACGCAATAATGAAAGAAGTGTAATAAATTTGGATTTGGATTTAGATTTGGATGCATTGTGAAGGCAAAGCATGCAGCACAACTTAGATGGTGTTTATCTACAAATAGCTAGAAGCGGCCAGCAGAGCAGAACCACGAAACAACTTAACGGCATCGTCAACGGAGTAGGGATCTTCAAGAAATTCCAGGTAACGCTTTAGAATTTGTTGTTTTTATAAACTATGAAAATTGTTGTAATGTGTGAGAGTGAGCTATGAAAGTGTTTTGCATTATTTTGCGTATTAAAACAATACGCATAACTAACTTTTATTATAGTATTTAAATATAAATCTAAAGGTGTATATAAAGCTTATTAACGTTCCATCAGGAATTTAAATTTTTATTGTTACGAGTACATGGTTTTTTTTGTTTGCAGTAAGCGTATGCTAAGTAAAAAGCATACATTAACTATACAAAAAAAAACTGGGTTATCATGCGCTCATCATACTCCAGAGTGTCCTAATTAAAATTAATTATAAATAAAAAACAAAAAATAAGGTATTATTCAGGGCCCATTTACTCCAGTTACATTCAATGTGTTTAATATTTCTAGTTAAAATACTGGACTTTACAAAAATAGAATTTATTGAGGTGTAACTTAAGCACCGAAATATAGATAATATTGGATTTTTATTTGTAAACAGTGATAAATAAATATTGTATGATTGTTGTATTATTTTGTGGTTTTATTGAGTGTGTGCGTGAACGATAAAGAGTATGATAATGAATCTAGGTATTCAAGAGGAGACCCAACTGAGCTAGCCAGGAAAGCGATTGAAGAATTGAGTTGATGGGAGCCGAATCTGGGTAAAAAATAATTTTTTTGAAAATTTTTTCTATTGTGTGCTACTGAGACTCGATTTAGAGAGGTTACACGGCAATATATATTGTAATGTCAATAGGAGGTACAAGGCTTCTAAGGGTAGATTTGTGTTAAAGGGGGTGTATGCCAAATAAAATGATCCATATATCAGATCCCGTAATTCAAAAATTATGTTTTGCCGTACTTTACATATGCTAAAGTATTTACAATGTTAGTTTGAAATGTATGTGCCAAAAGGTAAATTAAATGACTTGATGACGTTGATAAAATACACAGTGCTCAAGGTTTTATACTGAGTTACAATTTAATAAGCCATTGAAAGTACATTTGCCATCCGAAAACCGGATGCGTCTACGGATGTCTACTATCAACCACGCATCCAGGTCATGTGTGAATTATTTTGGCTTTTTTTATTTAAATAGAATCAACTTTTGGACAAATTTGTAATTTCAAAATTATAAGTAATAGCAGTGTCAAATGTGATTGGAGAATTGTGAATTATTTAGGACCAATGATAGAATTATGTACAAACTAGGAAAGTGTAAAAGGACAACAGTGAAGGTATTTGTGACACAAAATAAGGGATAAAATGTTATTGGATGTTTTTATTTATGTAATATGTGATTAAGTAAGCTGGGTTGTTGTACTTATCGCCTTGGAAAGTAAACAAGGGATCTTTTTTCGATTTAATTTGGTGTAAAGACGTATTTTTGTAAACCTGCGCTAAAATTGTTTAAATATTGGAAAGTAAATAAATGTGTTTGGAGTTTAAGAGTTTGATTTAATAAAGTGGAGTAACGAGAAGCATCGGTGGTTAGTAAATGAATAGCGACGACGAATTAAAGAGAAGATTGGTGTTAGTGAAATAGCGAAGCGGCGAAAAGTAAGATTGTTTAGGAACGAGATTTGATAAAGGCAGAAGGCATCGGTGAGGAATTGTAAGCGTGAATAAGATTTGGATTGATTTGGTTACGGATTTATGGTTAAAGGGGCATTGATTGGATTGAATTGGATATATAGAGATTTATGTATAGCGGGTCGATGAGTGGTTTTTAAGATAAGGAACGAGAATAGGTTTGGATTGAGCTGAAACGAGAATAGGTTTGGATTGAGCGGCACGGAAAGTAGATTTGGATTGAGCGATTTGAGAGCAACAATTGGAAGAGTTAAAGGCTACGAAGAAAGTAATACGGAAGAATTAGTGCAGGGGAAGTAAACAAAACGGTTATTCTAAATTCTAAAATTCGGGTTATTTATTTCAGATTGGGGATCAACAAAATTATACAAAGACACCTGGAGGCGATACGAAAATTTCAAACGATAGTGAATCCATGTAAAGACGCATACGGCGACAAAGATCTTGAGCCAGCAGTAAAAAAAGGCCAGCAACGAAGTATAAACCAGGTGAGTGCTGTGAAATATCTTATAACGTCAAAAGTCATAAATTTGTGGTATTAAATTAATTTGGCACAAGGCAACGTTGATCATAATTAAAATTTGGCATATACAAAACTAGATTCAACAATTAGTACTAAAACAAAAGAGAGTGCAGTTTGGTTGGGCATTGCACATCTACTTACCACGGAACCCACGGTAAGTAGGTGAACACCCTGAGAATAAAGAGTTTTAAATAGTCGAGGCATCTTAATAACAAGTTTTGATTAAATAACCAACCAAACGTTGCAAAAGTACGGGGCGTGCAATAGGTGTTTGCACATTATACAAAAAAGCATTGAAATTTATAAAAATAAGGCGCGCGGCAATAGAGTGGGGTGCAGCACAAGAAGGTATATATATATATATATATATATATATAAAATACTCATATTTAGACCAGGGTAGAAAATTAATGAATTACATCAAATAATTTTAATCACCGTGTATAAGGAATTTTATTAGATAATACGCTTTATTAAAAAACCGTGGAGAATAAAAATTCATTCGTTTCATTAAAAATAAGAGATTTAAATTATTTACAAGACGCTTTATATAAAGAGAAGCAGTATTAAAATGCTCCACGTGTAATATAATTATTCCGCGTAAAGAAACAAATGGAAATTACGTGCAAAATTTATATTAATTAACTCAATTTTAAGTAACCGGTATTAAACAAAATGTACAGATAATAATTAATATTTAATTAGGATTCACTAAAAATTAAAGGGTATTATTTAAATTGGAGTTAATTGAACCGTTAGGAACATATAATACGTATAAAAGCTAGTAAAAAACCCAATAATATTCAGATCGTTGAAGTATTATGTTTGAACACCTGCGTATTTTTAAAAAAGATCGTTCTGCGTAAATTTTGCAGATAACAAATGGTTACAGAGAATCTTGGAGAAACCGTCGGTTAATATTCACGGGAAGGCTGGATACGGGGTTATTTAACCCAGATAAGAACACACGTGGACTGAAATAATCGATAATAAAGAATATCAATTTGCACCAATAAGAACAGGTTAGAAAAGAAAAGAGAAAATGCGTCAAGCCGAGACACATATAGTAAAAGGCGTGAGTGGAGCAACGTCACTGGGTTGCGATTGGTTGAAAATAAGAGGCAAACTTGAGAGGTAAAAATAACATTTCTGTATAAAAATTAATTAGTTATTTCCAGACGTTGCGAGCCGTGTCGAAATTTCTGAGATTTAACTGGTGCGAGTGCAAATTTAATAAGAACCGACGCACAGGCGGGCGAGATGGGAACATAGTATACGAAATTCTAGAAACTGGCCGTTTTGGGGACAAGACCGACAGACAGGCTAACCACTATTTAAACCCGTGTTGATAGGAGTGGGGCTCTCTTAGATTTTCGAATTGATTCAATGCGTTAAACAGTGCTTTTTAGTTTCCGATCTTGATTGAATAATTTAAACAGTTTTCTCGTATATTTTGGTGATTTAAAACAGTTTGTTCTTTACGTGCTACAATGAATGTAATTTAGTGCACTTAGAAAAGAAGATACAAGGTAATAAAGTTTAGTATCACTGTACCAATTAGTCAAATTTGCAACGACAAATGAATACACAAAAGTAGGCAGTTTTGGCGTATATTGGTGAAAGAAGTATGAATTTCTTTGTTATTTTTCGGGGGTATTAATAATTAAATGATTCGTAAACGTGTCTGGATCCACAAAACAAGCTTCAGATATACACAAATGAGTTCCGGAAAAGCACTGAAACAACTTTAGAGGAATGGTGGTGTAGAAAATTTTAAAGGCGACCAGTAATACGAGGACCTAAACATAACCCAGTTGGATTGGTGTGATTAGCAAGGACGATGTACATTGAAGCCACTAGTGCAGTAACCTTCAGGTAACTTATGCTTTGTTGTTCGATTTTTGATGTTTGGTGTGTGTTGAATAACTTTATAATTGATTTACTTAAAATGGACAGTAGTGAAATTGTACTAACAGCAAATTTTAAATTTTAAGGTGAGATTTTCTTGTTTAAGTAGAAAGGGGTATTTAGTATTTATGTTCTGGATTATGATGAAAATTTGGGTATGTCTTTGAGCTCAATTAGACGAACCTGGTTAATTAACGTAAAGGGGTGGTAGATGCTCCCTTTGTACTCAGACTCAGGTCTGCATATATTGTTATATTAATTAGTAGGCATCCTACAAGGACTTTAATTCTGGATGCACATTAAAATGATAACCTTCCATCTCCTTCTCAAATTGATTCAAGTTGTTACAATCTCTTTCTACCTCTATATGGACTTCCTCCTCCCATTTAATCCTTGCATCCCCCATAATTATCACTTTATTCTCAGTATTTATTATACTTTTCATCTTACTAATAAAATCCATTTCCAGAATGACATAACTCTTAACTCTGGCACTACTAAAAACTCTTGCTATACCTCAATCCTTCCAAACCTAACTTTCAGAATTATGATACTTTTGATAACTGCAAACTTCTTATTATTCGGCGATACTAAATTATTCCTTTTAATAGTGATAACTTTCTGCATTAACTCATCTGCATTATCTTTAATAAAACTTTCACTTACTAATGTTACTTTATCTCCTGTGTCTAAAATTTTTTAATCTGTTTCCTTCTACTTGTAATTTTATTGTAGGCAGTAAATCATTTTTCTCATTAACTTGTACATCATTTTTCAAATCCAGTTCTATAAATTTGTTTATTAATTTCTATATCTTCGTCTTTTGAATTGTCTGTATCTAAAAATACAGTCTAGTTGACATTCCAAGTCGATTCACGATCTCTGCATAGGGTCTCCTATTATCGTTGCTACTATCTATTCCATATCTTTGCATGTGTGTCATATTTTTTTCCTGGTTACGGATCAATTCTCAATGGCACGGGCTTCATTGTTCATCCTTCTCCCCATCCCGTTTCTCTTAATGACATTTCCTCTATTCCAATTATTTCTTTGAATATTCACCCTTTTAAATGGTCTGCTTTGATATCTCTCCTGCACATTATTCCACTGGAATCTAAAAGCATTCATGGGTCGACTCCTTGGTCTAGACTCCATCCTCCTTGGTTGCTCTATATCATCATATCGTTGAAGATATTTCCAGAGCACATCTTACTTCCGTCTCAAAGTGATCTGCTAAATACTTCATAACTTGCTTGTCCTCTAAAGGAGGATCAAATTGTCTGGCAACACTAAATTTCTTAATGGAAAACAACCCCCTAGTAATGTCTGAATCTTTACCACATTTGTCCATCAATAAATTATCTCTAACTTTAAATTGCTGGTTGTCTCCCCAGAAACGTTTTATAAATTTAATCTCAAAGTCTTTAAACGAACTCAACTCACTTTCAATTAGTCCAAACCAAATTTCTGCACTTTCTTTCAACATGGACCCCACAATATTTAACTTTGTTTGTTCATCCCAGCTACTTTGTGTTAAAGTTTTTATGTTATATAAAAATATCTTAAAGTTACGTTTAATATCCCCATTAAATTCCGAATGATGTTCCAACGAAACACTGGTTGGACTCCATCTTAACAGTTCCCCAACATAAATATTTTTAACTCTATCTTCTAAATTTTCAAACCTATTTTCAAGATTCCCAGTCTATTTTGGGATTTCCCAAATCATTTCTAAATGTTTTAAATCTCTTGGCAGCTTCCCTCTATTTCGTTTACTTTCTGTTTTAAAGTTTTAATTTTGTAATTAGTTTCTTTTATACGTTCGTTCTGTTTCGGTTTTATTTAAACAATTTCCCCTTTAACGTCATCCATATCCTCTAAAATGTGTACCACTTTTCTTCTAATTTCAAATTTAATTTCTTTAATGGTCTTGTCAGTTTCCTTTAAGCCCGAAGTTAGTTTTTCATTTATCTCTTTAAATTTCTTTTCATTCTTTTCACTTTCTAATATTACCCTTTCCCCCAATTTTGCCATATTCTCTCCAAATTCTGCTCGTAGCTCCAGAGTATTTTTATCAAAATTTTCTCCCATTTCTATCATACTTTCTTTGTGTTCTTGTATACATTTTTATTTTTTTCACTCATTGCTTTCATATTTTTCTTTTGTTCTTGCATATTTTGATTTAGAATTAATAAAAGATCCATCATTTTTGATTCCTGAGCCTCTCCCACGCTCTGTTCTTTCTTAGCCTCTGGATTCGCAAAACAAACGCTTTCCTGAGAACCAATTTCCATTTCCTCAGCTATCAAACCTTCACTAACTTCTTTCATCCTATTGGTTATACTGGAAACCCATCAGATATTGCAAAAAGAAAACTCCAAAAATTGCTACGAACCAAGAAACTCTAAATTCAGACGACCTAATCGAGTCCTAGGTTAGGACGCCGCTTAAAAAATGCTGCGTTAAAACCCTGCATTGGAGCGCCGCTAAAAGAATGCAGTGATAACGCCTCGTATCGGGTATCGCTGGCAGAGTGCTGTGAAATGTACAACAATGGGAAATTTGTAATTATCAGCTTACCCTCCTTTCTAACTTTTCTTTGCACGGAAATTATTCTATGGAATCTACAAAATGAAATAAAACACGGCAGTCCCTAGAAAGATCCATAAAGTCAAAAACACCCATTCCTCACCCAAAACAGCTTACGAAACAATTTACAGTTCCAGTTTATACAACAAGCAGTCTAAATTCCTACCTAATATTTACTCACAGATACACAACTAGGCGGATAATCTACCCATCCTGTATTCCTACGCTTGAAAGGGTAATTGGCCAAAAATCCTTGACATATAGTTTATTTAGTAAAGGTTAAAATATTTCGAACTTCGCAAAAACCTTGGTTAAATATCCGCTTTACAAAACGAAATTATTATAAGATTAAGATTTATTATAAATTAGATTCAAATGACAAAATACTCAAATATCGGATACAAAACAAATAAGTCCAAAATTATTACTTTCAAACTCTAACAGAGCTTTATCATCATCCTTGGGTCTTCAGTCCTGAAACTGGTTAGACGCGTACCATCATTGTTTTCTATTCTGAACTAACCTACAGATTTCCCCGAAATTTGCACAGTCTGCATCTGATCAACATCTACATCCACCTCTTTCTTCCTATCTCTGCTTGTCATATATCCCATACTATTCCCCAAAAATGCCTTAGAATGTATTCTGTCCTTCTATTTCTCATATTTTTTTCCCAAAGATATCCTTGTTCCCCTACTGTTTCTATAACTTATTTGTTATTACCTTTGTCTGTCCATCCTCATACATCTTAAGCACGGCATTTCAAAGGCTGCTACTGTTCTTCTGTCTGTTTTTCAAACAGCCCGTATTTCGTAGGCATACTGTCTGTGCTGTGCTTCACACATACGCTTTCAACAACTTTTTGTTCTATGTTTGTTGTCTTTCATCATAGGCGCCGTTCCTTCTTGTTAAATGCAGTTCGGTCCCCTTTATTGTTTTACAATTACATACCCTATTTCTTCGACATTTAGTGGTTGCGAAGGGGGGTAAGCAGCCTGTGGCTGCCAAGTTCCCCCAGCACTTGAACATTTACTGATTTAATATTTTTTCCAATATATCTTTTCGCACAGTCAACATTAGTTGCAGATATTTCACAACCAACACCTGTAGTTGTTTATAACAGAGCTTATCCAATTTCTAATTAAGAGTAGTAAATACCTAGCTATTCCATTTTAAAATTAACAGTTAAACTCCAGTTTACCAGTTTGTTTATATAATTTTAAATCTTCATTTGGAATTTTGATTTTCACAGTGCATTTTCTATTTTTCAATTAATTAACTTCAAAGTAGAATTTGTTTGGAAGGACGTTCAATTCTCGTAGTGTTTTAAAAAATTAAATGTTCCATATTTATGCAAAATTACGATCTAAGAATTACTTACTTATTTAAAGTTACATATTAAACATTAAACACTGTACGTATGTCGCATACTAAAAGTATCATGTTCGACGTCTTAAAATAAATTCCGAATTTATGAATGATTTGCTGAATACTATATCTCAATTCTGACATGTTTTTGGCAAAACGCGAAATAATGAATAAATCGTTCTAATTGAATTCCGGATTTTATATTGAATTATTTAAGTACGTCACAATTTCCACAGTATTCCAGATTTAATTGAGGAATGACTCCCCTGGGTGATGTAATTTTAAAAATAATGGCGTGCTTTATGGTTTAATTAATGATAAACTATGAATTATGTTTATCTTGAAACGTATCGTTTATCGTTGTTTAATGCTCATAGTTAATGTTCGCGTCGCATTCCTGCGGAAAGCTATAAACTAATTCTTATACTTTATTATTTTTTATGTTTGTTTGAGTTCACCGAATAGGACGTTTAAGGTTTAATAACGTTCCTTATTAATTGGCGTATTTAAGTAGTTCTTAGTACAGATGAAGTATTTTTCTCTATTTCTCCCGAAGTTTACAGAATATTTTATATAAAATTCCTAAAATACTTCTGAATATTACATCCATACACATATTTAATAAGGGTGGATTTGTTTGTCAAAATGCGATAAAATTTGCATTGTTTTTACGCATAAATAACAAAAACTTTAATTACTTTCTATGTCTAGATTTGTATACTAGTAAAGGTCGTATTTTAATTAATGAGGGGGCAATAAATTGTTATTGTTTTTACGCGGATTATATGGTTTTTTGTATTTATATCCTAATGATTATTTATACACACACTGTATTATTGATTTAAAATTTGGGCTTTTAAATACGTGGGAAGAGTGTTTTGCTTTGAATTTCAGTCACTTTGTATTTATCTCTTCGAATCATTATCTACACATACCAGAATATTTTGTAACTACGGGGATAGCTTTGTACATGAAGTACGCTTATTTTTATACAGGGTAGAACAAGGAATCTTCTAAAGTTTCAATTCTTTCCTTATTCGTTCTATTTGGCTGGGTTTTATTTCTGGAATTTGGGTATCAATGACCTTTAAATATATATGTATGTATATATATATATATATATATATATATATATATATTGCTATGTACTACTAGAATTATCGAGCCCTTACGTTGGGCTATTATATTAATTAATGCTATGTACTACTAGAATTATCGTTCTCCGACGTTGGGCTGTCTTATTAATATTGTTATAAATTCCCTCCAGAACTGAACTGGATTTTATCTTGAACCAACCTTGTCAACCAATAACAAAATTTGATACGTTACCGCCTTAATTGTTATGAATTTCGTATTCAACTTATAGCTCCTCCTTGAACTATTTAAATTATCAAATCACTCCCATTAACTTTATCTTATGACCTCGACTAGCATTTATTTGGAATTATAAAATTAAGTTAATTCGATTCTATATAATGAAACAAATATTATGTACAGTTTTTGTCAATTATTTTAAATCCACTTTTCAATTAATTAATGTTATAAATCTCATTTGTCAAAAACCATATACTTTTTACTCAAAACCCAAAGTCACCAAAAAAACCTATTATCTTTATAAACGAAGTGTAAAACGTTCTAAACCTCTTATCATATCACGCATTTTATACGATTCAAATCCTTTGTTTTGGTGAACTTCGTCACATTAATTTATATTAAGCAAATTCAATATTCAAATAAAAATATAGAAAAATAATGTCTTACAACTAAAAATCTAACCTGGTCTATTTTCTTCTTGCAATTGACGCATCCACTAATATTTCCCATGCATTAAGCCATCCATTTGAATAACAATTATTTTCCCCCAATTCAGGATTATTACATGCCCATTCGAAATATTGTTTATCCACACGATTGAACCATTGCATTTAAATTATTGCCATCACCCTCTGGACTACCATTATTAACTTATCCTTATGCACCCCAATTTATTGTCATTTCATTCAGACTTATTACTTCTTATCAATTTCCCCAAACTTAGAATTAGATTATCATCATTTATTTTCTCCTGCTTCAGAATAGAATTCTTATTGTCATTGTCCCCTGATTCGAAATTACATTTATTCTCCACGGACTCGGAAAATCGTAGTTTATTTTCCCCGGACTTAGAAGCCCTATTATTAATATGTTTTAGTATAAAATAAAATTCCCCAAAATCTACTTACGTTTAATCGGCAATCGTAATTTTCATTTTCGCACTTATATAATTTTTTACTTTGAATTATTATTACGTATCACTTTATTTCATAGTGGCGCACCTCGGCCTTTGTTGAGTTCAAAACTGACTTCGTTATTACTGTACCTGTTAATATATCTTTTCTTTCCTACTCCGTCAGTGGGTATGGTCTACAAACTCGTCGCTCATTTTAACCGATCAAATAATTACATTTAAAGTAGTTTCTGATGTAAAATTTTCTATTCTTTCCAATAATTGTGACTTGGTCGCAGCTGTTTTCGTTATCAAACATGCGGTGTTTTGATGAATCTAATTGCTTTTCCATAAACAACTGATGCAATTCGACTTTTAATTTTCATATCTGCATGTTATTTACGCAATTTTTAATCTTCTTTCTTATCAAAAATGGTTAACTATTTGTACGCATTTACCTATGCTTCTTGAAGCTCTATTTCTATCTCCGTATTAACCTAATCGTTTGGAACTCTTTTGAATGCGTGTTTAATTACACTTTATTATGTTTAGTTATAAATACGCGTGCTTCCACTGAAAAATATCACTATTTGCTTTTCCTAAATTAACTAAAACTTTATCTACAGGGTATTAAATATTTACTATTTACTTAATGCACGTGTTCCTGGTTTCTACGCTAACTATGCGTCTTCCTGTGTGTATTTGCGTCGTTTAAAACTATTTATACTTTATATACAGGGTGTTGACTGCTTACTATTTACAAACTATCTCCATTTCTCAATTCTTTACTAAATAAATGCAGTTTTCTGCTGCCTATGGTAATTTCTCATTTCTAAACGACCTTTACTATAAAGTACACCCTTAAACAACCCCTTATCACAGCAATGTATATATATATATATATATATATATATATATATATATATGCTTCGTCCATTTTCCAAGAATTATTTTGCATAACTGGCCGGTTCTAAAGTAAAGCGCTGCCAATTTGGCGACGTTTCGGCAAAATTACATCTACAACTTTCAGACTCTGTAGGTTGAGCAGTAAATGAAGAAGTGTTCCTTTGTCCTGCTATATATACTAGATGGAATACATACTCCGTTGCACTTGCTTGATTTCTGGGGTAGCACGGTATCATTAGTCCTGGTGCGTGTTGTTTAGTTGCTCTGCTGGCTGACTTAACAAAATGCTTCTTTCTAATTGTTTAAAGATGCGTAGACTAGTAATTGCTGGTTTCCATGTGGGCTCTTCGCTATTTTAATGACTACTGGGATTATTCTCGAGTAGTGCTCAATCTTAGCTAGCGTTCTATTATTCTTGAAGTCGATGTTGTGACCTGTAGTGCTGAGCTAGCGATGAGGTCTTTTTTTCCTTCTTTATTGCGTTTTTATGTTCTTCCTACCTAACACTAATTCTTATGTTTGTCTGCCAATGTAATATTTGTTGCAGTTTGAGCATGGTATTTCGTATACTCTTTGGTCTTCTAATGGATTTGATCTTTGGGATTCCTTAGTATTGCACAGATTTTTCCTTGAGCATTGAATGTAATAGCTATTTTGTATTTGCGTAAAACTCTGTTGATTCGGTCTGTTGTCCCTTTAATGAATGGTAAGTATGTTGTAGTTAGTAGACTCCAGCTCTGGTTTGCGTTTCCTGGCTGATAGTGACTTCTGAATGGTTTGGTGTGAGTGTCCATTCTTCTGGAGTGCTTTTCGTAACTTTCGTTTTTTCTCTTGTTTATTTGTGTCGTCAGCTAGTCTCTGGGATCGTGTAACTAAGGTTTTTCACAACAAAGTAGAGTTGTGTCGGGTGATGATGTAACTTGGTGTTTAAGTATCTATCCGTATGAGTTGGTTTTCTGTAGACCGTGTGGCTAAGTTATTCGTTATCTTTTCATCACTAGTATATCCAGAAACAGTAATTGGTTATTATTTTCTACTTCCATTGCAAACTTTATTTTTGGATGTATTCCGTGAAGGTGTTCTAGGAAACCATTGAGTTGTTCTCTTCCATGTGTCCAGACCACAAACGTGTCGTCAACATATCTTAGCCATTATTTGAGTTTATATACAGCTGCTTCGAATGCACGCACCTCAATTTCTTCCATGAATAAATTAACAATCACTGGTGACAATGGTGATCCCATAGGTGCTCCTTCAACTTGTTTGTAGCATTGTTTGTTGAAGGTAAAATATGTGTTACTGAGGCAATGCTGAGTTTAGTTGATGATATGGTCTTCAATGTTGTACTTCTCTTTCAAGAGTATGAGTGTGTCCTCCATCGGTACGTTGGTAAACAATGATACCACATCAAAGCTCACTAGTAGATGTTGTGTTTGAACTTTTTCTGTACTCAGTAGTTGGATAAAATGTTCAGCATTCTTAATGTATGAAACTGCCATTTCAGCAAGTGACTGTAGGTGTTTGCCTAAGTATTTTGCTAGTGGCTATAAGAGCAATCCTATAGAGCTCACGATTGGTCGTAGCGGTACTCCTTCTTTGTGAATTTTAGGAAGACCATTTAGTTTTGGACACCTTGATGATTTTTCTCATGGAATTAGTTGTTCTTGTTCCACCTTGTCTATTGAACTTTTCTTGATTTCAATTCATGTGGTCTTTTCCAGATATGTTGTTGGATCGGTGTTGATAGACTGGTATGCTTCGTCATTAAGTAAAGTGTTCGTTTTGGTGTGGTAATGTTCTGTATTCATTATTACTGTTGTGTTTACTTTATCCGCTTTCGTTCTGTCGTATACTTTTCAATGGAAGCCATTCTTCCTTTGTAAGGTTCTTCTTTGGAGGATGAGATGTTCTTAAGATATTAAAATTATCTTATCGTATTGATTCAGCTGTAACGTTGTCCAGCTTGTAAATTGCTCCTTTTATGCCACAGATGATGTCCTCTACAGGTATTCGTGCCGGTGCAATGGCAAAATTAAATCCTTTGGCAAGGTCGCTCACTGTTGCGTTTTCTATCGGATGGTTGGATAAACTTTGTACTACCTTTGCGGGCTTTATGGTTTTGATCCCTTGAATTGGAGATTGTTATTGTTGTAGATGTGGAAAATTCTTCTTCTACTTCTGTGTTGTCATATTCGTTTCTGTTCGGAACTCGGACAGTTGGTTTATGATGCACCATAAGCTTACATGCTCAGACGTAGGTGTTGTTGCATCAGTTATTCATTAACCCGATTCAGCATTCTACGTGTATCATGGATGGCTTCTCCTAACAGTGCAAAGCTTGCTCTTCAGATAATCTTTTTCGCACAGTAGTTTGTTTTGTGGAACGTTATCTCCATACACTTCGGTACGATGTTTTTGTCTCTATGGAACGTGTTAAAAAAAATAAGTCGCATAGTAACTTACCTCTTCTTGTTTGTTGCTTCTCAAAGATTCTGGTTTGATGGAATATATCATCTCCGTGGAGTTCCATAATGTTAATCTTGAGATTTCTGCAGACGTTGTCTGCTTTGTCAATTATCCAGGTATTATTCCGCATATCTACGGAGAGCATATATTTCATCAAACCAGAATCTTTGAAAAACAACAAACAAGAAGAGATAAGTTACTGTGTGACTTAGTTTTTTTACAACGTTGCAAAGACAATAACCTCGTACCGAAGTGTATGGAGATAACGTTCCGCAAACAAACTCTACCAAAAATATACTCTGAAGAAAAAACTTTACACTGTTAGGAGAAACCATCCAGATACACGTAGAATGCTGAATATGATTAATGGAGAACTGATGCAACTACACCTACACCTCGACAACGTCATCCGTGCGCTTATTTACCTAAGAATAGTAAAAAATGCGGAACACACGCTCTCATTCTTATCAGACGGGTTTTATATTAATTCATTCGTAGTTGGTCGTTTACTCTATGAACATGTAATGTTATTAATTAAATTTAAATAATCCCCTTTTGGGTGCTCCAATATTTTCATTTTAAGCAGTTATGACTAACAACAACCCTGATGTGCAAGGTTGTTTTTCTAATTTTTATAATTGTAATATTTATACATTAACAATTAAGTAATATTAAAAAAAATTTTTTTGATGACTGTATTGATTGCTTTCCCTGTTGAAGAATCTTGATAGAGACACTAACTCTTGCCGAAACGTCGTTTTATAATAAAAATTGATGCAAAATGTTATTTCGTTTCAATTTTTCTGGACTAAAATATTCCAATTGTACCTACCGTGCCAGTTTATCGTAAATAATATTATATATATATATATATATATATATATATATATATATATATATATATAAGGTAGTTATTACACAAGGTAAGTTGATAAATACTAACGTATTATAGTTAATAAGATGAAATAATAACTTAGACCTTAATGCAAAGCCCAAATGATGATTTTAAATCAAGCTAGTAATTAAAAGATGAAAAATATAAAGTCTTGGATAGGACTCGAACCTGTATCTTAGTCTTTCTTCAGATATGTTAGACGAAAATGCTAATCGTAATTGAAAGTTAGGTGGATATATGGTTGTGTACCCAATTTAGATTTGTAAATTTTCCAATTGCCGTCATCGGTCTCGGTGGCGTAATTAAAAAACGCATGGTCCTAGAAAGACTATGATACAGGTTCGAGTCCTGTCCAAGACTTTATATTTTCCATCATTTAATAACTAGCTCGATTTGAAATGATCATTTAGACTTTGCTTAAAAGTCTAAGTTATTATTTGACCTTATCAATATACATATATATATATATATATATATATATATAGATATATATATATATATATATATATATATATATATATAATATATATTATATATATATTGCTGCAATAACACCCGCGTTGAGCGTCGCTAAAAAAGTGTTACGAAAATGGCCTCGCGTTGGGAGCCACCAAAAGAGGGCTGTGATAAAGCCCGCTTTGTGAGCGTCATTTCCTTTTTAACTTTGCATGGCTAGCTCAACGGAATTGATGAAGTTTTCAAATTGAAATAAAAGACAGCAATATCACAAATCATTTATACGGTAGGAAATATTTTCTCTCATACAAAAGCATTTACAACATCGTTTCTCTCAAACATAATATAATTTCTAAGAAGCATAAATTAAATGTTTTTTACCTTATTTTAAATTTACAGAATTAAATTTATTTTGATGGATGGTATACCTTGTTATGTTTAATGCCATGCTTGTAAGGCTTGCTTGGCCAAAAAATCCTTGACAGATAATCTATTAAAAAGTCAGAGTATTTCGAACTCTGAACTCAAGCTCCTGGTTAAAATCCAAAAAAATTATTTTAAGCTAGATACGAATACTCTTAATATCAGTTACAAATAAATCTAAAAATGATACTTGCAGAATTCACAAAAATGTTCCTCGTAATTAAAAATTTTCTTATTTTAAATTGACATCAAATCACAGGCTTTTCCATATTTAAAAAAATCATATCAAGCAGCAAACACCAAAGTACATCTTTGGTTAAATCTTACTTTCGATTATTTAATAAAAATCTTTAAAATAGTGTTCCGTTGACGAATTTTTCTTATTCCTGTAATTAATAATTCTATTTTTTGTATGTAATTTGCGTTTAAAAAGAACATCACTTTTGTATTCATTGCAACCTCGCAACTATTTAATTACGTTATGCTTACTGCATACTCCAAATACTATCTTTGCATAGCAACAGCTCGCGACTTAAAATTCGGAATCGAATGACTAGAAAGAATCTAATCTATCTTGAATAAATAAACGCTTCCTTATATACAAATTATCTAGTTTCTGGAATGTTACTCGAACATCGTGGAGCATAATGATGCAAGGTTTCTCAGAAAATCTAATTAGGGTCTAAAATTTCGGTGTTTATTACCATGTACTTTCGTTCCTGTTAATGGTGACGTATGCTTATTGTCCTTGTTTTACACATATACTATTATTGTAACATCGCATACTAATGCTAAGGATAATCAATTCGTTTCATTTTTGTGTTTTTTCGTTTTCCGGCCGCTTCAAGGAATAAAATGTTTATTTATTAATGAGTTATTTACGTAGTTCAAATCCCGATTACTCATCCTTCTATATTCTAGAAATTTCTTTATTAAAATAAATTTCTGTAATCCACCGTGTAACCAATTTAAACTTTAATTGCTTTTTAATGCAAAAGGGGTTGCGTTTTATAGAAAATAATTGCTTTCATGTTTCAGTACACAAAACTAAAACTACACTGGTTTTTTTAAATAAACAAAATTATTTTTTTATAGTAAATGCGTAAAGTTAGTTCTATTCCATGCTATTTACAGCAAATAAAAAATATTTTATATATGTATCGTTTTGCGTTTGCATTGAATGAGTTTTACGGTATCTTACAACTGATTATTTTTACATAGGTATACTACTTACGTTACTTGCTGTGTATATACAATATGATTATATCATACAGGGTGATTATTTATTCAGGCGCAATTTGCATTTTTGCATAGCACTTTAGTGAATAAAAGTACGCTTGTATTTTACAGGGCGCAACCATGAATTTACGGAAATTTCCGTCTTTTATATTTTGGTGGGATTTATTTGTAGAATAAAGATTTCAATAACCTTTCGTGACCCTTTATCACATTAATATATACACACACACATATATATATATATATATATATATATATATATTGCTGTGTTAAATCCTGTTAGTCCCTTGTTGTTATTTTAAGATTTAGCCCCACGACTTGGGTAGACCATAAAAATGCTGTGATATCTCGCCCCACGGCTTAGGTGCAATAAAATGCTGTGTTATTACCCTTATACTACTGAAGCACTTGTGAAAATGTTAATTTGTAATTATCTTTTGCCTGGACTAGCTGATTCAATTAAATAAAGCACTTCTACAATACACAGTATAATAATTGAATATTTACAACCCTTTTAAATATCTTCTCCCTTTTTAAATCATATACATCTGTCAAATTTTTAGAAAATCAAGCCAGCAAAACGAGCTTTTTTTTATTACCTATAAAGACCTATTGAAACGTTTCAAGATGTCTATGCTTTTCATAAATTTACACAAGAAACCCCAATTTGTCGGTTCTTACACTATTATTATTGAGATAAAACAGTTTAAAAAATAAATTATATCCAAAATATTTGAGATAAAACAGTTTTAAAAATAAGTCATATCAAAATCTCTCACCTGAAGTGGTTTTGCAGGTGCTCCTAAAAATTGAAGTCGATATCCAAATCGTTATTGGTACGTTTATCCCAATGAAAGGTTTTTCATTTCCGAAATAGAATATTTACCATCAATTTGCTTGTACAGGCAGCATTCTCCAAAATTGTATTTCTGATCGTAATGGCTCGTTATTAAAAGTTCTAACAGGAATCGTAACATTATTTTAATTGTAATTTAAGATTGTAATGGTAGTTTTCGGATGTTATTTAGATGGTAATTGAGATTATAATTCAGATGGTAATTGAGATGGTAATTGAGATTGTAATTAAGATGGTAATTGAGAGCCCTGTTTTATTTATTATTAGAAATTGTATAATTTCCTAAATCTTATCTACTTACGTCTCAGAAGTACGGCATTTTTTGCACAATTATACACTCTAGAATTTCACTGTTAATTTAATTTATTATTCACGTAATAATTTAGCACTTTCAAGTACAGTAACTGCCCAGTTTCAAAGTATTCTAACTCGATATTCAATTTTCAAGATATTTATAGGATTGGCCCCTTTTTGTTTGTGATTCGTTGGCTTCACGTGCTAGGCGAGGTCAAGCGTAATATTATCACTTGTTATTTTGGAAAGTTTACCAATTGTATGTATTTTAATTGCATGACGCGGTGCTCTAAGTCACGTAAATTAAATGTTATACCTCACATCTACTTCAGAAAGCCCAGGAATTTTCGTTCATATCAATTACGTAGTATTGTTTGTTGGCCTTATTCTAATCTAAATCGAATAAATTTGGTGTTTGTTTATTTCCTAATAAATTGGATTTAAGAACGACTGTGATTCTTTTAGATCACGTACGCTTTTAAATAATGCATAATTTTTGCGTGCGTTTACGGTAATATCTTAACACACTTTTTGAATGTTTATCTAGCCAATTCATGCAGGTTTTTCACTGATTTAATAAAAATGCGCTTTGTTACATTTTAAAATTCTAATCCTTTGCTGGTAGCTACTCTTGGATATGTGTTTTAATCATTTGTACTGCTATATACAGTGTGCTCGAAACTAATAATATTTATAATAACCCATTTACTCTTCCAATATCTATAATTAGATGTTTCTGTTACTTGGGAGTTTCCTTTGTTTATTCTACGACCCCAATGACTTAGCCTACCCATAAATTAACCCTATAATTACAGCAATATATATATATATATATATATATATATATTTGTATGTCGCTGTATGTATAATGCTGTGACATTTAGAGCCTAGAAATATTGTCAGTGTTTGTAAACAGCACTTTTGTTGCAAGTTTGTTACGTTAATCGGGGCAGCCGCGTTGGGCGCCAAATTTATGCTACGTTGGCTCGTAGCCGTGCGTAGCACAAAGAAAATCAAAGAAGTGACCGGGCTCAATCGGAGATCAGGGGGGGTTGTAGAAAGCAGACCAACATATTGTGTGCGCGGCTGTAAGGAATTAGTAACAATACCTGCAATAAAAAAAATTAGTCCTGCAAACCTGAAATAAAGAAAAAGCATAGCATGCTGATCGAGCATAGATTGTTCAGTACTTTGTAGAATGTAAAAAAAAACTGTTTGGATAATCTATATAAATAACAACGGTAAAAGCAATACAAAAAATTTTTAGTACAAAGTGAGGTAATATTGGGGAGTAGCAGAAACGTTTCCTCACACACCAATTAAACATAAATCAGACAAAATGTTAACAAAAGATAAATAGGTAAGACACAATTGATATGAGTAATCCAGTAGTATTGATTTTTTTTTTTTTGTAATAGCAGGCAATTCGATTGTAAAAGGTATCAGAACGACAAAGATATGGCAAAACAAACGGATAGATATTTAAAGTAATAACAAGTAGGAAATAGTTCAACTTACAAAAGGGACCTACAGTAACGCTTCCTTGCAATTGAAGTGTGGGATTCACGATGTCCGGCACTAACGAAGCACTTCACTCTTGACTGTGAGGGCGTTGATGGAACTTATCACACGTAACCCTAATCACACCTACGTATTTTACTGGGGTTAGCAGCAGACCTTATCACACGACGGAACTATGTAGCATTGATAAATTTCTTGTTAATTCTATTTCCTGAGACAATAATTTCGAAATATTTTGTAGCACTAGTTTAATTTCAACTGAGACCAAATGTATATTATTTTCATAAACATCCAAAAAGCAGGTAGAAACTTCAACCAATACCTTTGTAAACCGGTAACCTGTTATATTTCGCAAATAACGAAATTTGCGCAAGCAATGATCTATTTTAGATTCTTTGGGGTTAGAAAATTTAGAAACTACAGTATCAACTGTATTTGGATAATCCAAAGTATGCACTACTCTGATAAAAAAAGGGCCGCGAAACTAGATCGCACACACAGTTTAAGTATCAAAAGACGAAGCACCAACAAAAAAAAACCCTAATGAGTAAAGCACGTGTATCACTAAAGTAAGTCCGTCAAATGTTCCGTAAAACACGCGTGCAGGTCGAGTTTAACAAGTTCTGCCACTTTTATTTCCAACAGAAACTCAACAAAAACAACAATTAGTAAGGCACGCGTAAGCAATAAACCCGTCCGTCAAATGTCCTTAAAAACACACGTGCGTCGACCAAACACGTTCGCCTATAAACCATACTACTTCAATCGGAATTAGCACTCCACTTTCTACAGTTAATATACAACTTTTATTTCACAAGAAAAACAACTAAAAAAACGTGCCGTGCTTGTCCATGAACAATTCGAAAATTGATACCGCATTAATTCTCACTATTGTCAAAGCAAAAGAAACAGCATTTTCAACGTAATTAATATATAGAAACCAAGAACAAACTACAACTGCTCATCTGTTTATATCAACTCGTTGCTATTACAACCTCTTATCGTCTCTTATCTAGACTTGTATATCCACATAAGCAACAAAATTTATACGAACGGCAAGACAAGAACGATGCAATCCCCTCATTATAATACGACGCATTCGCCAACGAGTTAATAAATATAAAATATGGAAATAGTAATTGCAGAAATGTATTTACGAATTGGGAAAAAGCGTAAAATGTTTAGCTATGAAAATGCACGTTACAAGTTTGCCTTATTTGAAATCAATTTATTGTGTTATAAGGTTAGTGTTTTGACGTTTAGAGCATAATAGTCCTTTTAGCGTGATTAATTTTTAAATATTGTAGAATTGAAGTTTTTCAAACAAGTTCGCATCATTTAAACCATTTTATAATATCAAAGAAAATTTTGTTTATAAGAAGCGCTTGTGTTTCATTTCTAATAATTTTGTATGTGGTATGAAGACAACAACATTAACTTTGGTCAGTACATATAGTTCTGCAAAGGAATGTATTTTTATTTTAATGCAAGTGTAATGCATTAAATGTTGCATTATACTCGGTATCTAAGTTTAAAGCACAAACATTCTACAATTTTCAATCTAGATGTATGTCATGTCTGCTACATTTTTGTTATTTTATTAAGAGGGCCAATAAAGTTAAAAATTAGGGGAGACATAATTTAACGTTCTTCTTTAAAAGACTCACTTCATTAGATATTCTTTTTATTTTGTAAATTTTAAATGTCACATCTGGATAAATGTTTAACGGAATACACATTCGACAGACTTCAGGACCACCAATAATATAAATAGAAGTGCAGAACGCAGTAAGAAGGATTTTGCTCTGTAAATTACGAGTAAAAACAATCAATTGATAATGCTATATGAATAAAAATTTTAAACATAATATTGTAGTAATTAAATTATTTGAATAAGTAAAATATTTGCATTGAAATTAGAAAGCTTTCAGTATCTTCAATTTAAAGTGGTTTCATTAAACGTACGTGTAAGCAAGTGCATTTTAAATCATATTTATTCGAATTTTATAGAGATTCTAGTTTAGGTGTTAGAACCCTTAGTTTTAGTTGCAACATTGAAGTTTTATTCATAAAATAAATACCATGTTTTTAATAAAATAATAATACTTTGGACAAACAAATTTATTTAAGCTTAATAACCTGAGAATTTGACAAAAAAGGAGCAACGAAAAGCAAAAGCTATTGCAATATAGTCACTAAATAAGGGCAAGTATCTATTTTATTTTATAATTTAACGACATCAATACTTTCTTGGGGGATTGGTTAATTTATGGGATAATTTAACTTTTAGGTCTTCTCATGAATTGCTTGTAAGGTAGACTCACGCCGATTGGGACCAATAAATCAAATCTAAATTTACTGATACTAATTTAGACAATATTTTTGTGCACAAACACCAATTACTAATAAAAGTCTGAGTGTGAAAAAGAGCAATTTCTATTTATTGAAAACTTATAAAATGTGAACCGTAACAATTTGAGATTTCTAAATTATAGTAATTCATACACAAATATTCCAAATCATTCTTAGTGTACATGATTAAAGCTCAATGAAATTTTACTTGCTATGTATTTGGCTATTTCACTTTTAGAAAGAACGACCTGGGTATCGTAGAATGTTTGTAAAAATTTAAATTTCATATCTATCGACTGAGAACTTGTTACAGGGGTACTTTTATATTAAACAAACATTGTGCGTTACCATTCGTTAGGTGGTAGCATAGCAATATATGTGTATATATATATATATATATATATATATATATACAGGGTGAGTTTTTAGTGCGGCAACGGCCGATATCTCTGTTATTATAAAAGCTACGTAAATCAAATTTGGAGACGTATTAGGCATGCCTAAAGTGCACATTTTAAAAATATTTGGAAGCATACAGGGTGTTTCATAATTCCAGGGCATATTAAACTTGTAGTTTTTTAAATGGAACACCCTGTATATTATTACATTTTTGGAAAGCCCATAAAAAGAGCTTTAATTTGATATCAAATTGTATCTGTCTATTCCTTTTAGTTTTTGCGATATTCAACTGTTTTTAGAAAAAATGACCCCGATTAGATACATTGCCACTGCACTAATACACAACTTATGTTAATTTTCAAGATGCAGAAAATTTTACCATATACCATAGTATATTTGTAAATATCACTTTTTTGAAATTTCTTCCCAGTATACAGGGTGTTTCAGGTTTCGCAAAATGCAATTTTTAAAAATTTTTTTAAATGGCACCCTACCAATTTTATTGCTCCAATGGATAGTTCTTTAAGTGTCCTTTAATTTTTGTTAAGCATTCCCTATACCTAAATCCATTATTTTCTGAGATATTTTTGATTTTCTTCAAATTTTAAGAATGTTTTTAATTTACATAACTAAAAATTACTTACTACTTACTTACTATTGGAGAATATTATAAAACAATTAATACATTTTGATTAACAATCAACTACAGTTATCCAATAACAATTTTCACTAAAGATATAACAACCTACAATAATACGCTATCAACAGAATTCTGTCAGATCAACAATATGCATTTTATAGAAAATGTTCAAACAGGAAATCAAGCAGGCTTTGAAAAAAATAACAATTACAATCAAAATGTCATTTAGGTTTATTAATTGTAGTGTGCTGTCATTTAACACATTATCAGTTCTGTTTTAAATGTAATCTTTGAAGAAGTTTTCGAAATGAATTTTACAGTGGAAGAACAAATAAATATGATTTGGGTATTGGGAGCAAGTTTAAAAAGTTTCCTACTTGCATCAAAATATACCAAGAGAGATATCCTGTTAAATGACAACACACTACAATTAATAAACCTAAATGATACTTTACATGTAATAGTTATTTTTTCAAAGCCTGCCTGATTTCCTGCTTGAACATTTTCTATAAAATGCATATTGTTGATCTGGCAGAATTCTGTTGATAGCGTATTATTGTAGGTTGTTATATCTTTAGTGAAAATTGTTATTGGATAACTGTAGTTGATTGTTAATCAAAATGTATTAATTGTTTTATTATATTCTCCAATAGTAAGTTATTTTTAGTTATGTAAATTAAAAACATTCTTAATATTTGAAGAAAATCAAAAATATCTCAGAAAGAAATGGATTTAGGTGTAGGGAATGCTTAACAAAAATTAAAAAACACTTAATGAACTATCCACTGGAGCAATAAAATTGGTAGAGTGCCATTTAAAAAAAATTTTAAAAATTGCATTTTGCGAAACCTGACACACCCTGTATACTGGAAAGAAATTTCAAAAAAGTGATATTTACAAATATACTATGGTATATGGTAAAATTTTCTGCATCTTGAAAATTAACATAAGTTGTGTATTAGTGCAGTGGCAATGTATCTAATCGGGGTCATTTTTTCTAAAAACAGTTGAATATCTCAAAAACTAAAAGGAAGACAGATACAATTTGATATCAAATTAAAGCTCTTTTTATGGGCTTTCCAAAAATGTAATAATATACAGGGTGTTCCATTTAAAAAAATACAAGTTTAATATGCCCTAGAATTATGAAACACCCTGTATGCTTCCAAATATTTTTAAAATGTGCACTTTAGGCATGCCTAACACGTCTCCAAATTTGGTTTATGTAACTTTTATAATAACGGAGTTATCGACTGTTGCCACACTAAAAACTCACCCTGTATATATATATATATATATATATATATATATATATATATTGAAGTGTCAGTAATAAAAAGGGTATAAAGAGTATTTGTATGAAGGTAGTGTATGCCAAATAAAGCTAAATATCAGATCCCGTAACTGAAAATTTTATGTTTGCCGTACTTTACAAAGGTTAAAGTATTTGGAGTATAATAGTCAAAGTATAAGTGCCAAGACGTAAAACAATGACTTGAAGACGTGAGAAAGCACAGTATTCAAGGATTTACACTGAGTTGTATATTAATGAGCCATAGAATGTACATTTGCTAATCGAAAAACCGGATGCGTCTGCAGAACTGTTAGTGTTATCCAGAGACACGGCTGTGGAAATTATAGACGAAATTCATATAGGCATTAGAAAAACATTTTTGGTATTTAGAGAGGCGTTTTATACAAGAAACGATATCACGGTGGTTAAAGTACGAATTAATCGTTGTAAGATTTGTATTTTAGGGAAAAACAAAAACATGGTGTTGCAGAACATACCGATGAATGTGAGCGTTAGTGGACCGTTAGAATTGGTAGCTATTGATTACTTGAGCAACCTAATTACTAGTGAACAGGGGTATCGGCACATATTGGTAATGGTGGACGTGTTTTCGAAATTTGTTAAGTTATTTCTGGCAAGACGAAGTAACACGGTGCATGCTTTACAGTCGATTAGAGAATTTGGAAGTCAGGTTGGGAAAATGGATAGGATTTTGGTAGACAACTCGACATATTTCAATAACCAAAGATTCAGAAACAGGTTAAATAGAGAACATATTAAGGTATCATTTAGCAGCATACGGCATCCGAAAGCAAATCCATGCGAACGTTTTATACGAGAGGTCATAAAATATCTACGGTTGGCGACGCAAGAGCACCACGATAGATGGGTTAGATATCTGCCACAGATTGAAAACTTTATGAATTGCGTACCGAGTTCTGTTACGAAAACATGTCCAATAACATTGATTAGAAAGATTATACCAGCTAGGCCATGGAGGGAAGAAGTCGAGGTGCAAGACATCACAGAGTTGTTGGGTAGCGTTAGGCGTAGAATTGAAAGGATGCAGCGTAGGGACATTGAGCGAAGGTGTAGTAGGATAAAAAAAAAGGACGATTTTTGAAATAGGAGATATGGTGGTAGTAAAAAGATTAAGGGTTTCAAACCGCGAAAGAAACATTTGCGCGAAGTTGTTGTTTCCATACGAAGGGCCGTACAAAATCACGCGTATTTTTGCTGAAGGAAATACGTTCGAATTAGATACTATGACAGGGGAACGTTGTGGGCGTTTCCACTTAGAAAATTTATATCCATATAAAATTGTACAAGAAGAGGGTTTAGCATGATGAGAGTTCATGCGACGGAAAGTCAAATTTGTTTTATTCTATAGTGGAAGTTAGTATATAGTATAGGTAGACAGACGTGAAGGAGAAATGAAATCAGGGGTTGAGTAATAATCAATATGCACACCAAGAAAAAAGTTATAAAGACAGACGAAATTTCCACTTTTATTCAAAACCAGTGGGGCCAATGAAGTGTCAGTAAGAAAAAGGGTATAAAGAGTATTTGTATGAAGGTAGTGTATGCCAAATAAAGCTAAATATCAGATCCCGTAACTGAAAATTTTATGTTTGCCGTACTTTACAAAGGTTAAAGTATTTGGAGTATAATAGTCAAAGTATAAGTGCCAAGACGTAAAACAATGACTTGATGACGTGAGAAAGCACAGTATTCAAGGATTTACACTGAGTTGTATATTAATGAGCCATAGAATGTACATTTGCTAATCGAAAAACCGGATGCGTCTGTAGAAATTCCACTATTAACCGGACAGATCCAGGTTTATATGTGAAACATTTCGGCATTTATTTTAGTAGAATCAACCTTTGGACAAATTTGTAATATCAAAATTATAAGTGAAAAGTATTGTAAAATGTGATTGGAGGGTGATTCAGTATTAGGAACCAATGAGTGAACGTTTAGATATGAAATGGTAAAGTGTAAAAGAAGGATTATAAGGTATTAGTGACATAATCTTGTTGGGATGATTTTATTGGATGGAAAATGTATAAAATGTATTAAAGAGTAGGCATATTTTAATTATAATAATCACCTAGGAAAAGTAAATAAAGGGAGTCGATTTATAAATATTTTGGTAGTAAGACGTGTTTTGTAAACTGCGCTAAGTTTTGAATATTATAAAGTATTAATAAATGATTTTGAAAAGTTTACGAGTTTAATTTAGTAACGACGAATAAAAAGTGTAAGAGTGGATTAGAGCGACAGCGAACCGGCGGAATATATAGTTGGATATTGGAACGAGATTGATAAAGGCAGAAAGGCATTGAATAGGATTTATGAGATTGAAGGAGATATTATTGGAATTGATTTGGATATAGTATTATGGATAGAATGGTATTGAATGGTAATTAGAAGAAAGCAGTGATTTGGAAAGAGCATATAAAGGAAAAAGAAAGCATTGGAGTAGCAGGAGGATTAGTACAAGTAAAGAAGACACAACATCAGGAAAATTAGCGCAGGGAAAGTAACATTGAAAATAGTCAAAATTCTAAATTTGGTCATATTTATTTTAGATTTGGGGATATCAAAATTAATATAAAGAAACCTGGAATCTGGACAGCTGAATATTCGTAGTGATAGTGCCACGCATTGTAAAGACGCATACGGCGAGTGAGATTTTTGAGCCAGTTTTCATAGAGGCCGACAGCGACGTGTAGAACAGGTGAGTACTGTGTGTTTTGAACGTCAAAGTCATAAATTGGTAATATTAATTTATTTGGCACAAGGCTACGTGGATCTGTTATAAAATTTTGGCATATAATTAAAAGATTACAGGTACAAAAATAAAGTTAGTGCTGTTTGGTTGGTGCATTGCACATCTACTTACCACTGAACCCACGGTAAGTAGGTGGATACCCTGGGAAGGCGAGTTTCTAATAGTCGAGGCATATTAATACAGTTTTTGTTTTTATATACCAACCAAACGTAGATAAAGCACGAAATAAAAAGTAAATATTTTCATATCATATATAAAATTAAAATTAAATAATAAAATAAAAAGCGAGGGGGGGCAGTATAAGATATATATATATATATATATATATATATATATATATATATATATACTGTAGCAATAGCCCTATGCTCCCTTTTTTGTGAATTAAAAAGGTAAAAAATTTTAATTTGTTAATTTTTGATTTTTAATGTATAATTTTAATTGCGTCTGCTAGCTCAGTTTTAAATTACACACGTAGCTTGCGACAATACGACAAACAAAGAATTTAAATTTTTCTTCTACCTCTCCTTCCTGTTCTAATCTTTAAACCAAAACACCATTAAGCACAAATTATTATGTTTTCAAAAATATTTACAATGTATGAAAAGTTTTAAGAATTCTTTAACTAGAATTTTTATTGAAAAAAATTGAATAGAAATCATATAATTATCATTCCCAAAGATGATCAATAAACCACCATAATCACTATTATTATTATTGTTAACTGAAGCTTGATAAACGTTCATTCAACCTCTAACTATTTACGTAATTTACAAAGTATACTAAAAAAAAAAACCTTGACGACCCCCACATAAATTATCATGAAAGCAATTTTTAAAGTATTTAAATTAAAAATATTCAATGCAACGTTAATTTTTTAATCATTAATTTAGCAACAATATATTCACAAATAAAATAATAAAATATTCAGATTGGCTAACATGTTGTTTTTAGCTCTAGTCAATCCCTGGTCCAACTGTTTTCGGTATTGTCTGCATCCCTCATAGCATAGCCTTAATCACGCTAGCGTCCTCCATTAAAGTCCCTGACCATTTATCGTTGAAGTAAATGCTTGTTGCATTTCCTCGTTTGTTCCATTATTCATTTATAATCGTTCCCCAGTAATTGTTTAGATTTGTTCCCCAGTAGTCATTTAGAGTCCTTTTTATTAAGGTTAAAATTAGAATTTAAATTAAAACAACTTTTAGTTATTTACGCTTTTTAAAGGATAAAACAACAAATTCTTCAATTTTCCATAATTGCATAGTTGCATTTATGTTGTTTAACGACTTGTAAATTTGTTTATTCTAATAAATCTTCAAAAATATTTTTCATTAATTGACTTAATTATGCTTATGATTTATATACAGAGCGTTGTTTTTTAATTTCCAGTATAATTATCGTATTTCACGTATTCTTCAGAAACCTGTGTAGTTTTCTGAGCCCTTATGTATTTTATATGAAGTGCGCTATACTATTGGTCCTAACTACCTCTAAATAACTCTATTAACACAGCACTTTATATAGATTGATATGATAATCCCTCGCGTTGGAGTGCCACTAAAAGGGTGCTGTGAGAAGGCATCGCGTTGGAGCGCCACTAAAAGAGGGCCGTGACAAGACATTGCGTTAAAGCGCCAATAAAAAGGTGATGTGACAACGCATCGCTTTGGGACGTTACTAAAAGCGTAATATAGAAATGGTCGCACGCTGAGGCGCCGCTGAAAGAGTGATATGATAAGACCATGCGTTGGAGCGCCGCTGAAAGGGTACTGTGACAACGCCACGTTGAGAGCGTCACTAAAAAGGTGTTGTGAAACAGATACAGCAATTTGTAAAACTTGAAATGGTTTACTTACTTTCTTTCCTGACTTTGCCCGGCTAGACCAACGGAATTGACGCAGTTTTCAAAATGAAATCAAACAGCAATATCACAGAGCATGTATACAATATGAAATATTTTCTCTCATACAAAAGCATGTAGAACATTTACAACACCTTTTCCTTCAAACATAAAATAATTTCTAAAAAAAAAGTTCTTACCTTATTTTAAATTTACAGAATTAAATTTCTTCCTTTATAGATGGTTTACCTGGTTGTGATTATTCCCACGCTTATAAGATTTGTTTTGGTCAAAAAATCCTTGAGACATAATCTTTTGAAAAGGTCAGAGTATTTCGAACTCTGAACATAAATTTCCCTGAAAAAAATACTCACATAAAAATATTATATGATTTACACGTATTATTCTACCTTAATTTAAATACATATACTCCAATATCAGTTAGAAATAAATCTAAAGTAATACTTGCAGAATCCACGAAAACGCTTTTCGTAATTAAATATCTTCATATTATAAATTGACGTCAAATCGGCTTACCAGATTTTCCATGTTTGAAATCCTCATTTGAAACAGCAGTTACCAAAATACATTATGTTTAAACCTTCCTTTCAATTATTTAACAAAGTTTTTAAGATAGCGTTATGTTGAGAAATTTTCCTTTTTTATTGTAATTTAATAAATTCCATTTTTTATGTAATTTGCATTTAAAACATCATTTCTATATCCATTGTACCATCGTAATTATTAAATTACAGTATGCTTATTGCATACTTTAAATATCATCTTTACAAAGCAACAGATCGCGACTTAAATCAGAATTACATTTCCAAACGAATTTATTAATCGAATGAATCCCTTAATTAATAAATGCTTTCATATATATTCAAATTATGTATTTTCTAGAACCCAGTAGACTGTGTATGGAACATTATGGTACAAGGGTTTGCAGAAAAGGTCATTAGCGTCAATAATCGCGGCGTTTATTACCTCGTAATCTCGTTCCACTGATTAGTGACGCACGCTGTTTGTCCTTGTTTAACACGTATACGATTATTGTGGCGTATCGCTTCCCTCCAACAGTGAATTCGAAAATTATAAGTATTTCTATTCAATTTCTACTACATTTACTGGATTTTTTAGTGTTCCGGCTGCTTCTTGAAATTAATGATTTGAAACGTTTCTATTTTGCTTCTCGATTTGTATTGAATTTAATTTGTGTAGGTTCCTATTGTATGTGATGTTTAAGTTGCCTGTATTACATTTGGATTTGTTAATTATTACACAAGTTATGTATCCCACAATTGATATATGTATAAAGTAATAGAATAATTAGGAAATTATTAGAAAGTGTAAGAAAATGTCAAGTGAAGTGCAACAACGTAAATACAAGGACAAGTTATAAAGTTTATTAACGTTTATGAGAACAGATGCGCCACTTTGTATCGCACACGATAGTGGCACTGCAGATGTAAGGTCACAGACGGTCAGGTACCGTGATTACTTAGAAATTAAGATTACAACATTGTAATTATGAATAGTATTAAGAATAAGCAGACATGGGATCTGCAAGTTCACACAACCATGTGAGTGGGTAGGAACATTGTAAAAAGCCCGGGAGCTCAAAGACCCGGCAGTCAGTCAAAGTATTCAGCTTTAACAGTGCAGTTGCTTAGGCTACTCACCATAGTACAATTAACTAGTGTAATTTCGATTTAAAGTAATATTTAATTAACTTGTCAAAATTCCATAAGTAAATTCTGTATTAATAAACAAAAATTTGTTAAGAAGTTTTGGAACTGGTTTTTAAGAAGGCAGCTCCCAAGGCCCGAACCTTAACTGGCGCAGCGTACGGATGTAAGAAGGTCACTAGGAAACCCAAATTCGAAGAACTAGTGGTTTAAATTTCAAATCCAAATTTGACAGAACCAAACAGAAGTTTCAGTCGAAACAATGATAGTTCAAACCCAACAAACAAACAGAACACTTGGAGGAGATACGAGCATAGATCGAATCCAAAAACCGACGTGGAGGAAGTACAAAATCAACGGAATACATGAAATCAACAAAACAATTAGTGTATGTTCATTTCCTTAAACCATTTGAATTTATTTTACAAACATTTGATATTTGCTAGTTAAAGAGATTTCTTTATGATTTTACTATTTATATATGTATATTGACTATTACTACTATTATTTTATGCAATTTAATGAAAATAATTGACTTATACACTAAGAGAATTATTTTTAAATCAATTTTTGTTAAAAGAGACCTATTAAAACTAGAGAACCAAAAAAACGCATTACATGCGCACTTGAGACAATTATTTCGAAATTAACTGGCGCAAAAATTATAGAAACAAAACGAAAACGAATTTTAATTAACAATACATTAACTGGCGCACAAAATAATTTAAAAATACCACAAATAGAGCAAAAGTAAATTACAATTTAATACCGAAACCTTTGTGTATAACGCAAAAAAAATATTGAAACGAACTATTTATACGCAAACGCATCGCATTCCTATAAATAATAGAAACACCTTACAATAGAACAAAGCGCAAATCCAAACGCAAAATCTCATTATCAAAAAGTGAATAATTACAAAAACCTAGCCTTCATCGTCATACACCAACTAAATTTGGGTAACTATAGGAAAATTTTTCAATTTACCAGAATAAAATTAAAGCATTTTTAATTAAAACAAAGCATAGGAATTACGTTAATAATCTATAGGAACACTGTGGCACGATTTAAATAAAATTAAATAAAAACCCTTAACCACAAAAAATATTTAAATTACTAGATACGTATTTCGACCACTATGTGGTCATCATCAGTAGAAAACCTGTAATTAAAAAAAATAGCTGTTGTTCTGGAACACTTCAGAGGATATTCTCCTCACCACTTAGGCTGAAGTGAACCTTCCCAACCTATAATTTACTATATTGTTGCTTTAAACACTATCGAGGATATTCTCCTCACCCGCAGGCTGGTGTTCTCAACAACAAACAAGTGAATTGAGACATTATAACTTAAATCTACTTAATTTATACTAATTCTAAATCTACTGAAGCGGAACCAATTTAATCTTGCTTTCTCATTGGTTGTTGACCAATAGGAAAGCAAAGCAGATGACTCTATTGGCCCTTTATCGGTGTTTAAGAGGGGTCCTTTATGTTTAACAATTTTAATTGATTCATAGGCATTTAAGGAGGAAAACGTTGGTACCGCTTTTAACAATTTAACATTTTCTAGTTTAACGGGGTGGCTGGTTTCAAATATATGTTTGGCGACCTGAGACCTTTCATATTTACCATATTTGAAGTGAGCAATGTGTTTTTAAATCTTGTTGTTATATTCCTCTTGGTCTGACCAATATATTTTGAAAACACCCTGGCCCTGCACAACTAATTTCATAAATTCCCGACTTTTGCAATTTTTCCACCTTGTCTTTTGGATTACCTAGCAAATCTTTAATTTTATTAGTATTAGTGAAAGCAATTTTGAAATTACACTGTTTGAATATTTTATCAAGACCCTTTGTGGTTTTGTGAAACGGAAGTTTAACATATTTAACATTATCGTTAGAGGTGGTTGATTGCAAAGTCGTTGATTTACGGATGTTGATCCTATTTTTACACTTTCTAAAAATATTATCTATAATATCAGAAGAGAAACCATTGTAATTCGCTATTTGTTTAATAAGAGCAAATTCCTTATTAAATCTGTTTTTATTTAAAGGGAAATTCAATAATCTATTAATTAAAAGTTAAATGAAGCCAACTTATGTTGTATGCTATGATTAGAGGAAGACAAAATAAAGCGATTTACATTGGTTTCTTTTCTATAAATGTCAAATTCTAATTTATTACCATTTCTAATTACTAATGTATCTAAAAAGGGTAATTATCCATTATTCTCTAGTTCATACGTAAATTTTATGCTTTGAAATTTTGAATTCATTTCTTTAAGAAAATCATCAACATTTGATTTAGAAGTGTCAAAACTGCAAAATATCATCCACGTACCTTAACCATATTCTTGGGAAGTATTTGGAGTTTTCTTTTAACTCCGTTTCAAAACGAGACATAAATAAATTCGCTATGAAAGGTGATAAGCTATTTCCCATTGCTGTGCCTTCATGTTGTTCGTACAACTTGTTGTTGAATTGAAAACAGTTCTGGGACATGCAATGCGAAACAAGCTTGATATAGTCCTCAACTTTATCATCATCAATATCACTATCTATAAGAACATCCTTTAAATATGTTAAAGTACGTGGTATTGGAACACTAGGGAATAATGAACTGACATCAAATGAAATTAAGATTTCGTTCTCTTCTAATGTGATATTTTAATTTTATTAATGAACTCTAAAGAGTTTTGTACAGACAAACTATTAAACTTTAAATTCTTAAATTCATTTGACAGCCATCGTGATAAATAGTAAGTCGGTGAGTTGATACCTGAAACTATTGGTCTCATCGATTTATTATTTTGTGAATTTTGGTAAACAGTAAAGTTTTGGCATTTCAGGATTTGAAATTGTTAATTTTAATTTTAGTGTGGGCGAAATTAGGTTTGGACATTCTTTCAAAACAGACTCTGTTGATTTAATCATTTTATTTAAAGGAACTTCATTTTACGTTTTTGACTATTGGTCTGTAAGGACCCTCAGACAGCAAAGTCTCTACTCTATCAACATAGTCTTGTTTATCCAGAATAACCAACCTATTCCCTTATCAGCCTTTAAATAATAACAATTCTTTTGTCGTAAATCTTTAATAATCAGATGATCTTTCCTTGTTTGTTCTGAGGCATTCCTTGCGCAAGTGCGTAAGTTGTTCGAAAGTTGAATTTTGCACGCGTTTCTAATAAAGTTTTTGAATTGTCATCTAATTTTGAAATGGATTTTCAATGCCAGCAATAATGTCTTCCAAAGGAGTTTTCAAATGATCTACTCCAAATTTTAGGCGTCGATCAAGGAAAGTCAACTCTTCATTATTAAAGATTTTCGACGATTCGTTAACAACTATTGACTCTAATTGAGGTGAAGTAATTTCCAGTTTTTAGGAGGTACATTGACATTGTGTTTCTTTAAAAGAAACTTCAACTTAGTGTTTTGCCTATTAATTTTGTCTAACAATTTATGATTGTTGACTTCAAAACAAATCTCTGAAATTATTCCATTCCTGAAAACCGGACTCGGATAAATTGCACGTTAGTGCTAGGTGCGATTTATACGTTTCAGTTCCAATCTACTAAGTTTACTGTACAGATATTTGATTTCCAAATTAAGCCATTTATCTTTTGCAAAATTGATTATTGCGTTACTACGTTTACAATTACTGCTGATTTTTACGTTAATGAAATTTGGAAAAACTTTGTGGGCTTTACAACTTTTTAGAAATCGAATATCTGCTTTTACAAAACTAATTTTAAGAGCTAAGCTCCGATACCTATTAAGTTCCGAAGACCGGGAAGTCATAGTTAATAATCTATAGGAACACTGTGGCACGATTTAAATAAAATTAAATAAAAACCCTTAACCACAAAAAATATTTAAATTACTAGATACGTATTTCGACCACTATGTGGTCATCATCAGTAGAAAACCTGTAATTAAAAAAAAAAATTGTCCATTATTCTCTAGTTCATACGTAAATTTTATGCTTTGAAATTTTGAATTCATTTCTTTAAGAAAATCATCAACATTTGATTTAGGAGTGTCAAAAACTGCAAAAACATATATATATATATATATATATATATATATATATATACAGGGTGAGTTTTTAGTGCGGCAACGGTCGATAACTCCGTTATTATGAAAGCTACGTAAACCAAATTTGGAAGCATATAAGGCATGCCTAAAGTGCACATTTAAAAATATTTGGAAGCATACAGGTGTTTCATAATTCAGGGCATATTAAACTTATATTTTTTAAATGGAACACCCTATATATTATTACATTTTGAAAAGCCCATAAAAGTGCTTTAATTTGATATCAAATTGTATTTGTCTATTCCTTTTAGTTTTTGAGATATTTAACTGTTTTTAGAAAAATGACCTGATTGGATACATTGCCACTGCACTAATACACAACTTATGTTAATTTTCATAATGCAGAAAATTTTACTATATACCATAGATATTTGTAATTATCACTTTTGAAATTTCTTTACAGTATACAGGGTGTGTCAGGTTTCTAAAATGCAATTTTAGAATTTTTTAAATGGCTCTACCAATTTTATTGCTACAATGGATAGTTCATTAAGTGTCCTTTCATTTTGTTACATTCTATACCTAAACCATTATTTCTGAGATATTTTGATTTTCTTCAAATTTTATGAATGTTTTAATTTACATAATTAAAATAACTATATTGGAGAATATTATAAAACAATTAATACATTTTGATTAACAATCAACTACAGTTATCAATAACAATTTTCACTAAAGATATAACAACCTACACTAATACGCTATCAACAGAATTCTGCCAGATAACAATATGCATTTTATACAAAATGTTCAAGCAGGAAACAGGCAGGCTTTGAAAAAAATAACTATTACATGTAAAGTGTCATTTAGGTTTATTAATTGTAGTGTGTTGTCATTTAACAGGATATCTCTCTTGGTATATTCTTGATGCAAGTAGGAAATTTTTTAAACTTGCTCCCAATACCCAAATCATATTTATTTGTTCTTCCACTGTAAAATTCATTTTGTAAACTCCTTCACAGATTACATTTAAAACAGAACTAATAATGTGTTAAATGACAACACACTACAATTAATAAACCTAAATGGCATTTTGATTGTAATTGTTATTTTTTTCAAAGCCTGCCTGATTTCCTGTTTGAACATTTTCTATAAAATGCATATTGTTGATCTGGCAGAATTCTGTTGATAGCGTATTAGTGTAGGTTGTTATATCTTTAGTGAAAATTGTTATTGGATAAGTGTAGTTGATTGTTAATCAATATGTATTAATTGTTTTATAATATTCTCCAATAGTAAGTTATTTTTAGTTATGTAAATTAAAAACATTCATAAAATTTGAAGAAAATCAAAAATATCTCAGAAAGTAATGGATTTAGGTATAGGGAATGCTTAACAAAAATGAAAGGACACTTAATGACCTATCCATTGTAGCAATAAAATTGGTAGGGTGCCATTTAAAAAAAATTCTAAAAATTGCATTTTGCGAAACCTGACACACCCTGTATACTGTGAAGAAATTTCAAAAAAGTGATATTTGCAAATATACTATGGTATATGGTAAAATGTTCTGCATTTTGAAAATTAACGTAAGTTGTGTATTAGTGCAGTGGCAATGTATCCAATCAGGGTCATTTTTTCTAAAAACAGTTGAATATCTCAAAAACTAAAAGGAATAGACAAATACAATTTGATACCAAATTAAAGCACTTTTTATGGGCTTTTCAAAAATGTAATAATGTATAGGGTGTTCCATTTAAAAAAATATAAGTTTAATATGCCCTGGAATTATGAAACACCCTGTATGCTTCCAAATATTTTTAAATGTGCACTTTAGGCATGCCTAATATGCTTCAAATTTGGTTTACGTAGCTTTATAATAACGGAGTTATCGACCGTTGCCACACTAAAACTCACCCTGTATATATATATATATATATATATATATATATATATATATATATAAGGTACGTGGATGATATTTTTGCAGTTTTTGACACTTCTAAATCAAATGTTAATAATTTTCTTAAAGAAATGAATTCAAAATTTCAAAGCATAAAATTTACGTATGAACTAGAGAATAATGGACAATTACCCTTTTAGATACATTAGTAATTAGAAATGGTAATAAATTAGAATTTGACATTTATAAAAAAGAAACCAATGTAAATCGCTTTATTTTGTCTTCCTCTAATCATAGCATACAACATAAGTTGGCTTCATTTAACTTTTTAATTAATAGATTATTGAATTTCCCTTTAAATAAAAACAGATTTAATAAGGAATTTGCTTTTATTAAACAAATGGCGAATTACAATGGTTTCTCTTCTGATATTATAGATAATATTTTTAGAAAGTGTAAAAATAGGATCAACATCCGTAAATCAACGACATTGCAATCAACCACCTCTAACGATAATGTTAAATATGTTAAACTTCCATTTCACAAAACCACAAAGGGTCTTGATAAAATATTCAAACAGTGTAATTTCAAAATTGCTTTCACTAATACTAATAAAATTAAAGATTTGCTAGGTAATCCAAAAGACAAGGGGGAAAAATTGCAAAAGTCGGGGATTTATGAAATTAGTTGTGCAGGGCCAGGGTGTTTTCAAAAATATATTGGTCAGACCAAGAGGAATATAACAACAAGATTTAAAAAAACACATTGCTCACTTCAAATATGGTAAATATGAAAGGCCTCAGGTCGCCAAACATATATTTGAAACCAGCCACCCCGTTAAACTAGAAAATGTTAAATTGTTAAAAGCGGTACCAACGTTTTCCTCCTTAAATGCCTATGAATCAATTAAAATTGTTAAACATAAAGGACATCTCTTAAACACCGATAAAGGGCCATTAGAGTCATCTGCTTTGCTTTCCCTATTGGTCAACAACCAATGAGAAAGCAAGATTAAATTGGTTCCGCTTCAGTAGATTTAGAATTAGTATAAATTAAGTAGATTTAAGTTATAATGTCACAATTCACTTGTTTGTTGTTGAGAACACCAGCCTGCGGGTGAGGAGAATATCCTCGATAGTGTTTAAAGCAACAATATAGTAAATTATAGGTTAGGAAGGTTCACTTCAGCCTAAGTGGTGAGGAGAATATCCTCGGAAGTGTTCCAGAACAACAGCTATTTCTTTTTTTTTTTTTTTAATTACAGGTTTTCTACTGATGATGACCACATAGTGGTCGAAATACGTATCTAGTAATTTAAATATTTTTGTGGTTAAGGGTTTTATTTAATTTTATTTAAATCGTGCCACAGTGTTCCTATAGATTATTAACTATGACTTCCGGTCTTCGGAACTTAATAGGTATCGGAGCTTAGCTCTTAAAATTAGTTTTGTAAAAGCAGATATTCGATTTCTAAAAGCTGTAAAGCCCACAAAATTTTTCCAAATTTCATTAACGTAAAATCAGCAGTAATTGTAAACGTAGTAACGCAATAATCAATTTTGCAAAAGATAAATGGCTTAATTTGGAAATCAAATATCTGTACAGTAAGCTTAGTAGATTGGAACTGGAAACGTATAAATCGCACCTAGCACTAACGTGCAATTTATCCGAGTCCGGTTTTCAGGAATGGAATAATTTCCAGAGATTTGTTTTGAAGTCAACAATCATAAATTGTTAGACAAAATTAATAGGCAAAACACTAAGTTGAAGTTTCTTTTAAAGAAACACAATGTCAATGTACCTCCTAAAAACTGGAAATTACTTCACCTCAATTAGAGTCAATAGTTGTTAACGAATCGTCGAAAATCTTTAATAATGAAGAGTTGACTTTCCTTGATCGAGGCCTAAAATTTGGAGTAGATCATTTGAAAACTCCTTTGAAGACATTATTGCTGGCATTGAAAATCCATTTCAAAATTAGATGACAATTCAAAAACTTTATTAGAAACGCGTGCAAAATTCAACTTTCGAACAACTTACGCACTTGCGCAAGGAATGCCTCAGAACAAACAAGGAAAGATCATCTGATTATTAAAGATTTACGACAAAAGAATTGTTATTATTTAAAGGCTGATAAGGGGAATAGGTTGGTTATTCTTGATAAATAAGACTATGTTGATAGAGTAGAGACTTTGCTGTCTGAGGGTCCTTACAGACCAATAGTCAAAAACGTAAAATGAAGTTCCTTTAAATAAAATGATTAAATCAACAGAGTCTGTTTTGAAAGAATGTCCAAACCTAATTTCGCCCACACTAAAATTAAAATTAACAATTTCAAATCCTGAAATGCCAAAACTTTACTGTTTACCAAAATTCACAAAATAATAAATCGATGAGACCAATAGTTTCAGGTATCAACTCACCGACTTACTATTTATCACGATGGCTGTCAAATGAATTTAAGAATTTAAAGTTTAATAGTTTGTCTGTACAAAACTCTTTAGAGTTCATTAATAAAATTAAAAATATCACATTAGAAGAAAACGAAATCTTAATTTTATTTGATGTCAGTTCATTATTCCCTAGTGTTCCAATACCACGTACTTTAACATATTTAAAGGATGTTCTTATAGATAGTGATATTGATGATGATAAAGTTGAGGACTATATCAAGCTTGTTTCGCATTGCATGTCCCAGAACTGTTTTCAATTCAACAACAAGTTGTACGAACAACATGAAGGCACAGCAATGGGAAATAGCTTATCACCTTTCATAGCAAATTTATTTTTGTCTCGTTTTGAAACGGAGTTAAAAGAAAACTCCAAATACTTCCCAAGAATATGGTTAAGGTACGTGGATGATATTTTGCAGTTTTGACACTTCTAAATCAAATGTTGATGATTTTCTTAAAGAAATGAATTCAAAATTTCAAAGCATAAAATTTACGTATGAACTAGAGAATAATGGACAATTACCCTTTTAGATACATTAGTAATTAGAAATGGTAATAAATTAGAATTTGACATTTATAGAAAAGAAACCAATGTAAATCGCTTTACTTTGTCTTCCTCTAATCATAGCATACAACATAAGTTGGCTTCATTTAACTTTTAATTAATAGATTATTGAATTTCCTTTAAATAAAAACAGATTTAATAAGGAATTTGCTCTTATTAAACAAATAGCGGATTACAATGGTTTCTCTTCTGATATTATAGATACTATTTTTAGAAAGTGTAAAAATAGGATCAACATCCGTAAATCAACGACTTTGCAATCAACCACCTCTAACGATAATGTTAAATATGTTAAACTTCCGTTTCACAAAACCACAAAGGGTCTTGATAAAATATTCAAACAGTGTAATTTCAAAATTGCTTTCACTAATACTAATAAAATTAAAGATTTGCTAGGTAATCCAAAAGACAAGGGGGAAAAATTGCAAAAGTCGGGGATTTATGAAATTAGTTGTGCAGGGCCAGGGTGTTTTCAAAAATATATTGGTCAGACCAAGAGGAATATAACAATAAGATTTAAAGAACACATTGCTCACTTCAAATATGGTAAATATGAAAGGTCTCAGGTCGCAAACATATATTTGAAACCAGCCACCCCGTTAAACTAGAAAATGTTAAATTGTTAAAAGCGGTACCAACGTTTTCCTCCTTAAATGCCTATGAATCAATTAAAATTGTTAAACATAAAGGACCCCTCTAAAACAACGATAAAGGGCCAATAGAGTCATCTGCTTTGCTTTCCCTATTGGTCAACAACCAATGAGAAAGCAAGATTAAATTGGTTCCGCTTCAGTAGATTTAGAATTAGTATAAATTAAGTAGATTTAAGTTATAATGTCACAATTCACTTGTTTGTTGTTGAGAATACCAGCCTGCGGGTGAGGAGAATATCCTCGATAGTGTTTAAAGCAACAATATAGTAAATTATAGGTTGGGAAAGTTCACTTCAGCCTAAGTGGTGAGGAGAATATCCTCTGAAGTGTTCCAGAACAACAGCTATTTTTTTTTTAATTACAGGTTTTCTACTGATGAAGACCACATAGTGGTCGAAATACGTATCTAGTAATTTAAATATTTTTTGTGGTTAAGGGTTTTTATTTAATTTTATATAGGAATTACGACCGAAAATTCTAATCAGGGAATAAAACATCATTTTAAATACGAATATATACGTTTATTTATAAAGCAACTCAAGAAAACGTTCATCCTAAACATTACAAAAGCTATCAAAAAACCCTTCGCGAAACTCTATAAATAAATATTCACGCTACTGAAAACGCATATTGCAACCTTATAAAAAGCACAATTACATTCATTCAGACTTGCCATTCTATAATTAAAATCCTGCAGCAATTAACAAAGTATAAACATTATTGGACGTGACATTTTATAATTAACGAAATAAAAGACGCAATCTATTTGAATAAAAGCTTTCAGAAAGATTAAATAAAGTATAATTGCATATTTAATTATACCAAAGCATTTACAGAGACTGAATTACACCCACAGTAGACTAAAAACTTTGTAATTAAAATACAAAAGCAAAATTGTAACAAAACGGCAGACTGAAATCTTGCAAACTTTATATTTAACACCTAAGTTGACATGACAGGAAGCATCGTAAACACAGTTATCAATTACCATACCTATGGATAAGAGATAATTACAACAGACAGAATAGAAAAATCAGCAACAAATTTAAAAAATTAATTTTAACTAGCGCAACGCAAACAAAGTGAAATAAATTACCTCGAAATTACTCACTCACATCAAAACTTTCAGAGATCAAACCTACAATAAAATTTACATCAGTAAAGTAAAAGTAAACGTATTCAAGGCTACAGCAGGCAACCAAACATTACCGAGAATATATTCATTACAGCACTGCACAAATAAGTACAAAGGCAAGCAACTCAATTCTTTAAATAATCTAAAACGACTCAAGCTAAAAATGGCAAATAACCCGATGCAATCTAAACTGAAAATTAACAAACCCAAGCAAAAAATAACATTAAATACTGCAAAATAAATCCCAATTTTTAGAAAATTTGAAATTAATTAAAATCAAAACTAAATATTAATTATTAGAACAACCCTCAGCCATAATGAGTTCAGATATAAAGATTTACTTGGAAACAACTCTAATGTGTAATGGCGATCAAGCTTTATTAGGAAATTCTATCACCGTGTGTGAACAATTTTTTAAAATTTCTATAAACCCGGACACAACGAAAGAAACGTATGACTCCTACGCCTGTTTATTAGTAAACTAACCGGACGGGCACTAACATTAATTGCCAGCCGGGATGACCCAGAACAATGGGAAGATTTTAAACGAATATTGATTGTATATTTTGGCGATTAACGTAACTTAAAACGCCTAGTACGCGATTTAATAAACCTCAGAATGGAAAATAACCAATCCCCATATCAATTCGGAATGAAATGTCAAGATGTAAGAAGCTTAATCTTGACAAAACTAAAAATTGAAGAACCCAACCAAAATATCAGACTTTTAAAAACAAAGATGTATGACTAAATGGCATTAGACACGTACCTAAATGTACTACCAAAACGACTATCAGACAAAATTAGATTCCAATATCCCCAAAACTTAGAGGAAGCCATTAACATGATAACAGAAGAAGAAAAAGTAATGAATTACAGAAACAGATTATACAACCTCAACGCAAATAAAAGTTATTTACCAATAAAAACTATACAAGTCGCAAAACAAACAAATCCCCAACAAAAATTCACATCAATCAATACACAAATAAACCAATCGCGAACCAGTAATCCACATTTTAATAACGCAAACTTTAATAATCAATATAAACATTTTTCAAAACCAACGTTTAACCCAAATTTTACAAAACTCGCATTTCAACCAAGATTCAACCAAAACGTAAATCAACAAAGACCAGAATTCAGCGCGAACCCAATTAGAAATACACCAATAATAAATAGCAATAAACACTATAAACTCACACCAATGGATACTTCATCTGGTAACACCAGACCAAATACAAAATTAACACACATCCGACCAAACCTTCATCAAAAACGAAATTTACAATGAACCAAACCATTCGAATAATTCTGAACGCGAATAAAGCAAGCGAAACTTATGACGAGGACGACGAAGAAAATACGTGCTCAAATTCAGATAGACCGCTTTATAAACGACCAAACCTCATAAATTTAAATAACATAAATCACCTAGTACTACCATACATAGAAATACCCCACACCGAATTTAAACTATTAATCGATACCGGATCCTCTAAAACATTAATTAGCCTCCGAAACGTAAAGAAACACTATATAAACTATGTAGAAAAACAACAGTTTAAAATTAAAACAGCCCATCAAATAACCATACACCAATTCGTACCTAACGTACCCTTACCTAAAACATTCAACGTATAAATGAAGCATAAATTTTGTATTTTCTAATTCAACGACAAATATGACGGATTGATAGGAATGGACCTTTTAAGATAATTAAACATTGACATAAAGAACCGTGTACTAAGAACAAAATATGGACGAATCCCCATTAAATTTCAAAATACCCAAGTCGAACAAAGATACAAAATAGAAACCCGAACAGATAAAAAAAATACAGATCCCAGTAAATTCAAATAATAAGTTAGGAACAATAAATCATATAACATTTTAACAAGGAGTAGAGACTTCAACCGCATTAGTACAAATAAAATATAACTATGCCACAACGACTATTTTAAATTCAAATGACTACCGCGTAGAACTATCATTAACAAACTCAATCAACGTAGAAGAATTAAATTTTAACGAGATGGAAATAGATAAAAATTTCGACGACAATTACAGCCCCGTGGAAAACGACGAAATGTTAAGAAAAAATTTAAGTAACATTCGCTTTAATACCGACATGGATCAAGAAAAGCAAAGAGCAATTAAAATTTTATGTTTTGAAGACCGCGACATATTACATTGCGAAGGAATACCCCTAACATTTACCAATACGGTCAAACATAATATTGAACTAACGGATAACAAACCCATATTTACAAAAGCAACCGACTACCTCAGGCAAGTCAGGAAGAAGCTGACAGACAAGTAGAACAAGATATCATACAACACTCCAACTCACCAATGGAGCAGCCCCGTATTAATAGTGCCCAAGAAATTAGACGCATCAGGAAAGAGAAAATATAGAATGGTAATAGACTATAAAAAAGTAAATGAAAAAACGGTAGACGACAAATACCCACTACCAAATATAACCGTAATTTTAGATAAATTAGGCAAGTGTCAATATTTATCAACATTAGACCTAGCCTCAAGATACCATCAAGTAGAAATGGATGAAAAGAATACACATAAAACAGCTTTCAGCACACCGAGAGGACATTACAAATATAAAAGAATGCCATTTGGATTAAAGAACGCACCCGCAACCTTTCAAAGAGTTATGGATAAAATACTACGTGGGATACACAACGAAAAATGTCTTGTGTACCTAAACGATATCATAGTTTATTCAACATCATTAGTGGATCATATAGAAAGATTAAGAGAAGTATTTGAAAAACTTAGGAAAGCACATTTTAAAGCACAATTAGAAAAGAGCGAATTTTTACAGAAAGAAGTAGCATTTTTAGGACATATAATAACACTCCAAGGAGTTATGCTGAACCTCGATAAAACAAATGCAGTACTAAATTATCCCATACCAAAAACAAACAAAGAAATAAAAGGATTTCTAGGACTTAGTGGTTACTACCGTAAATCTATTAAGGGTTATGCTCAAATAACCAAGCCCCTGACAAATTGTCTAAAGAAAGGAAATAAAATTGAACACACCGCAGAATTTATTAAAGCCATAGATAAAGTTAAAAGTATATTAACAAACCACCCCATATTAGAATACCCCGACTTTTCAAAGCCGTTTATATTAACAACAGACGCATCAAATGTAGCATTAGGCGCAGTATTAAGCCAAAGAACAGTAGGTAACGATAAACCCATCAATTACGCATCCAGAACCCTAAATGAAACCGAACAGAAATATAGCACCATAGAGAAAGAATCGTTAGTCATAATTTGGGCAACAAAGTGTTTTAGACCATACTTATACGGACGAAAATTTTATATATACACTGATCATAGACCATTAGTATGGCTATGCAAATTTAAAGAACCTAATTTAAAATTACAGGGATGGAGAATCCGATTAGAAGAATATGACTACGATATCATATACAAAAAAGAAATTTATAATAATAAGGCAGACGCTTTAAGTAGAATACAGCTCAACGCACTAGAAACGGAATCAATTATAGGAAACGTAGACGAAACGGAAATCAGAGAAGATCCAGACGAGATGGATACCATACATTCAACACATAATGAAGAACCAAAAACCGCAATTAAAATTTTAAATGAAGTCATCGATATGAAACCCAATCAATTTATAATTACCGAAGTTTTAACCAACCCCAACCCTGTAAAATATACAAAAGTAGATAACAAGAAGATATACCAAATTCAGATAACCAAAGACGACAATGAAGAGCAAATAATTAAAATTCTAAAAGAATACACCCCCGAGAAAAAACGATTTCACTTTTACTTTAACACCGAAAACTTGTAAAAACGATTTTCAGAATTATATGTTAAATTATTTAATAACTCTGGCTCTGAACTTATAAGATGTACTAGAAAATTAATAACATTAGATGACCCTGACGAAATAAACGATGTAATCAGAAACCAACACGAAGGAAAAACCAACCATCGTGGAATTAATGAAACCCTAAAGCAAATCATGAGACGATACTATTCCAAGGACATGAAGGAATTAACTACAGACTTTACTAATCAATGTGTACTATGCGACAAAGCGAAATACGACAGGAAACCCCTAAAAATACCCTTAATGTTAACTAAAACACCCGACAAACCTTTTCAAAAATTACATGCCGATTCTTTAGTAGTAGAAGCACAAAGTTATTTGACAATTGTAGACGCATTTACAAAAATAGGCCCAGCAATACCAATCACTTCTAAATATAGTATTTACGTAACTCAAAGATTTTTACAATACTTTACATTTTATGGAACGCCCGAAACAATAACGTTAGATAACGGCAGCGAATTTACAAATGAAACTATACAAAACACTTTAGAACTCTACAAAATAAGAATTCATTTTATAACTGAAAACCACCCTGAATCAAATATACTAATAGAAAGATTACATTCGACCTCATTAGAACAAACCAGATTACTAAGAATAACCTACAAGAAAGAACACATTACTAATTTAATGTCATACGCACTAATCGTCTATAGTAATACGATCCATTCATCAACCAATTTTACGCTTTTAAAATTAATTTTAGGACATTCAAATTCACGCAACCTTTATGACATACATTACAACAAAGAAGTATATCAACAACATGTCAAGAATCATAGAGAAAAACTAAAAATAACTTATGACAAAGTAAAGGATAAATTAGATAACGACAAAGAACGTATTACCACAACCCGCAATAAAAATACCGACACAAATAAATTCTTAATAGGACAAACCGTATACAAGAAAAATTTCCGAAGCAAACCACACAAAACGGCACCCAGAAATTTAGACCCATTTGAAATTAAAAGAATATCGGACAAAAACATAACCGTAGTAGACAACGGCAAAATAACAAAATATATTCACTTGAAAAAACTTAAGACGCCCTGTACTTTCAGATGGACGATCATCCCCCTTACCGTCAACCTTCAACCAGGTAGAACTGACACCGAAATAATAATTTAAGACATAAAAGCAACCCCGTTATACTACCAATAAAATTAGGCAGTATGCAGGATACCATAGACTATTGGACCTTTGCACAAAAATTCGATTTAACAGAAATAAAACAAGAATTTCAAATAATCAAAAACAATTATTACCGATTAAAACAATCAATGGACACAACAAAATTCGCAAAAAAATACGCAAGAGAAATGATGAATTATGACAGCATAATAGAAAGTATTTTGAGAAACATAGAAGATAAATTTAACTTACTAATACCCACAGAACAAACGGCAAGACGAAAAAGAGGACTAATCAACGGATTAGGAAACATAACAAAAGCAATCACAGGCAATTTAAATAATCAAGACGTAAAACGTTATGACAACGCAATACAACAGTTAATCGAAAATCAAAACGATATAAAAACCATAATTAGCAACCAAATATCATTGACTCAATCAACTATTATAAAATTCAACGAAACGCTAATAAAGCTAGTTAGAAACCAAGATAGTATAGCCAACCGAATACAAATCCTTGAAATTACCATGCAAACTACCATGTTAGGCATGCGAGATATAATTAGATTCAACACAATACACACCCAAATAATATCAACCCTTATCTTAATTCAACAAATTTTAGCCACGTTAGAAAATGCAGTAATATTTGCAAAATTAAAAACTTTACATTCCAGTATCATAGAACCAATTGATTTATTGAAGGAATTATTAAGAATTAGATCATTTATAACTTACAGTAAATTACCCTTTGATGTAGTAGAATCAAACATTTTAATATTTGAAAGAATATCTATAGTTAAAGGCTATGTAAAACATAACGACATAACATTTTTAATAGAAATCCCAATAGTAGAGATTAACAATTATAATTATTATCATTTATTTGCTTTTCCAATGAAAATTACTAGCACATACTAAGTTACCATTCCCAAAACCAAATTCCTATCCTTAAATGAACTAAGATATGGTTATACAAATGAAAAATGTAATGAAGTCACGCCAAATCAATATTTATGCCAATCATTGACAACGACAACCATACAAAAAGAAAGCCGTTGCGAAGTACAATTATTAAAATTTTCAAATCATTACGAGAACTGTGAGGCCAAACCCGTACAAATCACCAATATAAAAATTCAAAAGGTTACTGAAAACAAATGGATAGGCGTTTCCCCACAGATATAATAGCAACAATCCACTGCAATCAAGACGAAAACAGCTTATCACTAACCGGAAGTAAATTAATCACTCTTAAAGAAGATTGTTATTTAAAATTGAAAAATGAAATAATCAGAGTTTATCGAGATCCTGTACAAACCAAGAAGCTAGCAAACTTACCAGAATTACAAATTAAGATAACGCAAAACGAAGACGACGAAATAATTCAAAAACCCATGCAACTCGAACATCTAGAACTAGACAACCTCAACCACGCCATGAAACTTATGGAAAATTATAAGGAATCTCTAAGCGAATTAAAAACGCCCAAAGTGCACTACGATAACATTAGTGTTTGGACAATTGTATTAATTATTTTGACTATTTTATTGATCATTTATATAATTTACAGAACGTATATTAGGTATAAAAATAAAGGAAACAGTTTTAGATTTAAGGTAACAAAAGTAAACAAAGAAACAAATGTATCATTAGAAACTACAAATTTTAAGCAATGAAATTAAATGAATTTAATGAATTTAACAAATTAAAAATCAAGAAAAGGAAAACCCTTAATTTTTAATGTACGTCGGGAGGAGTTATGTATCCCCCAATTGATATATGTATAAAGAAATAGAATAATTAGGAAATTATTAGAAAGTGTAAGAAAATGTTAAGTGAAGTGCAACAAAGTAAATACATGGACAAGTTATAAAGTTTATTAACGTTCATGAGAACGGATGCGCTATTTTGTATCGCAGACGATAATGAAACTGTAGATGTCAAGTCACAGACGGTCAGGTACCGTAATTACTTAGAAATTATAATTACAACATTTTAATTAAGAACAGTATTAAAAATAAGCAGACATGGGATATGCAAGTTCCCACAGCCATGTGAGGTGATAGGAACATTATAAAAAGCCCGGGAGCTTAAGGACCAGGCAGTCAGTCAAAGTATTCAGCTTTAACATTGCAGTTTCTTAAGATACTCATCATAGTACAATTAACTAGTGTAATTTCGATTTAATTAAATTGTCAAAATTCCATAAGTAAATTCTTTATTAATAAATAAGAATTTGTTAAGAAGTTTTGTAACTGGTTTTTAAAAAGGCAGCTCCCAAGGTCCGAACCTTAACCCATGTTCATTTAAAATCTGGTTTTGTTTAGTGATAAGCAAATTTTAAAGGTCGACGTTTTGATTATTGAAATGCTCTCTTTTGTGTAATGCTATTGACCTGGTTTGCATATAATTGTTGTAATTTTCGTAATATGATATATTTTGAGTGCTCTAGTTTAGAGATATTTATACGATTAGTGCTTTTTTAATAGTACCGCTTTTCGGGATTTATTGCCAGGCAATAGTAGTGACAATTTTTTCTTTACAACGAACCCTTACTATCCAGGTATGAACACTTTTTGAAGGTGTACTCTTATTAATTGCTGTTCTTGTTACGATATTTTAGGGTTCTTCGTTCTTCATTCGTCGTCCGTACCTCTTTGTTCTTATGTTTTTCTTTATTTAACTTTTCCTGTTAATCATTGATTTATTCATTCTTTCGAATATTCATACATACGCTTACGTACGTACTTTTTTTGTCTTCGTTTGGTTTTGGTCGTATTTGGATATCCTGTTAGAGCTTGAATAATTGGATTCGTGATATGTGGAGAACAAGAGTGCACATCTGGAATCCTACCGTATGGGTTTGAAGAAAATAGCAATACTAGTCGTTATCGCTCTCCTAGAGGTACAATGACCGCCAGACAATCAAATAGGTGATTTTAATTTACAACTTTAACTTAATTGCATAAAGTCAACTTGATTTTTAATGTTTTGTATTAATTCACATTATAGTTACGATTACGCTTAGGGCATTGAACGTGCTAAAGCTTTGTCTGTTTTGCAGAAATATTTGTGCATAACATTTACAAGTATTTAGGTTCATTGCCTGAAATTTACAGTTAACTGATTTACCTAAACGATACTTGTTAGCTGCGTTTTTATGTTGTATGCAAATGCGATTGGTACTATACGCGATTGCGCTCGGTTATAATACTGTTTTATTATTTAACACATCATAAATTTTTTTTTTGTAAAACGAAACCAATTTTCTATTCTATTATACGTGTAAATTGAGTGTTTGTTCGAGTGTTTTCCTTCATAAATAAGATTGGTAAGTACCGTTGCCTTGCAATATGTTACATTTACTAAACATTAAGATTCCTTACTAGTTGCGTCTTCGTGATTGACGTTGGTTATTTTAGTACGATCGTTCTGTTTTACCAGGTCAGAAAGGTTGATTTGTAATTTTTTTGGCAATCCTTACTGGCGCCCTACCGAGTTATTGATTTGTAGTAATAGCCCTATCTTTCATTATTATCCACGACCACTCCCCTGAGTTACGCTTCGTACGCATTAGGACTTGGTTAATAGCTACCACAGTCAGGAGCACCCGACTATTAGTTTGCTATATGGTAATCTTGCGATATCCTGTAACCGCTAGTATTTTGAGGGGTGCAAATTGGCACCCGCATTGTTGGTGTTTTTCTATTTTAGTAAGCGTGTTACAGTTTCATGTATTAATTAGTTGATTTATCTAGTTCTAAATACGTATGACTAATATTGTAAAGAATTCTTTATTTAAAATAAATTTCTGTAATCCACACGGCAATTAATTTAAACTTTAACTGCTTTTTAATGCAAAAGGGGTTGCATTTTTTGAAAATACTCTCTATTAACATTAAAACGTGTTTCTAATACACCTATTAGAATTGGAGTTTCAAATACCCGAAATTACTTATTTTTATCCAAATACGTAAAGCTAGTACTCTTCTATGCTATTTACAGCAAATGAAATTGATAATTAATAAGTGAAAATAAATGGTTTTGTATTTATCTTAAAATGATCGATTTGCGTTCGCATTTAAATGCGTCTTACGGTATCTTACAATTAATCATTTTTACATACAACTTACGTTACTTGCTATGTATTTACAATATGTTTATATCATACAAGGTGATTATTTATACACGGGCAATTGCATTTTTTGCTTGTACATCAATGAATAAAAGTACGCTTGTATTATACAGGGCGTAACCACGAATTTAGAAAAATTTCTATTATTCCGGATCCTCTTATATTTTGGTGAAATTTATTTGTAGAATTATGATTTTAATGACCTCTTGTGACCTCTTATCACCTCAATATATATATATATATATATATATATATACACCACATGTTTCTGAAAGACAATTTTTACTAATCTCTGGCCAACACATACAATACTTTGCAGTGCACTTTTTGAAGGTTTATTAAGTTGCAATTCATGTTCAGGTCCTGAAGATGTTATTGTCTATCTGTACAGTAATGAAAGCAATTAAAAATAAAAATTAACAGCAGTAACATAATCTAGACACGTAGAGCATATGTAGCTATCACAGGTGCTATTGAAATAGTGCCTAGATACTATTAAAGTTCACCATTTACAAAGCAAATAAGAATTGTGTTGTACCTCATGTCCACCCTCAAAATTCCTTCACCATTTACACGGTACTTTATAGGCACATGTTTTAAAATTAAATGTATCGAGTAGTAGTAATTGGTCTAGGAGAATTCTGGATATCGGATTAAAGTAAATTGACTGCGACAATAGTACAAACTTCTATAATCTTTAATGCTCCATCTGCACAGCTATATGGATTTGGTTCTTAATTTATGTTTACATTTCAACATATAGTACTAACTTTTAGCCTGACGTAGCAAAAAGTTAAATTGGAGCCGTTTTCAACTAGCTAGCATGGCAGTGGAATTATTTCATTCCATCAACACAGTGTTTACTTTCTACTGTGTTTTCTATTTACATACACAGATACGTATACACTTATATACATACATAAATTAGACACTTTCTCTCTTACACACACACTTACACACACACACGTGCGCGCACACACATATGCACACACATATCCATACATATTTATATATATATTATATATATATATATATATATATATATATATATATATATAACAAGACAAGTTATTTGCAGTCCGCAATAAGAAATTTGTGTAGAACACAATGACAAATAAGATGTATCTGTAAATAAACTCTTATGAAAATAACCCTTATGAAAATAATAATTTCACCTTGTGAAATAATAATGCTATCGTTTTGTAATGGATATGCAACTATTAGCTCGATTGGTATTGTAAATAAGCTCTTATTATTTTTATAAGGGTTTATTTACAGATACATCTTATTTTCATTATATATATATATATATATATATATATATATAATGAAAAATAAGATGTATCTGTAAATATATATATATATATATATATATATTTATCTATATATCTATATATATATATATATATATATATATATATATATATAAATATCATCATTGAGTCTTCAGTCTTAGAACCGATTGGAAGTGTATCTACATTGATCTCTTAGCTAACCCACACATTTCCATAAAACTTCCACTGCCTACATCTTTCACTATCTGTGTGCAATAGTCTAATCTAGGTTACCTCTACCTCTCTTTTTCTCGATAATTTAATTAGCAGAAATTGCTTCTTTATTTGGACTTAATTCCAACGCAAGATATTTAGTGATTGAAATATATAATACTAGATTATTTAAACCCTAATCTGATGCACTAAAATACCAAAAGAAAAATATTGGTCTGATAAATAATTAATTTATACTGACCGTTGTTACCCGAGGACGGAGTACCTATTTACTAACCCTTACTTAAGTAAAGGATTTAGTCTGGTGGCCTCTCCACGCAAATTTTCGGTCTCAAAACATCTTATTCCTTCATCAATTGCGTGTATGTGACCCGATTAGACGATACGCATACGAGCAACCATTCAGAAAAGGCAATCGGGTTTAGATGCGACTAACACGACTCTAAACGTGCTATGTTTTAGTAGCTAGTTTGATAAAGCCAACCAATTTCGTTTGAAAAAATGTAGATTTATCACAACAAACTTTATATTTGTGAAGCGTACTCCTATTAAAAGTACAAAGACTTAAACTCTACAAATTTTAGCAATAAAACTTGCTCTTCTTAATTAAAAACGGGATGATACTCAATTATGCTAAATTAGGTATCTTAAAAATTTATTTGCGTTAGACAGCCTCTCTCCCAAGAAGAAAAAAATTATAATTAATACAGAATTACGTATATAGAAAAATTATAAAATTTTTATATGAAGTAACGACACGAAGCAATCTAATTTTTAGACCTATGATTCCATAAACGCAAAAATTTCAAATATACTGAAATCAACTTTCATAATGTGTAGCCAAAAAGAGAGGGTGCATTTGTAGTTCCACGTACAAAAAGTCTATAAAAGCGACTCATGCCGATAGACGTAGAAGGTAAACGGTCAAAATTGATAAACTCTTAATCGGTAAAGTCTAACGCTCTTATTAAACGCTGTGAAAGTCTTAAGAAATCAGATCCACAGGTCTACATATATCCTCAACCTCAATTACCAAAAACCTATGCTAAGGAAAACTATGTAAAGACTTCTAACTACACTATTCTGCCAATTAAATCTTAGAAATATCTACATTTGTACACATAAAGAATTTGAACAGGCTCTTTAGTGATAATAATCTCACTAATACCTTATGGAAGTATTCTCTCAGCAAATATTACACTTGAATATACTTTTACATTATAGTTTCTAGCAGAAAAGAACAACCACAATAGCTAGCAAGAAATAAATCTTTATAGCTGCCGTACAAGGTTTATCACTGCGTCAAACACGCAAAAAGCAGCGTAGATAACACACAAAACCTTTAAGTCATCTCTTAAAGAAGCAATCGCAAATATAAGAATTTAGTTTCTTACACTATACAGCGATCTTTCCTGCAAAGAGAATCTGTCAAGTCGCGGTGCTACTTAAGATGCTTTCTTTCAAGAGGCATCGTTTTATTGTAGTTTTATGAAATTAAACTTAGTTAACTGAAATTGTTTCCTAAAGCATCTAATTCGTCGCCAAGTGTAAGAAGGCACTTCCAGCTTTGCCACGATCGTACCAGAGAAAGGCAGCTGCTCTTCTTAAGGTACGATAAGGTCCGCATATTCTGCCATTATTTTATGCTACTATGAAGTCTAGTGACTTCTTGTTTCTTCGATGCCTTAGTTTTTCTTACTCGTGGTTAAAACACAATAAATTATAGACTGCTGTGCTTAAAATTTACTTTCATATGATATTACACAATTGATTACGCGATTATTTTGCCAAGTCAACACTTAATATAAACCGAAGCTCGTGTTAGAGCAATTTTACTTAGGCTACCTTAAAATTTACGAAATGCTAACGTCACAAATTGTTTATTATTTATAATCTAGATTAGGTTTAACACTTGGTTCACTTCAGTATATGGTTGTGCTACTTGTATTTATTTAGGGCTGGAAATATTATATAAGTATCCTTATGTGTTATTTAGATTTTACGTGACTGGGGAAATAATCCCTAATTTATATTCGCTTAAATGTATATTTTAAAGCTAAGTTGTGTTATATGCGAGTTGATGCTTTTGTTTACATCATGTTTTAAGAGGACGATTACGTAAATGTTCGATTTGGTTTTTGTAAATATTCCTTTTGCTACCACGTTTGCTAGTTAAAGGTTTGTAATAAATCTACTTACTGAGGTTTCCAATTTTTCTTTCTGTATGACCTACACCACTCTATGACGTTTTGAGCTAGTACGGCATCAAATTCTCTTTATTTCTATTTTACCGTTGCCCCGTTGCGGTACTCAGTGAGGTAGATTTTCCTTGTTTACTTTACAAAGAACAGCTAATTATTTTTTGCAAATAAATATACGTGGATTCAAAGAACGCTATAATACTGAAAATACAATTTTTAGTTTCTTCACTAATAAAGGACGGGAGGTTTATGGTTGCTATAAATTTTGAAACTGACAGCTCACAAAAGAGATAAAAACGCAAAATTGTTCGTAATTATTGTAATTTGCGAATGTGTTATACTTCTAAAATGAAATCAAACTATGACGTATTAAAATTATTTTATTATATTAAGACGGAAGCTATTAGGTAGGTTTCATTCATCCTTTCGGCATTCAAGAGTTTTGAACCTAAATTATGAGACTTTTGATAGATAATTAATTTATAAAGTATGACGACGATTTGTTGCTACAACATAAATAACAAGGTATCTTGGTGCAAGGACACCTGCCACTTTAATCTATAAAAAATACTTTCCAAAACTGATGTAAGATACTTTAACGTGTGAAACTTAGTTACAAATGGAAATCTAAAAATTTGGACCCAGAAAATTTTCGACGTAGTTAATTTCAGTAGAAACGATCTGTTAAGTAGCTCTAAACAGATGATCATAAAGACTAGAATGTCAGCAAGAAGTTAACGACACAAGGAGCAGGTTTAACTTTTTTCAAACCTAACAACCATTTGTATTTTATTAAGTAGATTAAGCTAGGATAAGTTTTTATTTTTCTTATAAAAATTATTCGTAAATGGATAATCTCATTTTAGAAATTTTGCGGTCTGAGTCTGCGGCATTTTGATCCTTACAAAAATTTCTGCTCCATATCGTTGATCAACTACATTGGGATGGGGTAATACAAGAATAATAAAATTATGTATGAAAATTTTAAAGAAAATTTTGTGACATGTGAAATATTTTGGGGTTGTCTAATTATCAACAAGGATTAGGTAAAGTTCGTTTTAATACGTAGGCAGTGATAAGATATTGTTTTGTTCTAAACTTATGCTGTAAATTGCATTAATAGTTATTATTTATATCTGTGGGTGTAAGTAGACTTTTTAGATAATGTGTGTAAAAGAAAGACGTTTTGAATATACAAAGGATTATTCACAATTGTTTCTTGAGATTTCTTTGTTTCATTTGAATCTCGTAAAATCCACAGCATATTTTTCGCTGAGTTAGCAAGAAAAAACGGGCATAGTAAGGTGACAATTTACATTTTTTATTAAGCAAGCATCTTTATATTGGTCAGGGCGACTATACCCGAATATTCCTCTTTTTCTTATTAACTATTCTCTATACCTAAACTCAGTAGTTTTCGTGATATTTCTAATAATATTCCAAATACGTATAGTTTCTGTAACTCTTTGATTTTGATTTCAATAGATCTAGTCTTCTATGACGATGGTAATTTTCAAACCTTTTGTTCTTTGTTTTTAAATATTTTGTTATTGGTTTTCTGGTCAGTTTATCGAACTGTTTCTTGAAAAGTAGTAGGATTGGTGCATTCAAACACAACGTCGCCGCCTCTGTGTCGCCATCTAATCTAGGTTTTACATGTAAATTCCTACTATAAAGTCTTGTTTTAAAGGGATTTCCTCCTAGCTCCCTCCTTGTGGGAAAGATTTCCTCCTGGCTCCCCTCCTTGTGGTGCAGCGCTTCCGCGACTTCGCCACCATCTAACCTAGATTTTACATGTAAATTCCCACTATAAAGTTTTATTTTAAAGGGATTTCTTTCTTGCTCCCTCCTTGTTCGGACGCCCGCATTCATATCTAACCTAGATAAGAGTTTTCTTCGACTAGTAAACTTTTCCTTAGCGCCTTAACATTTCCAAAAATTTTTAACATAACTTTTCACACTTTATTTTTTTTTCTTTTCTATTCACCTGTCTTATATCTAGATTCACGCTAAATTATAACTTTCCTGCAGCTCATACCTAAAAGAAAATCCAAAAACCCATTCTTAAAACTTTTTATCACATACAATTTTTTACAAATACAGTTTAAATTTTGTAGACCACATTTCTAAATACATATTCACAACTTTTATTCTTAACCTGGAACTCCTCACATCGGCTTATACTTATTAATATTTATTTCTAAATAGAGCACTTTTTCCAAAGACCAACCGGACCCACGTGTTTCAAATCCTTCTGATTTTGTTCTCATGGTTTAATTCAAACTGGAGTACAGAACAGTTTTGAGTTTATCTGTCTCTAATTTTATGGTATCCAATAACATATTGTTAGTAAAATTTTACAATCTAGTATGTGTGATATTGCACAAGCATGTGACAAATGAATCACCGAGCGAAAGTATATATTTAGTGTTATTAAATTTCACCATTAAGTTCTCATATTACGAGCGCGGTTAATTACACAGGCCGACGTGATTTTTGGTGTTTTGAATTTGATAAGTGTCCTTATCTAATACAGGTACGTTGATTCTGAATGTTAATTTTGTTTGAGCTCTTCACGTCAAGATTTCTCACAAAATTAAAAAAACTTTGTGAGATATTTTGTACTAGAGCAAAGAAGTACCTTTATGATATTTCCTAAATTGCATTAAAATTATTTCTTTAGCATACTTGAAACATCGATAGAAAATATTTTGGTATAATATTATGTTTATTTCATTTCAATGGCAACACTGTTTCATTTCCGCATTTATCAAGCTCAACTTAATGGCATCGGCAGTTGTTTACGAAATAGTTAGCGTCAGTTGTTTGTAGCATCGAGTTGTGTTTTGTTTTCTGAGTGTGTAGAGCGTCATAATGTCATCAAGAAAGTGCAAATACAGTCCTGATATATTTTGTTACGTGTGTGGTGATTTAACGATGGCAAAGCATCAACGAAACAAAAGAATTTATCAAAAAACCTTATCACGCTTACTTCGATGTAAAGCTTGGTGATCAGAACAAACCTTGGGCTCCACACAAAGTGTGCTTTCAGTGTGTCGAGCTACTGAAAAAATGGACAAAAGGTACACGTAGCTCTTTACCCTTTGGCATTCTAATGGTATGGAGAGAACAAAAAATCCATGGAGACGACTGTTACTTTTGCTCCTGTGATGTCAAGGGTTTCAATTAGAAAAATAAACATTTTATTCAGTATCCTGATTTACCGTCTGCTAAACGATCTGTACCTCATGGACCAGAAATTCACATTCCTCTACTTTTTCTTCACACCATCTAACAGCAATCATCAGATCAAAGTTCAAACAAAAAAACCTATGAAGCCGAATTCAATCCTGATATAGACCAACCTTAACAGTTTATCCAAGCCGAAGTAAATGACTTAGTGAAAGACTTGGGCCTATTGAAGGGTGCTGCACAAATCTTAAGAGCACGACTAAAAGACAAAAATCTGTTGGCTCCAGGAACCACATTTTCTTGGTATAGGCATGGTGAAAAAGAATTCGCGGAATATTTCTCTCAAGAGGGTTGACTGGTGCATTGTAATAATATTCCTGTTTTAGTCATGAAACTGGGAGCTAAAAATTACGATTCCACATCATGGAGGTTATTTATTGATTCTTCTAAGAGAAGTCTGAAGGGTGTTTTGTTGCACAATGGTAATACTTATGCCTCGGTGCCTGTTGCTCACTTCGTGCTTCTCAAAGAAACGTATGAGAATCTTGAGCTAAATGCAATAAAGTATAGCGAATATTGTTGGCAACTCTGTGGAGACCTCAAAATATTATCCATGCTTATGGGTCAGCAGTCTGGATTCACAAAGTATCCATGTTTTTTGTGTGAGTAGGACAGTCGAGCACGAAATTTACATTACGTTACGAAAGAATGGCCACTCAGAGACAGGCTTGTACCGGGACAAAAAATGTGCAGCGTAATGCACTAGTTGACCCAAAATTAGTTCTTTTGCCTCCCCTTCACATAAAGTTAGGATTGATGAAGCAGTTTGTCAAAACTTTAAATAAACAAGGTGACTGCTTTAAATATACCCGTGCGACAAACTTCCTGCACTTTCTGAAGTTAAACTTAATGAAGAAATTTTTGTAGGCCCTGAAATTCGAACCTTAAAATTGGACAGATTGTTCCAGAATACAATGACCCAGTATGAATCTGAAGCATGGAGTTCTTTCGTTCGTAGAAGTCATAGACGGTTTCCTTGGAAACAACAAGTCTCCAAACTACAAAGAAGTTGTAGTCAACATGTTCGAAAATTATAAAAAACTGGGATGCAATATGAGCGTCAAACTTCATTTTCTGAATTCTCACGTTGACTCTTTTCCCGAAAACCTTGGAGCTGTCAGCGAGGAACAGGAAGAAAGGTTCCATCAAAACATAAAGGGGATGGAGAGACGTTACCAAAGAAGATGGGATATTAGAATGATGGCTGCTTACTGCTGGACCTTAAAGAGGGACTTGCTCACAAAAATTCACAAAAAGAAAACTACAAAACGCAGTTTTGACGGAAAAAGAAAACGATTTTGTTCAAAAAAACTAACGATTGGCTAACGTAGATTATACTGCATTGTTTTTTTAATGAACAACTCAATTTTGCAATGTAATTTTCTCTTAAATATTTCAATAAATATTTTCTCAATATTTTAGGCAATTTCTATAAAAATTTCAAACACACTTCTCCTGAAAACCTGACTTACTGGAAAAAACTAAGCACAGATTCGTGATCAACACACTCCATTTACTATAGAACACCTATTAAACTTGAAACACTTTTTCATGAAAAAAAATATAGGCTTGTGTTATTATTTAAAGTCTAATTTGTTTTAAATAAAGTAATCAAATACTTGACTAGATTCAATGATTCACTCTTCACCGACTCATTAGTATCTCATGTGTTAAACGCAAAAAACTTATAAGCTTATCAACGTGTCTAATGACCTAGATATATTAATTACTAAACGAGGTCAGGTCATTAGTTTCCTTTGAAAGTGAAACTTCGTTTCCCTGATACAAGTAACTTGTCATGAGGTACTATTAACTGTATATTTGGTAACGCTAAAAGGAATGCAATTATCGTTTACAGTTTCAGTATATAGTCAAAGAAGAACACGTGTTGTACCTATAATTTCTGCTTATCTATATTTAACTCCTTCTCTAAAACCTCCTTCGGACATCTACTTTAATCTAGACAATAAAAAACTTAGGAGTGCTACCACTTTAAACCTAAGAATAAAAAAAACAAGATAGTTTAATACGTATATTAATAATTTTTGCCGATGTTGGCGCTACAAATAAGTAAAACAAACTTTATCAAGAAATATTAAGTTTTTAATAAAATATATACATGTATTGATAACATTTATAAACCGCTGTGATAACCAAAATCTGGTGATTCTGGGATGGCCAAATCTCTAAACATTTGCGTAAGCGATCGCCTCGTAGTCGCATCTTCTAAGTACTGCATGGGGGGTAACATTTAATAATTTCAAACACTGTAATGTAATTTAAATTGCAGCAATCATTAAACAGAGAAATCCTTGCACGGTTCTCTTCCTCTAATAACGTTTGAACCCTTTCTTCGTCCGTCGTAATATAATATACATTTTTTATATCACCTACAAATTTTCCTAAAATTCTAAAGTTTCTATACCCCAATTTCTCCATTTTATAACAGATTAATTCTTGCTAATTTAAAAGGTTCATGCACTCGTACTCAGGTAACACAATAACATTAGGATCTTTCATAATTTGCATAGTATATAAATTTTCTTTTTGAAATTTATTCGCCACCGATACACTTCTATTAGATGTTTCGGCAATCAGTTTCAATTTGAATTCACGATCCAATTGTAATTCTAAAACATCCCCTCCAGAAAAACCATTCAATCTTACGTTTACTGCTTCTTTGGTAAATTGCATGATTCTAAACTCCAATTGAAAATTGCAAAACTCTTTCCATTTAAAATAGTCCATTTTTATAGCATAATTTTGACACATTCTACTATTGCAAATAATTTGTACAACTGGTTCCAGACCATTATATAAATCGAAACCAACTTCCAATTAGTAATGTCATAATGAGAGTAGAAGCGAGATAATAGTATGTACGCGCATATGGGAAACGCGATTTTAGTTGTTTGGAGGTGATAGGGGAATTGGGAATTTAGAGAAAATTAAGACGGTTGGCAAAGATAACGACTTTTTTGGAATAAAGCAGTGTTTGCGCTTCAATGTTCTCGATTTTTGACGACGGTTGTATTATTGTGCACGTAAATTTTAAGAATTGAGCAGCCGTTGTATAAAAGTTTCGGGGAATGATTGTGAAGGATACGTGCAACTTGAGAGGGCTTTTGGTTATATAAACGCGCTGGATGTGCTGGGCGCCCTCTTAGTTATGCGATTCTGCTGAATATTTCATTCTAACTTTAAACTACGCGACTGATAAAGTCCGAGATATTTACAATTTTTTAAATGCACAAGTTGGTGCGATTGGTGCGGAGTGAACAACTTATTTGTAAATTGGATGAGGGTGCTTGTTGCACTTGCTTGAAAGAAACAATTGTTTGTGGATCTGTAGGGGCAGTCCTGAGGGATTTTGGAATATGGTATTTTGGAGGCCTAGCGAGTTTGAGGTTTAATTGCTGTTATTATTAGAAAGCAACAATGTGGAGTAATCCAGGTACGAGCAGTCGGTAGAAGAGAGCATCTTAAGAGGTAGTGATCAGGATGAAAAATACATTCCAGGTAATGAATTTTTTTTAAACTGTTGTGGTGGTGCTTATTTGTTGTTTTAAACTATTAGTGATTTTGGATTATATATTGTGATAAATTTATGGACAGAAAATTAATTGATTTACCTTTGTAAAGGAAATAATAAAAATCTGAAGATGTAAAGAGATGTTTATGATATAATTATGAATATTTCACATATGTAAAAGGTAAACGGGTCTTTTATTTAAAATTTTCAGTGCTAAAAATTTGCACGCAAATATATAAATGGATTATACTGAGCTCACCATAGACCAGGGGAAAATAAAGTAAGGTTCTGGGATAGGCTCATCTACTTTAGTATGAGCATTTGAATATAGACAAGCAGGAAATCTTTGTTGCTTGAAGTTGATGATATATTAATATTGGGGAGGAGCAGAAAATATTTAATGTAGATCAGTTTTGTAAATATAGAGATTGTATGTTTTTAATGTTAATTTGTCAGAATAAAACGGTTGTATTCTTGGTTAAAAGGATTACTTTTTTACTCTTTTTTTACTATTATTATTAAATAGAAAGGTAGTTATGGATTGTAGAGCAGATGAGCAGTCGTGGTAAGTATCCCTGGAGAAGCAGTGAGCAGAGCTAGCCGTGTGGTGTCAAATTTGAAAGCATCTTCAGAGGGTACACAACTAAAACATATCGTGATCCAAAGATTAGAAACAAAATTTATTTAGATCATGATTAGTGGAGTTCTCTACAGGTAATTTCACAGAATTCAATTAATCGACCCACATTGGGGCACGAGTTGAAGTTAATTACACAATAAATTATGACGCCCAACATTGGGGCTTAAAAGGAGAGTTTACAGTAAAATTATACGGCCCAAGGGTAGGGGCTCGTTTTAAGCAGCGTCGGAGAAAACTTCACGGTAATACACACACACACACACACACACACACACACACACACACATATATATATATATATATATACATATATATGTATATATATATATATATATTAGTGGTTTTAAAGAGTTATATAAACAAAGCAATTTCAAACACCCTGTATAAAGGAAACAACCAGAATTTACGTGCGAAATTTATTCCAGTTAGTTCATTTTTAAGTAACGGGTATTAACAAAATTTTACAAATAATGATTAAAATTTAATAGGTTTGCAAAGGAAATAAAGTGTAGAAGCCAATGCCATTAATTTATTAATTTAACTGAGTTTAACTGAACGGTTATTTACGTATAATATGCATAAAAGCATGAAAAATCAATAATACCAAGGTGAAACGCGTTGCTAACACATAAACAGCCGTTGGATATAAAATACGTTGAAAAGAAGCTCCTAGAAATGTTAGTTAAAACGTTCGTTAAAATTAAACACCTGCATGTTTCTAAATGTCAGGTTCCCCTTATTTTTATAGATAACAAACAAGTTTCGAAGAATTGTAATGAATAATTATTTCTTGCTTGATTTTTTATTATTAACTTTATCCTCGTGACTATCAGCTAAAAAATTATACCTTTAAATTTCCTAAACCCTAACCTGATATCACAAGGTCGAGAATTTCTTCTTATTAATGTAAGCCCAAGGTAAAGTTAGATGGAGAATGGCTTGAGATAAAGAAAAACTCTTAAGACATAAACGGCTAGTCGAGTGTTAAATCTGGGTAGATCATGAGCTTGGGGTAATGGGTTGTCAAAAGACCAAAAATATATTTAATGAGCGCCACCGTATTTTTCAATACAATAACCAACAAAATTTAACTGTGCTTGTATAAGGGGAATGCGGAAACCTTATGTCAACACCACTAACATAGCCATAAAACCTAAATTCACTCTTTAAAACACACTTACCAAGACCTCAAACACCAGATGTCATACAGATGTCTCGGCTTGACCTGTGAACAAACAAAGGCACAACATGGACACCATTTGTGTCCTCAAAAATATTTGCCAAAAATAAAATAATAGAATTTAGGCTTCTAAAATATATACCCAGGGAATTTGTTTTCATTACACAGCATTTCTAATCGGGGATGACTTGTAATTTTATTTCTTGAATTTTAAATAATAAAAAGTCATTCAAAAACAAAATAGATTCGATTTGGATAAATTTCTGGATTCATGTAATTATAATATTTAAATTCGTATCTCTTAAAAAATTTTCACTTAATTATTTTTCTTGAACAGAAATATACTAGTAAAGTTTTGCATTCAAAAATAGGAAGATCTCTGAATGGATTTTTCTACAAAATTTAAATATACTGACTTGAAATTTTCTAAGTTACTTATAATACATAAATTTCTTTAAATCAATGAAGTACTTCCTTGACCTTCACAATAAAATTTAATTATCAAAGTGCTGATATTGTAGAATGTAATTACTCTAAGTTATTTTTATTTAGCAGTAAGTACGCGAATTTCACATGTCGATGAAAAATGCAAGTTCATGACCTCAAAATATTTAAACATATTTTAAATTAAAGTAAGACGACATGTGACGTCTAGATAGGACAACTGAATCTATGTTTTTTATATTTCTGACATAAAGTGTCATTCACAACTTTATTAAATGTACACTTTGTGTACGTGTAAACATTCTGACACACAATAGACTTGTTATTTAATTCGCTGATTTCTCAAAAGCTATTTTCTTTTTACGTTACTCAAATTTTTAATGTTGTATCCTTTATTGCAATTTAATTAATGTTCAAAGTGATTAAATCTTAAGGTACACTCACGTGCTACGAAACTGCTTTAAACGAAAGATACAGGACCTTGACCTCAGCTGTCGGAAATTTCCATAACCATCAAACATCAAAGTTCTTCGGAATACAACTATTACATAAAGAAACCAACCTCAGCTTGATTGAATTTAATTCTCCAACAAAACTTTAGCTCCAAGGTTTACTTATTCGATGTTATTTATTGGTGAAGTTGAAATATACGGAACACATGTAATTGTCTTCTTAAAAAATTGCCTTAAGATACTGCGTCAAGATATTGCGTCAAGATATTGCGTTAAGATATTGCGTTAGGATATTATATAAGATATTGCACTATGAGAAAAAATATTAGTATAATCTATTTAATTAATTTATACCAACTGTTTAATGATGTCAAAAGGGGGCTTCCATCTCAATCAATTAATCTTCTTTTTTCTAACACTGTTAGAAGCCACGTGCTTACACACGGCCATCTTGACTTCACTTATCCTGCAGAGCAGCTTGCTCGTTCGAACGCTGATAATGAAGTTCTCAAATTGACAACTCGACAGAGCTTAGTAACGAACTTTAGAGCATAAAGGTAAAGGAATCTATGTGTTATTATCAATTTTATGTATTAATTTCTATTGGACGGTAATTCACAAATTAAATATTTTAAATTATAGCTGTTTTATCTTTATTTTAAAGAACGAAGTGTAACTAGAAAAAAAATACGTTACAGAATATCGGGTAAACGGTCGGATATTTTCGTATTAAACGCTAATAAGGGGTTATTTAAAGCACGTATTTTGGGGTCCACATGGAGTTGTAGAACGCGGACAGGAATATCGATTTCTACCACTCAAACAAGGTTAGAAAGAGACGTAGAATATGCATAAGCAAGGGACAGCGTTAGTATAGGCGGGATTTGTAAAACGTCAATGCATAGACTATTGGTCGATATCGTTAGTTGTACATCAGACAAACACGAGAATATTCAATATTAATTTTTAGAAAACATCGTAACGACGCGCTGAATTTCGAGGATTTAGAAAACGGTTGAACCCAAAATTTTAAGAAATATTATTTTAAATGAAGGACTTTGGGTGAAATGCGGCCAAGAGGTGGCATTATAAATGGTATAAATACTTTTTGAAAATGAATAAAAGCCCCTTAGTATTTTGATCGCTTCAGACTACGTACGAAAGTTACCACGAACTTGTAAGTATATAAAATTATTTTAAATTATATAGCACGGTGTTAGCCTCATAATTTGTACTCGGATAGTGCCGAGTTTAAATTTTATTGAGGTGTCACATACATTTTTTTAACAAGCACGTGTAGTGACGTTATGTAACGTGGATTAAATTAAACAATTATGAAAGAAGTATAATTAATTTGGATTTGGAAATTGGATACACCGTGAAGGCAGCGCAAGCGGCACAACTTAATGGGGTTTTTCTACTAATAGCTAGAAGCGGCCTGCAGAGCAGAGCGAAGCAAATATACGGCATCGTCAACGGAGCAGAGATCTTCTAGAAATTCCAGGTAACGCTTTAAAATTGTTGTTATAAACTATGAAACTATGAATATTGGGTGACGTGTGAGAGTGAATTTTGAAGGTATTGTGCATTGTTTGCGTATTGAAAATAATTCGTATAACTAACTTTATTATGGCATTTAAATAGAAATCTGAAGGTGTATATAAAGCTTATTAACGTTCCATCAGGAATTTAAATTTTGTAAAGAGTACATGGGTTTGTTTTTTTTTGTTTGAGAGTATGCGAAGTATAAGGGCATACATTATTCATAATTAACTGGGTTATCATGAGCTCACCATACTCCAGAGTTTACGTAGATTTAAAATAAATTATAAAGAAAGAATAAGAAATAAGATGTTATTCAGGGCCCATTTACTCCGGGTACATTCTATGTGTTTGATAATTTAAATTAAAATACAGGACATTACAAAATAGGATTTATTGAGGTGTAACTTGACCACTGAGATGTATATAATTTTGAAGTTTTATTTGTAAATAGTGAAAAATAGATATTGTATGATTGGGTATATTATTTTGTGGTTTTATTGTGAGTATGCGTGAACGATAGAGAATATGAGAGTGAATCTAGGTATCCAAGAGGAGGTCCAACTGAGCTAGCCGGAAGCAGTTGAAAAAAGCAATTCAAGGTAATGAAGAGAGGAATCAGGGTAAGAAATTATTTTGAATTTTTTTATTTTTGGTGAAATTTTCGATTTTTGTATAAATTAATTTTTGAATCTACTGAGAATCCTGAGAGAATACACGGCAATATATATATATATATATATATATATATATATATATATATATTATAGTGGTTTTTATATTGTTAAAAATAAAAATAAATGCAGCAATTTCAAAACACCCTGTATAAAAAAACAAACAGAAATTACGTGCAAAATTTATATTAATTAATTCAATTTTTAAGTAACGGGTATTAAACAAAGTGTACAAATAATAATTAATATTTAATTAGTATTCGCTAAAAATTTAAATAGTAGAAGTCAATGCCATTCATTATTAATTTAATTAGAGTTAATTGAACCATTAGTAATATATAATAAGCATAAAAGCCTGTGAAAACTCAAGGGGTAACAAACGCCTAAAAGGAAGGTTAAAATACCATGAAACGAAGCTCGGAGAATTATATTTAAAACGTTCATTAGGAGCGCACACCTGCAAACTTTTAAAAGTCACGTTCTAATAAATTCGAGCTGATAAACATGCAGATTCTACGTAGATTGGAACGGGTGAATGTTTTAGCAGGAAATACAAAACGCTTTATTTAAAAGTCACGTCGCGAGTCCACGTGGGTTTAGATAGTAGATAGTCAAGAATATCGATTTGTACCACTCAGACCAGATTAGAAAGGGACGGATAAAACGCGTAAACATGAAACAACAATAGGAAAGGAGGGATTCGTGAAGCGTCACTAGGTCTACGATTGGTTGAAATGTTTAGTCTAGTTTGAAACGAACAAGAGCTTAGTGTAGCGTATTATTCGGGAAATTTAATAACGAGGTATTAAAATTCGTGGAATAAGAATGGGGATGGGTGCAAATTTGCGAGATTATGTGGTGTTAACAAGTGGGTTTCGGATGAAAGGCAGCCAGGAGGTGGTGGCCTAAGAGTATAAATGATTTTAGAGAACGTGGTAGGGGCCCTTAAGTTTTCGACCGCTCAAACGAACATATTGCAGTACCACGAGTTGTAAGTATTACAAAATCAATTTAATTTATTATAAGGTGATATTCTCGTAATTAAATACGCGGTTAAGTGTGCCGAAATTACTTTTAATCGAGATATCATTTGTAATTATAAACAACTCGTGTCGCGCTTTAAATAAAATGGTTCGAAGCATTTAAATTAAAGACGAAATAATTTTAAATGGAATTTGGAATTGGTTACACCAGGGAGGCCGCGTTTGCAGTTCAATTGAGATGGAGTTTTTCTAGTAACCGCTAAAAACGGCCTGCTGAACGGACAGAAGAATTCGACGACATCATCCTCAAAGCAGAGATCTACTATAAACTTTCCAGGTAACGATTTGAATTGTGACTTTTAAACTGTTAACATTGGGAGAATGCTAGCGTGAAATTTCAAGGTAGTGTGTATTATTACGTATTGAACGTAATACGTGTAAAACTTTATTATGGTAGTTAACTGAAAAGTTGAAGGTTTCTATAAAGCTTTTAAACGGTCCATCAGAACATAAAATTTTTTGTAAAGAGTACATGGCTTTGTTTTGTTATTTGTTTTAAAAGTATGCAAATGCATAATTACTGGGTATTCTGAGCTCATCCTACCCCAGAGTTTATTTAGAGTAAAATGAATAAATAAATTATAAAAGAAGGATTTTAGCGAAGGTATTATTCAAGGTCCATTTACTCCGTGTATAATTTCTGTGTTTAATGATTTAAAAATAAAATACTGGACATTATGAAATAAGGTTTTTCTGAAGTGTAACGGAATTAATGGTATATGGACATTATTGCATTTCTTGTGTAAATAGTTATAAATAAAAGCTTGTATGTTGATTGTATTTGAGGTTTTATTGCTAGAGTGTGTGTATGATTGAGAATATGCGAGTGAATTTAGGTCCCCAAGAGGAGATCCGAATGAGCTAGCCGGAAGCAGTTAAAGAAGGCCGTTCAACCGAGAAGGAAAGGAAAACGGGTAAGGATAATTTTTTTTGATTAGGCAAATTTTGAAAATTTTGTTTATTGTCGAGTATGAAAATTTATAAAATTTTGAATATATTTTTGTATCGTAATTGCTTACCCGAGATCCACGGCATTAATTTGACGCCCAATTCGTGAGGCTCGATTAAGTTTAGGATACACGGCAATATATATATATATATATATATATATATATATATATATAAATAGTGAAGTCATGGAGTCTGGAGCAGACTATGTTTTTTTTTACCTTTAGTGCTGGTGTAGTTTGTAGAAACTTGTGTAAGAATAACCTTAGCAAACCTTCAATAGGACTATTTATTTATTATACAAAACACACAATTAGAATTATAACTTTTTATGACATGACAAATTTTTTGACAGCAACTATTGCGCCTACTTAATTTTTATTATAAACATTTTTATATAATGCCAAGGAGAAATAGTCTGCCATTATCCCTCGTGCACGCAAATACATATACAAACCGTAAGTCTTTTTAACAGAGAGCAAACTCTATAGCGAGCGGCCGTGAGCAGGTAAACTCTTTATCACTAATATAATTAAACCCAAGAAAATTAAAAGTGCAAAACGATCGCACTAAAGTTTCTAACTACATAACATAAATTAAACCACGCATACCAAGATTGTCGTTGCATAATCAACATTCTCCCCCCGTTGAGACAATGTTCTCAATAATGTCACGTTTATCATTTTGAAGTGGGAGGGAGAAAGTTTTGCAATTGGACGCGTAAATTCTCCTCTCGTCGTTTCGATTTTGACAACTCGTACCTTATTATTACGACCTGACATGATCTCTATCACGCTTGCAAGACACCATTCTAACGGAGATAGGTTATCTTCCTTAACCAATACCAAATATGCCGATCTTTAAGTTTGTGTGCATACTCTTCCACTTGGGACGGTGCTGAAGTTGATTTAAATAATCTCGTGACCATCGTTTCCAAAAATTCTGTCACAATTTGGAGCAATGCTGCCAAATATTTAACCTATTTTCAGCAATGTTTAAAACATCCCCTTCCGGATATAAGGTCAACGGTTGACCGACTAAAAAATGTCCTGGTGTTAAACAATCAAAATCATCGATTGCATCAGACATGGGCAGTAATTGCCTAGAGTTAAGTATGGCCTTAATTTGAGCTAAAACTGTAGACAAACATTCAAACGATAACACCGAGTTTCCTAAGACCCTTTTCAAATGGTACTTTGTACTCTTAATACCTGCCTCCCATAGGCCTCCCCAATGAGGACTATTTGGAGGAATAAATTTTCAACTAATATTTCTAGTGGACAGAAATTCTTGAACTTCACAATTATGGTTCTGCAAGAACTTGTAAACATTATGTAAAGCTGTATTAGCTCCTTTAAAGTTAGTTGCATTATCACTCGCAATTGATATCGGATTACCTCGAAGGGGAATAAACCTTTTGAACGTAAGAAGAAGCGCTTCAGTTGAAAGACTCGAAACCAATTCTATGTGAATAGCCTTGGTTACCATGCACACAAATAATGCAATATACGCCTTCGTGATGAATGATTTGCGTAACTTAAATTCTTTGGTCATAACTGGACCTCCGAAATCTATCCCAACATGTAAAAATGGACGAATTAATTGAGTTCGCACGACAGGCAAACTCCCCATCAACTGCTGTGAAACGGTTGCCTTGAACCTGTGATACCTGATGCATTTAAGTATAATGCGTTTGATATGTCTTAATCCAACAATAGACCAAACACGTTGCCGTAAATTATTTAGTACATATCGCGGACCTGCGTGACCTAAATGTTTGATCAGTAACTCACTAACATGACCCTTGATAGGAATAAGAATCGGATGTTTAACATCGGATGATAATGACGCATTTACCGACCATCCACCTATTGTTAACAATCTCTTTGAGTCTAGAAATGGATTAAGCGACTCAAGAGGGCTCTCCCTTGCCAATAACTTGTTTTTCTTTAAACATGAAATTTCTACTGAAAAATGCTCGATCTGAATAATCTTAAAAATACGATTTAATACTTCATTAAACTCTTCTACTGTGAGAGCACCATAAGTTTTCATACCATTTCCCTTTGAATTGGCAATAAACCTAAATACAAAGGCTGCATTCTAATGAATGACGAAAATCTAATATTGTGGAACTGACTTCAACCTTAGTATGAACATGTGACACCTGTTTCTGTTTTGGCAGCGACCCAATATCTAGGTTGACTTTATGTTCCCAATCAGGATTCCATAAAATCTGTGGACCTTCCCACCAAACTGTAAAGCCTTTCAGATTGTAGGGGTCTATCCCACGCGAAATATAATCTGCGAGATTCGACCCAGAAGAAAAATGCTTCGACTCTACATTAATGGACAGCTCCTGTATTTCCGATACTCTGTTAGCCACAAACGTCGACCAACGCGATGGTGATGAATGCAACCAAGCGAGCACTATCTGTGAATCAGTGAACATCATAGTTTTATCAAATTTAAAATTCATCCACAAAGTTCCAATCTGGGCAACGACACCGTTTTTAGCGGAGCTACCCTAGACTTTGAACAAACAATGTGACACGAAACCATTTGTCTTCATATAAAACTCTGACATATAGACATGCACCGTATGCTTGCAAGGGAAGCATCCGAGAAACCTATCAATTATGTATTTATAACCTTTTTTGGAATGAAAATCCATCGTGGAATACTAAGAGCCTTTAAATCTGGTAAATGCTCCTAGAACTTTGACCATTCAACTAACAGCTCTTGTGGAACAACATCGTTTCATTCAATTTTTAAACACCATAGTTTTTGCATGATTATTTTTGCGACAATAATCACTGGCCCTACAAAACCCATTGAATCAAAAATTTGCGCTATTGTGCCTAAAACTTCACGTTTAGTGAATATTTTTTTCTCAGTTAAGCTTGCCACCGATATCTGAAATGAGTCTGAAATGGGATTATATAAAACACCTAATACCTTGGAAGTTTTCTTTTGTAAAGATAAAGACAATGACCGATTGTTAGAATTCCACTTGTGTAACATAAACCATGCGGACTGTAATAATTCTGTTAGTTCCCTTTGAAGTTGAACTAATTCTTCAAACGTGTTTGCTCCATCCAATACGTCATTTATGTACGTTTGTTTTAGTAAAGTCTCTGCGGCTAACGGAAACTAATCTTTGTTTTGGTTAGTTAGTTCCACCAATGTTCTTGTTGTAAGAAATGATGCGCAGTTTGTACCGTATGTGACTGTTTGCAGTTCAATATGACGCAATTGACTTGATGAATCCTTTTCCTAAGTTATATCTTTTGCATGACCTTCAAATGACCTTCAAATACTCATCAATAAATGCTTTTACTCAACCTTTAGTTTAAGATCCCTACTAAACCTTCGTTCTAGTAAATAAAATCTTTGTGTACCTTTAGTGAGTGAGTCTCCTAAAAAGGAAACATCATATGCCGATTTGACAGGCAATCTGACTTCAAAAATACCAGAATCTAACCTTTTTGTTGTACTAGAGTACATTTTCTCGCAAAATTTATCTTCAAAAAACATGTCTTTTATTATTAACTTCTTCCAATTTCCAAAATTGTGGAATCAGCACATCTAAGTGTCTACCTTAAGAGCACAATGAGACACTTACATTAGAGCAAATATTTTGTGAACTTGGAATACTTCTGCCTACAATCCACCCAAATAAACTGTTTTCTAAGACAGGAAGATTATCTCCTAACTTTAGAATACTGGCCTGAAGTATATCGAAATAAACATCAGCTCCTAGTAAAAGATCAATTTCACCAGGAATGTAGAAATTTTTATCTGCCAATTTTAGATCACTTGGAATGTTTAATTCAGAAATACTGATGAATGCATGGGGCAAAGAACAAGTGATTTTTTTCAAAATACCACAATCCGTAGATACCGTTAACTTTGACATCTGAAACACGAATGTCTAGTTGTCCAATTCCTGACACTTGAATGTTAGTAGAATTTATCCTTAACCCTAATTTGTTCGCTGTGTTGGAAGTTATGAATGAACTTTGTGACCCACAATCAAGCAATGCCCTTGCTTCGACCTAAAACCCGTTGCTTCAAGTTAAATTTACGACTGCTGTAGCCAACAGTATCTGTTTGTATGTATTTGACAATAAGCAAGGTGTCTGTTGAACAAAGCCTGCCTCACACAAGGTGGTTGTTAGTGACGACGAAGTCCCTGAAGTAGTACCATCGTTTCTAAAATTACTATCTTCATTATGCATTGAGTGTTCATAATCTACCTTACCTTGACAATAAATTCCTTCCTTTTTGCGACCCTTGTTGTCATGTAGTAGACTGTGATGCCTTCTTTTGCATATCCTACATCCTTGCGATTTACAGTTACTTACCGTGTGTTTAGAACCTAAACAATTGACAAATAGCCTATTTTCTGTAACACATTCCCTTCTACGTACTACATCCAAATCTACGAATTTGTTGCACCTATACATTGGATGATAGTTGGAATTACAACATATGCATTTTCCTTTGGTATCTATTTTTAAATTCGACACCGAATGGTAACTAGGTTGTTTAACCTTTTGCTTGTACTCAGGGGTTGCTAACACTTCCAGAGCCAAACACCTTTTATCTAAAAAGTTAAGTAACTCCTCAAAGATTGGAAGTTCTTGTGTATCTCTTTCCAATTCGTACGCCCTATGCGTGTTGAAATTCAATTTTGATGAAGTGATATACACCAAAATTAGATCCCAATATTTTACTGGCACTTCTAGAGCATATAGTGCGTTGTAATTTTGTTTAATTTTAACAATAAATTTTCTAAGACTAGCTGGGCTATCTTTTGTTATTGGAGCCTCAATTATTGCTCGTATATGGCAATTTATCGTGATTAATTTATTGCCGTACCTCTTCTTTAATAAATCGAGAGCAATTTCATAATTTGCATAAGTGATTTGCAAATCTTTCACTATGGACAACGGTTCATCCCGTAAAACTGACTTAAAATACAAAAATTTTTGAACGTTGTTTAAATATGAATCTGAATGTATCAAAGAGGTAAAAAGTTCTATAAACGATCTATAATCCTCGTATTTCCCGAAAAAAATTGGAATGTGAATATTTGGCAATTTGATCTGAGTGGTGGGGGCTATTGACTGTGCAACTACAGTTGAACTTGTACCTGACGCACATGACCTTACACCACTGACATCGCTAAAGCCTACCCTACTTTGAATTATAGTTTTCAATTTACTATGCAACGAGATATATTGCAGCTCTATTGCTACCCTGTCATTCTCTTTACTAGTTTCCTGTTCCTCTAACTGTTCCTGAATTAGTTCATAATCCTCATATGATTTGATTAACATAGACTCTCTAATTACAAATTCATTAATGTCGATTTCTAAATTATTTGCATGTGACTTTACATAGTTTACAATTCTAGTAATTTTGGATTTTATCCTAGTTCGTCTTTAAATCATTATATTTCTATCCGTATTTGACATTTTGCAGATATTCTAATAATGTATGCAACTTTTAGAAATTTCCTACTCCTTATAAGAAAGTAAACGGTTATTTAACCCTTAAGAAATGTCTTATTTTCTATACTAGAATACAGTATACAAATAAATAGGTATTTCAATTTGCAGCACCCTAATAGCTACAGTAACCGATTGTTTTTTTATCCTTTGACCTTTTATTTCTAAGTGTTACCTTAAGTGTTGCTGATATAAGGTAAAATATGGAAAATTCTAACCTTATTCCTTGATTCTGCACGTTGAATCTTGTAGTTGTAATTCCTTTGTGATTACCAAAAACCATAAATACCTTTGGTTGTGAAGATTCCTTGTATCCTCACGTCCGTGCACGTAAAGAGTTCCTTGTATTAATTTTCTGTAAAGCCTCAATCGCTGATTATTGTGCGTTTTGTTCAAAATACCTTGTTTCTAATCAAAATACATACGGTTCTTGGAGACGACCAATGTGAAGCCATGGAGTCTGGAGCAGACTATGTTTTTCTTTACCTTCAGTGCTGGTGTAGTTTGTAGAAACTTGTGTAAGAATAACCTTAACAAACCTTCGGTAGGACCATTTATTTATTATACAAAACACACAATTACAATTATAACTTTTTATGACATGACAAATTTTTTGACAGCAACTATTGCGCCTACTTAATTTTATTATAAACATTTTTATATAATGCCAAGATGAAATAGTCTGCCATTATCCCTCGTGCACACAAATACATATACAAACCGTAAGTCTTTCTAACGGAGAGCAAACTCTATAGCGAGCGGCTGGGAGCAAGTAAACTCTTCATAACTAATATAATTAAACCCAGGAAAATTAAAAGTGCAAAACGATCGCACTAAAGTTTCTAACTACATAACATAAATTACACCGCACATACCAGGATTGTCATTACATAATCAATATATATATATATATATATATATATATATATTGTAGGGCAGTTAATAAGGCTATCGGAATAAATAGCGATTATTTAACCTTGTTCTTCGATATGCGCTGGTCGATTGCTTGATGTGGAATTATCTACTTGGTTGTGTAGCATGCCGTGTGAATACTGGGGACTGTAAAACCAATAAACTCAGCCTTTTAATGAAAGGAGTTTCAATTGACACACTACATTTATTTATTAATATGAAAAAACTATTTACACAAAGAAACAAGACATTTTGTAATGTAGCAGGAACGTCCTACCACACTGAAAATTGAACAAGAACTGTTACTGGACTTTGACGGAGCCGTCCGAAGACAAGACTACCGATCATGAACGGAGGAAACATTTGCACTCATAGGCGTACCATAGAATGCGTAGAAAGTTATACAAATTAAACTAATATAAATTAATAAACTAATAAACGCTTTAACATACCGCCCCCATAGAAAGGGGGACCTTTCAACAAAATAGCTGATAGTAAACAATAGGCATCCAATCTATGAATTATATGAACAAATGCAAAAATATACAATCTAAACAAAATAATCAAGCACAAAGCAAAATGAACACAGAATAAGTCACATTTTTTTTTACAAAGACAAAATATAAATGTAATTATAACAACTTATAGCTAAGACAATGAACCTATTTTGTAGGATAGAGCTAACGCACAGTAGCGCACAAATTGCAATTTGAACATGTTTGCACTCACTCGCGCACAATAGGAAGTGGGCACAGTTTTGAAAAAAAAACGCTTCACTGTTCCATTTGCAGTTCTTACTGAAGCGACTCGACTGATGCCATCAGTGCCAGGATGGACATCGATCACTCTGCCAAGTTTCCAATTTAATGGCGGAGAATTGTCCTCCTTAATAAGGACTACAGAATCGGCTTCCAGTTGAGACGACGTCGCACGCCATTTGGAGCGCTGCTGTAACTCGGATATGTATTCTTTATTCCATCTCTTCCACATGCTTTGATGGAATCTTTGAATTTTCTGAAAAACTGCAAGTCTAGATTCTTGTATTTGAGACAAATCTGGATCTGGCAAAGAAACTGAAGTTCTGCCAATTAAAAAATGTGCAGGCGTCAGTGGCAACAGGTCACTAGGGTTTGCTGATAAAGGAGATATTGGACGGGAGTTTAATGCGGACTCCACCTGTGTTAGTAAAGTGCTCACTTCTTCATAGGTAAATAATGTATTCCCAATAACCCGCTTTATATGAAATTTGGAAGATTTTATGCCGGCCTCGCAAAGACCACCAAAGTGTGGACTATGGGCGGGTATAAAGTGCCAGGTTATACCTTCAATAATAGTTGAATCAGAAATTGTATGACATTCCTCCTTTAAAAACATGCCTAACTCTTTAAGCTCAGAGTTAGCACCTGTAAAGTTTGTCCCATTGTCAGAGTAAACATGCAATGGTTTACCGCGACGTGCTGTGAATCGGCGAAAAGCCATTAGAAAAGTTTCTGTAGATAGGTCAGTGACCAACTCCAGGTGCACTGCCTTGGTAACAAAGCAAACGAAAAAACATAAATATGATTTTGTGGTCTTGAAGCTACAACCCTTGCGATCCTTAACAAAAAATGGACCGCCATAATCTATTCCTACTACATTAAATGGAAAGGATGACTTAATACGTGAAGATGGTAGGTTACCCATAAGGGGTTCTGTTACCTTAGGTGAAAAACGAAAGCATCATACACATTGATGTATGACTTGTTTAATTAGATTCCTACCACAAGTGATCCAATACCTTTCTCTGAGGTTAGCAAGTAACATTTGAGGGCCTGCATGAAGCTGCCTGATATGCTCTTGTGTAACAAGAAGTCTTGCAAGACTGTGCTTGCCGAATATTAGCAGTGGAAATTTTTTATCAAACATAAGTTGCGAGTTGTGCAGTCTGCCACCAACTCTAATCATGCCCCTCGAATCTAAAAAAGGATTAAGCGATAACAATGATGAAGTCTTTAGGGGAGCACCCCGTGATAACAATTTTAAATCATCAGGAAAAGATTCCTGTTGAGAGCGCTTAATGAGAACTAGAAGGGATTCTTGAATCTCATTAGTAGAAAAAGATCCCGACAACCGTGCTGCCTTGGATTTCAAACAATTATTGCGAAAGCGCAAACAATAAGAAGTAATTCTTACAAGTTGAGTTAAACTTGAATAAATGTTAAACGGAAAAGGGTCAGGTGAACCGACTGTAATACAGCGAGCTTCCCTTTTCATTTCAGGAAGTTCTGTACATGATAACTTGAAAGTAGGCCATGAAGATTCATCTTCAGTGAGCCATGATGGGCCATGCCACCATAAAATAGACTCTTTCAGAGCTTGAGGAGTTGTTCCTCTTGAGAGAATATCTGCAGGGTTATCTTGAGTAGGTACATGGCGCCAAATGCTCATCGACGTCAATTGTTGTACATCTGCAACCCTATTACAAACGAATGTATTCAAGAGATTAGGGTTGGCCTTCAGCAACCCAAAACAATTGTTAAATCTGACCAAAATATATAATGAGAAATAGGTAATTGTAATGCCTTTGAAACTTGGTCAGTCAGCTTAGCTAGCAAAACTGCTTCGCAAAGCTCTAGCCTTGGTATTGTAAGAGGTTTCAGAGGAGAAACCTTTGATTTTGAACACAGAAGATTTTCATGGAATCTTCCATCTTGATCCTTTGAACGTACAAAAATACATGCACCATATCCATGTAGGGATGCATCGTAAAAACCATGAAGCTGAACATCTGTGAATTCCTTGCATAAAACATGACGAGAAATTTTCAAATCGTTTAAATTGACGAGATCAGTACGATAAGAACTTCATTTTGCTTGAATGGTTTCAGGAATGAGATCATCCCAACCCAGTTTTTCAATCCAAAGCCTTTGAATCAGAATTTTGGATCCTAAAGTACAGGGACCAAGGAGTCCTAAAGGGTCGAAAATTTGTGATATTTCGGAAAGCATGCTACGTTTGGTAGCTTTGAATGTAGATGTATTTGAAATTGTAAATATGAAATTATCGGATTCAAAACACCAAGTCAAACCCAATGTACGAGTGTGCTCATGACAGCCGAAATCAAGAACACCTGGATGAATATCCGAATCTGGAATTATGTCTAGAACTTGAGGATTGTTAGAAATCCATTTTTGTAGTTTGAAGCAGCCTGAATCAAGAACTTGTTTTACCTTCCTGCAAAGATCACGAGCACCTTGAAGCGTACTACTTCCTGTTAAAAGGTCATCCACATAAAAGTCTTCCTTAATTGTCTTAGAGACTTCAGGAAATGATGTTTCACAGTCGTGACCCAGCTGAGCGAGACAACGAATGGCAAGAAAAGAAGCGGATGCTGTGCCGTACGTAACTGTATTTAAATTGTATGTACGAATGGGATCTAAAGAACAAAAACGCCACAGGATCCTCTGCAAATTTCTCTGGTCAGGATTAACGAGTACCTCTCTTTACATTTTCTGAACGTCGGCTGAAACTGCAAAGGCATGTTTGCGAAAACGAATCAGAATCGAAAACAAATCTTGTTGAATGGTTGGACCAACCATTTGAATACTATTCAGGGAATGCCCTGAAGTGGTTGCCTGAGAACCGTTAAAAACAACTCGCAGCTTTGTTGTAAGACTGTCTCCCTTTATCACGCCGTGATGAGGGAGATAATAGGAAATTACAGAAGAGCTAGGATCAACTATAGACATATGACCCAAGTCGATGTACTCTTGCAAGAACTGTGAATATCGAGCGAATAAATCTGGATTAGATTGTAATCGTTTTTCTAAAGAAAGAAATCTCTTTTGTGCTATTTGAAAAGAATCTCCCAGAACCTCAATGGACTGCTTGAGTGGTACAGAAACTGTGAAACGACCGTCAGCATCACGACGTGTGTGCTGTTGGAAATGTGACTCGCAGGCTTTTTCTTCGGGTGTGTGAATCCTTTCAATAGGATAGTGTTCAACTTCCCAGAACCTACTGAGAATAGCTGAAGTATCATCAACAGAAATGTAATTGCACTGAACAGTGTGCGATGCAACAGTAGCCATAGGGCCAGAAATAACCCAACCGAAACGAGTCTTCTGTAAGACTGGAAGATCAAGACCCAGATGAATCTGTCCTACACAAAGAAGCTTTCAAAATGTAGACGAACCCAACAATACATCAATGGTGCTAGGCTTGTCATAACTGTTGTCAGATAATCTGATGTTATCTGAAATTTTGATGCTATTACGTTTGACAGAGAATGTAGGCGTGATACCTGTAATCTCATCAAGAACTAAACAGGAAATATCTGTAGTGAAGTTAGTGTGAATCGCCTGGAGTTTGACGTCACATCTTGAATGTATGCGAGAAGCGGCTTGTCCTAAGCCTGAAACTGTGATATCAACATCACGTGTTTGAAGATTCAATTTCTTGCAAAGATCTGATCGTATGAAGTTTGATTGTGGACCGGAATCTAAAAGGATTCTAACTGTGTGAATGTTACCATCACTGGAAGTTATCTTAGCCGTTGCAGTTGGCAACAAAACTTGGAAATCGTTTGAACAGAAAGCGGAAATTGCTTGGTTTGTTTCTACAGGCGTGGCTGTAGACGTTGTTTGTTCTGAATTATTTTCAGATTTGAGTTGAGGTTTGTCCTCATGCAAAAGCGTATTATGTTTACCTTTGCATTGCTTGCATGTAAACTTAGAAGTGCAATTGTTGATAAAGTGTCCCTTTGAAAGACAATTTAAACAAACTTGGAGCGACTTTGCCTTTGAAAGTCTATCCTTTGGAGATAACTTTATAAATTCATTGCATCTATACAATGCATGGTCGCCCTTGCAGACAACACACGATGCAGTAGTAGAAATGAATGATTTAGAATGTGCCTTTGATGGCCTTTCAAGTACTACTTTGTTTTGCTTTGCTTCTAATGTTTCTAGAAGATTAGCATTATTTTTTAGAAACTCTTTGAATTCTGAAATTGTAGGTAGCTCCGACTTGGAAGCATTCCTGGAAACTTCCCATTCACGAAAAGTACGGGAATCCAACTTTTTGGATACAATAAAAATTATCATGAACTCTAAGAGACTTTGTTCTGAAGACAATGACTTAAGAGCTGTGTAATGTTTGAAAAGAGTATCGTTGAATTGTCGCAACTTTAATGCAGACTATTTAGAGAGTGGCTCAAGATCAAAGATGGCTTTGAAATGATTGTGCACTAACATGCGAGGATCGTTGAACCGATCGAAAATTTCCTTCCAGCCTAACGAATAGCTTTCAGATCGAAATTCAAGCGATTTAACAATCTGGCTTGCAATCCGGTCAAACTAGCTTTGAGATCATGTAACCGCTGAACGTCGGTCAAAGAAGAGTTCTCGTGAACAAGACTTTTGAAAATTTCATAATATTCCAACCATTCGGAACTTTCGCCGCTAAAACTTGGAAGAGAAATAATAGGCAAGCGAATTGAAGGCCTGGAATTGTTACAAATTGATTTACTACTACTTGATGGGGAAACAGAACGATGTCTTGTACCACTTTCATAGTTTTGTAATATATTTTCAGCACGTAAAATTGCTGCATAGTATGTTGATTCAAAAGTCTCATCGCAATCCGCATTGGGATCAGCTTCTAAGATCTTGAAGTCAACAACATAAAATTCAGAAAGAATTGGCATTACATCATTTAACCTTTGACGTGATTCCACAATTTGCGTTGAAATGAAAGCTTCATTTGCTCTTTGTTTTGTTTCAAGCAAGTCAATATCCTTTGAAAACCTTGTGAGCCTACACTTGATGTAGCCTCTGGTTCTAATAAACGACTCCATCTGAAAGTGATGGTTATTCAAATAGTGTGAAAATGAATACCAAATATTGACACCACGCCACTGGTGGTACCCTTGAAATATTATACGTCCGTTGTGAACGTAAGTTACGAATGTGAGGCTAAACCTGCATTTATTAAAATAATCAATACTGAATTTTAAATGTGCATGTATATATAAACTGGCAATTTTAACCCTTAAAATACCTTAAAGCTAAATAAAACACATTTCTTTATTTGCTGCAAATAAAAGATGAGCACAATAATATGTTCACAGGCGGTTGGAAAAGGAATTCAGTTAACAAAGGACTTACCCCTGACGTACCTGCGTATGCGTGAAGAAACTTGTTTCTTTGTACTTGGTATTGATTAGTTACATCTCTCTCTTGCCCACGGGAACTTTGAAAATACAACTTGAATATCGTTATGGAATGCAAAGCTTCGGTTTAGTACATCCGTTGCTAATACTTTCACCTCTATCATACACGTTTGTCTGAAATGCAGAAAGAGAAAACGTACCTTGTATAGTATAAGTATTGTATTTGTAGATAAATTCCTAGGATTTTATGAACTTCTTTGTAATTAATGCTCGATAATTACAGCTGTGAAAATATGATTAAAACGTCGTTGACAAAATACCATTATTAATGTAATATGCGGTGAAAAGGCACCATGTAGGGCAGTTAATAAGGCTATCGAAATAAATAGCGATTATTTAACCTTGTCCTTCGATATGCGCTGGTCGATTGCTTGATGTGGAATTATCTACTTGGTTGTGTAGCATGCCGTGTGAATACTGGGGACTGTAAAACCAATAAACTCAGCCTTTTAATGAAAGGAGTTTCAATTGACACACTACATTTATTTATTAATATGAAAAAACTATTTACACAAAGAAACAAGACATTTTGTAATGTAGCAGGAACGTCCTACCACACTGAAAATTGAACAAGAACTGTTACTGGACTTTGACGGAGCCGTCCGAAGACAAGACTACCGATCATGGACGGAGAACACATTTGCACTCATAGGCGTACCATAGAATGCGTAGAAGGTTATACAAATTAAACTAATATAAATTAATAAACTAATAAACGCTTTAACATATATATATATATATATATATATATATATATATATATATATATATATATATATATATATATCTTATAATAAAACATAGGGGAACATTTATTCATACTTTTAAAATCATTAATTAAAAAGCAAAGATTAAAATAACACAGGTCATAATTATAAAAGGATGCTTGAGATTCTCGGTGTTGAGCCTCCATGATTAATAGTAACCAGGGGATGTCATGTGCTAGTTTCTTCACTGGTGGTAGACGGCATTAACGTATGAAAGAGCATGATTCATTTGTTGGAACATTTTGAGAACATGATAAACGCATGGTTTTGGGAAAACCAGGATACAGGTTCTGGTCCTGTCCAAGACCTTATATTTTCAATCTTTCAATTACTAGCTCGATTTGAAATGATCATTTGGGCTTTGCATAAAAAGTTCAAGTTATTATTTCATCTTATTCACTGTAATACGATAGTATTTATTAACTTACCTTATATAATTAACAACCTAAAATATTTAAATATATATATATATATATATATATATATATATATATATATATATATACATTGTGAAATATCTGCAACTAATGTTGACTGTGCGAAAAGATATATTGGAAAAAATATTAAATCGGTAAATGTTCGTGCTGGGGGAACTTGGCAGCCACAGGCTGCTTACCCCCCTCACAACCACTGAATATCGGAAACATAAGGTATATAATTGTAAAACAATAGAAGGGAATCGAACTGCATCTAACAAAAAAGAACAGCGCTTATGATGAAAAACAACAAACATAGAAATAAGAAGAAAATTGCTGAAAGCATATGTGTGGAGTACAGCACAGTATGCCTATAAAAAAATGGGCTGTAGGAAAAGCAGACAGAAAAACGGCAGCAGCCTTTTGGAATGCTATGCTCCAGATGTACGAGGACGATAGAATAGACAGACAAAGTTAATAACAAATAGGTTATAGAAATAGTAGGAGAACAAGGATATCTGTGGAAAAAATAAGGGAAATGGAAGGGCAGAATACGTTCTAAGGCATTTTTGGGGAATAGTATGGGATATATTACAAGCAGAGATAGGAAAAAAAAGGTAGATGTAGACCTAGATCAGATAGTGATAGATGCAGATTGTGCAAATTTCAAGGAAATGTGTAGGTTACTTCAAAATAGGAAAGAATGATGGTACGCGTCTAACCAGTTCCAGGACTGAAGACCTAATGATGATGATGATATAAGTAATAAAAAACAAAATGTGGTTTAATTAATTATTTTTGATATCACTAACACATGTGTATTTATTTAATTTTTTATTTGATAAAAATTGTTTGTTATATTGTAACGATTTTATTTTCTGTCATTATGTTCACAGATATCTAACTTATCTAAATTAATAATAACCAACTTAAGTATAATAATGCTACACAATCTAAGAAATAAATATTACATATTGTCGAAAACAATATTAGCTTTCAATTTGAAAGTGTAAAATTTTAAATTATGCGGTGACAAAAGATGCCTTTTGTTAGTGTCATCATAAGAGTTCCCTCTGTTAGACGATTGTAATATTAAGCTTGTTGTCAGGCGGCAACCCGCGTGATATTATCACTTCTAACTCAGCTGTCGTCAGAAGAGGTCGATTGTTCCTTGAACGCAAGGACGATGACGTTTATTCAGTCCACATGTTGGAAGCATCAGAAAATCAAAAACTGTTTTCTTAAAATGTTATCGTCTCGGCGACGCGCAGTTTTGATGTCCACATTTGCTGGAATTAGCTCGCAGATGACGAGACGTTATTTTGTTTGAATGGCCTTTGGTTAACATGCAACTTAGGAAAATTTAGGTAAATTTAGGAAAAATTTAAGAAATATAACTAATTTATTTGGACAAGAAATGAAATTTATCAGTATTTAGTGAAGTTAACTTTTGTACGAATGTCGATTTGGCGTGCATCAATTATTTAATATGGACGCTGTGATGCTGTTGGGAATTTCAATAAGCAGCTAATTTGGTTGTATGGAATTGGGGATTTCCTGTATTTTGGTTGTTGAAACAAGCGAATTATAAATCATCAATTATAATTCCTGGTATGGCCCATATACCTAGCAGGTATTTTTCCATCGGATGAACATCTGGTATGTAAATTACTTTCATATACGTCAGCTGTAGCATGGATATAGCAGACAAATAATGTTTTTGTTTGATCACGTGGTGATGTTCAAGTTCATTAGGTGAATGGCAGACTATTTATTTTTCAAATTAAGCAACAGGAACCTGTAAATTTTCACTTTAAATCTTTTTATTAATACATTTAATATACGGTAGATGTCATTATGAGATAAGAAAAGTTAAATTCTATATTTTATGAAAATTGATTTAATTATTTGAAACATAATTTACTCAAATCTTAGAAATTAAATTTTTACATTTCATATTTTACTAATTGCTAAGTGGAATATTTTATCATAGAATGTGAGGTTAAGTAGTACTACTGAAACCAATCGAAATTGTTAATTATAGCTAAATATTCGGAAAAGAAACTCATGCTCATTCATTTTTAAATAAATTTTGCTAGACATTTCTAATAGAAATTACCATGTTTTATCTGTGAGAAGTACTTATACTATCAAGTACCTATGTACATATCTTTCAATAATTTAATTTGATCAAACTTATATAAAAAAAAAGATGTCTTGTAAATAACTTACTAAATACTGAAGGAATAGATTTTTATTTTGGTCAAGACTATTTTTATTAATTGGAATGAATAAAGGTTGATTAGAACTAATTTTTAAATCTTGGGTATAAATGCACAAACAGTGCAATCTTTGTTTTAATCTGTTCACAGGTGTAGCAGTGCATCTATAAAGGTCAATGTTGAGCCATAAGGTAAGAAAATTTTAGGGATTGTATTTCAGTAATATATTGTATAGCGGTAATTGAGTGAAGGTTTCCGCATTCGCCTTATACAAGGGACTTAAGTAAGGTCTTCTTCGTATACAAAAAATTCGGTGGCACCATATTCTTTACATTTTTGGTCGAAGTCCAACCCCGACCCACAGCTCATGTTCTACCCAGAGCAAATAGTTCGACTAGCCGCTTAGCCTTTTGAGGTTTCCTCATCTACGAGCCATTTTCCACCGAAACTTGCCGTGGGCTCTTTACACCTACTGGAAATCCTCGTCAAACATCCTTGTGCCTTTCAGCTGGTCACATAGGAGTAAAAACGTAATAAGAAAAATCCCTAACGTAACTGAAAAGGCTATAAATAGCGTCCAACGTATAGGCCTCGATTGCTGTACCAATTGTATAAGCACATAACGTGCAGGCTTCGATTGATTTTGCATGTTTACACTTGTTGATTCGTGAATCATTTACCCTAAGATTAATTCAGTTTATCGATGTTGTTCGAATAAAGTTTTAGTGCAGATTGTTTAATTGAGTTTAATTTGTAGTTAGTTAGCTAGTCTATTTCATGATGGCTGAGACCTATCAAGTAGTTTATTTGCATAAAGATGAATTGGATTACGAATTGAGAATCCGAGGAGTTATTAGCAGCAGACCGATGCAGGATAAGAGGAAAATGTTAGGCCGATTATTAGCTAAAGAAACAGCAGTACCTGGTCGTTTAATAGATCCTTCCGCATATGTCGTAGAATTTTCAGATGAACGTGATGAGATTGAGGTATCGATAGAATCAGTAAAAAATGTTTTATCAGAATTTGAAGGTGAGTTAGCAGACCCTACATTTAAGAGGATACAGTCGAGATTAATACATCTTGATGGTCGAGTTAGGAGAATGAAAATCCCTTTAGATAATTCGGATGAGGCTACTTTATTTAAAAATGAATCGTTAGCAACTATCCTTACCATGGAGGCAGAGTTACATGAAAAGCTTAAGAAGAATGAAGATGTAAGCGGATATGGTGAATTTTCTATGAGAGAAACCATTCCAGCTGTTGTCAGTGCTCCTATTCACACTGTTTCATATTTAGTACCCCCTATTCCAATTGGTTCGTGGTCAGTAAAATTTTCTGGAGATCCAAGACAGGTTCATCAATTTCTGGACAGAGTAGCTGAGTTAGCACACTCGCGTAAAGTATCTGAAGAAGATTTATTTAATGCTTCTGTAGAATTATTTACAGGTAACGGTTTAGAATGGTATTGTTGTGTTAGTAGTTCCTTAACAAACTGGAATTCTTTGGTTATTCGTTTAAAGGAAGATTTCTTACCATCACACTCAGAGGACGAGATTTGGGAAAAAATTAGGTCGCATCATCAACATAAAGGAGAATCTGTAGTTATATATATAGCCCATATGGAGAATTTGTTTAGCAGGTTACCACAATCACCTGCGGAATGCACGAAAGTTAGAATGGTAAAAAAAAATCTATTACCTGATTTTATTTGTCAATTAGCTCTAACGGAAATTGACAATATGTCAACGTTAATCAAGTTGTGTAAGAAATTGGAAGAAGCTTATGCATCCAAGCATAAATTAGTACAAAGTCCAGTGAAATATGTTTGGAAAGCATTAGGAAATTCGAAGTTTCAAATTGAAAATAAGTGGTCAGCTCCTGTTAAAAACTTTTCAGCGCGAACCGGTCGTAGTTTTTATAATCAATCATTTCCACCTCAGATACAATCTCTTGGAAATAATAATAATAATAATAATCTTTCTAGTAGAGTCCCTGTAAATAAATTTAAAATAAATAAACTTACATGCTGGAATTGTTTGGAAAAAGGTCATACATTTTGGTGGTGTAAGATTCCTCGTAAAACATTTTGTTATAGTTGCGGATATAGTGGAGTTAAGACAGTAACTTGTCCGTCGTGTTCAAAAAACGAGTAGGTAGGCAGATGCAGAGTGGCCGGCATCATGCTTCTATGCAAAAGGCTACGGTTATGTTGTGTGAACAGAATAATTTTTTTGACAAAGATGATTGGTCAAGATGGCTCGGAATCGTTAAAGATTTTTGTCAGCGGAACGTCAAGCCAAAAGCTGACGCGTTATTTGTAAAGAAACCTCAGGACAATCGTCCGTACATTATGGTAAAATTGTTGGATAGAGACGTCACGGGTTTGTTCGACTCCGGTTGTACTACTACCGTGGTTGGTTCGTTAGCATTTTCTGTTCTTGAGGAATTGAATTTAAAAGTTTTTAAAACTAAAAAGAGAAAAGTTTCCACTGCTGATGGTGCTCTTCAAGAAGCTATTGGTTCAGTTGATTTATCTATTAGAATTGGAAGACAATATCGTATTATTAACGCTTTGGTCGTATTATCTCTTCCACACACATTTATTTTTGGTAGCGATTTCGCTAAATCATTTGGTCTAATAGCAGATTTCAAAAACAACACATGGCATATTCAAGATTATGATAACAATAGTATTTCGTATATAGGTCAATCGTCAGTACCCTTAAGTTGTAGTAATCAGTTACTTAGTTTAGATGATTTGTTGGAAACGCAGCAAGTAAAAGCACGAATAGCAATAGAATCCTTCAATGAAATTAGTAGTGAAGAGAGACTAGGGCGTACAGATAAAATTGTTTTAGATATTGATACATTGCCAAATATCGATAGGATTATTAATTTACTTAGAGGTGCAAATTATATTTCTAGTCTAGACCTTAGAAAGAGTTTTTGGCAGATCCCACTTTCCGAAACATCTAAGGATAAAACAGCATTTAGTGTTATTTCAAGAGGACAGTATAGGTTTGTTACCATGCCATTCGGATTAAAGAATGCTGCTCAGACGCAACTGCGTTTGGTTGATTCAATTTTTGGACCGCAGTTTGAACCACATGTGTTTTGTTATTTAGATGACATTATTATGTGTTCAGCATCTTTTGAGGAACACTTGAAGTTATTAGAAACGGTGAAAGAACGTCTTAAGGAGGCAAACCCTACGATTAACTTAAAAAAGTGTGAATTTTTTAAGAAATCTTTGAAATTTCTTGGTTATATTGTTGGATCAAATTCCCTTCGTACAGATCCCGAAAAAGTTTCTGCAATGGTAAATTTTCCTAGACCTAAGACCACTACTGAGGTCAAACGTTTTTTAGGAATGTGTAGTTGGTATCGTCATTTTATAAAAAACTTTTCATCTTTAGTGTCACCGATCAGTGATTTAGTAAAAGGAAGAAAAAAGGGTCAATCTATTGTTTGGACGTCCGAAGCTGAGGACTCTTTTGTTCAGATCAAGCAGGCTTTAGTTTCCGCTCCATTATTATCACAACCGGACTACTCAGTCCCATTTATTGTCGAATGCGACGCCAGTGATACAGGGCTCGGAGCAGTTTTAGTTCAAAAAATCGATGATGTAGACCACGTTATCTCTTATGCCAGTAAATCACTTACCCGAACTGAGCGAAATTATTCAGTCACGGAGAAAGAGTGTCTTGCTGTAATTTTCGCTATAGAAAAATTCCGACCTTGGGTAGAAGGCACCCGTTTCACTGTTATCACAGATCACTTTTCATTGTTATAGCTTAATAATATACAAAACCCAACCGGTAAATTAGCTAGATGGGCTGTCCGTCTACGGCAGCATACTTTTGAGTTAGTTCATCGAAAAGGAAAGTTTAACGTAGTTCCAGATTGTCTTAGCCGTGCAGTCCCAGTCGAAAATCATGTTGATAATTTAGTTGAGATCAAGTTGGATAATTTAGACCCTTGGTATGTGTCTCTTCGAGAAAAGATTTTATCTTCACCTGATGATTACCCACAATGGAAGGTGGAAGATAACCTTGTATTTAAATTTCTTTCTTCAAATTTACCACTCTCATCGAATGTAAGGGAATGGAAATATTTAGTTCCTAGATCACAAAAGGAAGAGGTTATTCGGATAAATCATGACCCTTCAGTGGCCGGACATTTTGGTTTTTTTAAAACATTGGCACGCCTACAAGAGAATTTTTATTGGCCAAAAATGCGTATTGATGTGTTGAAATTTTGTAAAAAGTGCTTAACGTGTGGTGCACAGAAAGCATCGAATAGAGGACCCCTAGGGTTAATGGGAAAGGAAAAAGAGGTGAAGTTCCCCTTTCAGATTATTGCAATAGACCTCATGGGCCTATTTCCACGGTCAAAGGTTGGACACAAATGGTTATTAGTTATAGGTGATTGGTTCTCAAAATTTACATTAATGTTTCCTTTACGTAGTGCAAAAGCGCATTTAATAGAACGTGTACTGGAAGAAAAAGTTTTTTTAGTCTTTGGTGTCCCCAAATTTGTTATTTGTGATAATGGTTCACAATTTAGTGGAAGAAATTTCAAGGCAGTATGCAAAAAATATGATGTTCAAAAAATTTGGTTTAATGCAGTTTACTCTCCCCAATGTAATTTTGTGGAAAGAATAAATCGAACTGTCGGAACAGCTATACGGTCATATATTAAAGAACATGGTACTTGGGATATTGAGTTACCCCAAATTCAGTATGCGATTAATTCTGCAAAACACCATGCCACTGGTTATTCGCCAAATTTCTTAGTTTTTGGTAGACATGTTCCCGTGTCTGGAAGATTTTTTGGTCTTGATGTGGAACCCACAGATGATATAGATATTATTCCTGGTGATAGACCTTCGTATGTGTTAGATCATCAAGGACTATTTGATATTTTTATAGACGTACAGAAAAGGTTACATTTAGCTTACATGCAGTCCAGTAATTCATATAATTTAAGAAGACGTAACATTTCTTTCGAAGTAGGTGACAAAGTTTGGAGGTCCAATAAAGTTCTTTCGAAAGCAAGTGATAAGTTTACTGCTAAGCTTGCGCCAAAATACGTTTTGTGTATCGTTAGAAAGAAGATTTCTAATTTGATTTATGATTTGAATAATGATGATGGTTCAAAGGCAGGCAGATGGCATGTTAAGGACTTAAAACCTTATTCAGAGTTCAGTAATGATGTTGAAAAAGATGATGTTTCTGAACGTTAATTAGTAGTGTCGAAATGTTTAATGGTTAATAGTAGGAATTGTTTCTGTCATATCTAGTTGGTAAAGAATTTATTTATTGTATTGGAATACTGTTTGAAAATCTAAAATTTGGATGTAGGATATGAAGTTAAAAAGGGATAAAGAAATTTTGTTGTACAATAAGGTTAATATTAGGTTGCTCTGAAACTTTTGGTTGCATGTTACCCTAAAGGCCGAATGTTAGTAAAAGATGTTTATATTTTTGGTGATGAACTTTTGATAAGTTTTGTGTATAATTAGTTTGAAAATTTCTTTTTGATTTATGTATGTATGGTCATATTAATCTATGGTGAGTTAGGTATGAAATAATTCACTTAATTCATTTAGCTTATTTAACGCGTTGTATATAGTGTTTATATTAGTCCGAAACTTAGCTTCTCAAAAAATTTCTGTGGAGAACAATTGTTTCTAGAAGGTAATTTTGTAGTCAAGAGGACAACTGAAAATAATAGTAGTTCTTGAGATTGTATTGGAAGTCAAATAATTTGAGTCCAAGTTAGATATTGGTAAAAGACCAATATTGTTAGTAACTAAAATAGTTATGTCTGTTATAAGTATGAATATTGTGTGAGTTAGCAATGTTCTATTTTATTATGAATATTGCATGTGTTGGCAATGTTCTATTTTGTCCATTCATGCGTGAGTGAAATTTTTTTGAAGAGTAAGACGTGGTGACGTTTTGCTTGTCTCTTCATAGGTAGAGATATTTCTACATTTTTGTTAGCATAATATGCAGTAAAATGTTAAACATTCGTTATTTTGAAATATGTTCGTTATTTTGAAAATATGTTCGTTGTGGATCCCGATAATATTAGGAATCCTTTCCTTTTGTAAGTAAGTAAATTATGGTTAGTAGAGTAAGAGTATGTTTGACATGATAGTTAAATCTTTATTGGTGAATTATAATACGGCAGTATTTTATGTTTGGTTTCTTAAATTCCCTGTGTGTAAAGTGAGTGATAAATAACCCCGAATATGTATTAGCTGAAAATGTAATATACCGATTATGACTTCCCGAAATTGTCCCCTTTTGGCGTGTAGTACGCGTAGTTACTGGTCACTCATTTACATACATGCAGTATCCTTGTTGATTCAGAGAGTTATTTTTTGTTTTGGTGAGTAGAAGTCAATAGTAAATTGTAAATACTAATAATAAAAATAATAAACAAAAAAATTCTTTGCACTTATTCTAAAATACTTCCTCGAATTTTTTCTCTTAGTAAGAGGCTGTGTAACGATTTTATTTTCTGTCATTATGTTCACAGATATCTAACTTATCTAAATTAATAATAACCAACTTAAGTATAATAATGCTACACAATCTAAGAAATAAATATTACATATTGTCGAAAACAATATTAGCTTTCAATTTGAAAGTGTAAAATTTTAAATTATGCGGTGACAAAAGATGCCTTTTGTTAGTGTCATCATAAGAGTTCCCTCTGTTAGACGATTGTAATATTAAGCTTGTTGTCAGGCGGCAACCCGCGTGATATTATCACTTCCAACTCAGCTGTCGTCAGAAGAGGTCGATTGTTCCTTGGACGCAAGGACGATGACGTTAATTCAGTCCACATGTTGGAAGCATCAGAAAATCAAAAACTGTTTTCTTAAAATGTTATCGTCTCGGCGACGCGCACTTTTGATGTCCACACTTGCCGGAATTACCTCGCAGATGACGAGACGTTATTTTGTTTGAACGGCCTTTGGTTAACATGCAACTTAGGAAAATTTAGGTAAATTTAGGAAAAATTTAAGAAATATAACTAATTTATTTGGACAAGAAATGAAATTTATCAGTATTTAGTGAAGTTAACCTTTGTACGAATGTCGATTTGGCGTACATCAATTATTTAATATGGACGCTGTGATGCTGTTGGGAATTTCAATAAGCAGCTAATTTGGTTGTATGGAATTGGAGATTTCCTGTATTTTGGTTGTTGAAACAAGCGAATTTTAAATCATCAATTATAATTCCGGGTATGGCCCATATACCTAGCAGGTATTTTTCCATCGGATGAACATCTGGTATATAAATTACTTTCATATACGTCAGCTGTAGCATTGATATAGCAGACAAATAATTTTTTTGTTTGATCACGTGATGATGTTCAAGTTCATTAGGTGAATGGCAGACTATTTATTTTTCAAATTAAGCAACAGGAACCTGTAAATTTTCACTTTAAATCTTTTTATTAATACATTTAATATACGGTAGATGTCATTATGAGATAAGAAAAGTTAAGTTCTATATTTTATGAAAATTGATTTAATTATTTGAAACATAATTTACTCAAATCTTAGAAATTAAATTTTTACATTTCATATTTCACTAATTGCTAAGTGGAATATTTTATCATAGAATGTGAGGTTAAGTAGTACAACTGAAACCAATCGAAATTGTTAATTATAGCTAAATATTCAGAAAAGAAACTCATGCTCATTCATTTTTAAATAAATTTTGCTAGACATTTCTAATAGAAATTACCATGTTTTATCTGTGAGAAGTACTTATACTATCAAGTACCTATGTACATATCTTTCAATAATTTAATTTGATCAAACTTATATAAAAAAAAAGATGTCTTGTAAATAATTTACTAAATACTGAAGGAATAGATTTTTATTTTGGTCAAGACTATTCTTATTAATTGGAATAAATGAAGGTTGATTAGAATTAATTTTTAAATCTTGGGTATAAATGCACAAACAGTGCAATCTTTGTTTTAATCTGTTCACAGGTGTAGCAGTGCATCTATAAAGATCAATGTTGAGCCATAAGGTAAGAAAATTTTAGGGATTGTATTCTAGTAATATATTGTATAGCGGTAATTGAGTGAAGGTTTCCGCATTCGCCTTATACAAGGGACTTAAGCAAGGTCTTCTTCGTATACAAAAATTCGGTGGCGCCATATTCTTTACATTTTTGGTCGCAGTCCAACCCCGACCCACAGCTCATGTTCTACCCAGAGCAAATAGTTTGACTAGCCGCTTAGCCTTTTGAGGTTTCCTCATCTACGAGCCATTTTCCACCGAAACTTGCCGTGGGCTCTTTACACCTACTGGAAATCCTCGTCAAACATCCTTGTGCCTTTCAGCTGGTCACATAGGAGTAAAAACCTAATAAGAAAAATCCCTGACGTAACTGAAAAGGCTATAATATAATAGTTACCCTCTGACTTTGATTTGTCCCATTTTCTAAAAAGGGTAAATTAAAAATTTTATACGATGCCCTCGGGCAGGGTTTCTGTATCTACCCTAAAATCGCATCTTTTTGCTAGATACATTCTAGATACATTCACTTAGTTAGTCTTCCGATTTGTGAAGAATATTTCAACCTTGGCCCTTTCATAATTTCCCATGAAATAATAGCCAAATCAGCGGCTGGGGCAGAAGTTTTTATAGTTACACCTCGCACGCGTAAAAACTTCAAGTCCCTTTAAATTCCGAATTGTTGTTTTATTTTCTCCGTAGGGTCGAGATCACACTACGTGTTATTAAAAAAAATTAATACTGTTACATTGACTCTCGGCGTTTTGGGACTCGAAATGAGAAACCATTTATGTGCACCATTTACATAAAAACGATTTTGCAGCATTGGCCCAACAACGTTTGGCTGAAGAAAAAACACTGCAACATTGGTACCGCATCCTGAGGGCCCTAATTAAAAATCGGAACTCCTACATAAAGAAGCTTTGAAACCGGGTTGCAAATTATTTTACAATCCACAAAAATGTAAAAAAACCAATCATAACCACAGAGTTGCATAGTAAAGGCATGCCATTTTTGTAAGCTTAAGATTTATAACAACCGTGAATTTGTTAATATATGCATACCAAATAGATGCTTTAGGAGATTATTAAATAATTTCCCGACAATAATCATAGTTCTAATAGACATTGCTGCAGCTATCGTAGAGTAAACCACAAATACACCTTATTAGAAGGTAGCATTCAAACGCTAAGTCATGAAAATACACACGCATAGGGTTACAAAAACGATGTAATGTTTTATACATTATACTGCAATGGGAGCAATTATCGGATTTCCGATCAAAAAAATTACATATACGCCTACGCAATTAGAGTATAACAAAGACTTCCTTATTTTGAGCTGAGAGGTCACAATATGACTATAGAATGACAATCATAAACTCGTAATAATTAGACATATCGTCCCCTTTTATTGAATTACTACTAAACTGTTAATATATAAGAAAACTCAAACTTACATATATGAAATTGTTTTGTTATTAACACAAAATTAGTAGTTGAAAATGGGAATCAGTACCTGTGCTTAACGATATTAAAGCCAGGGCATTACCTAAAACATTTAAAAAATTGTCGTAACATTTGTTTTTTCTTTAAATTTTAGGCATATGTAACATTTGTTGTTTACATTTAAAACAAACACGCGCATTGTATCAATGCTTTACAGTATTGATTGTTTGCTTTAATCTTAACTAAATTCTAAAATTATTTGTTAAATATAAAAGTATGACATTTTGTGAAATTAAATTGAGTGATAAAAAATAGCCTTGATTCGTGATTTTGCTTGGATTTAAATGTTTCAAGAATTGTGTTTATAAAATTATGACATATTTAAATGTATGATTTTGTTACAGCTGTAAGGTACTTATTTTGAAGAAATATATTGTGTTATAAGAATTTAACAAGTTTGTACATTTATCTTTGGTTGATAGTGTTTTGGCATAACCAGAGCCAGAGTTATCATATGTTAAAGGGAACTGTAACCCAGAGTCCCCACACCACATGGGGCTCCTTAGTAATTCAATATTCAATTATTGGACAATCCAACATGCAGTATAGTGCAATAAAACATTTTAAAATTTCTTAATCATTTTTACAAAACAAATTTTTCAAATGAGTCGTATCTTGTATGATCATTCAACCCATTCAGTCTAGAGGATCAGCATTTAATTTTACTATCTAAAATAATTTATTCCCCTATAGTAGGGGATGAAGAATACTACTATAGTAAGCCTGCTTATCGTAAAAGGCGATTAAAAGGCGCAGCAAGGGGCAGCAGCCTTGCTGGCTAACAGATATTGGAAGAGGGTCGGTTGGTCTCGGGCGATCCTCAATAATTTACAAGCTTGTTGGGGGTTGGCCGTGACGGATACGGCTTTTTGCTAAAATCTTTAAAAACTGCGTTGTGGAAAGATATGGGAGCCTACCACAATATTTCCCAGGTGTGCGTGGCCTAAAACACGAAATACATATTATGGAGAGCTCACAAGTAAAATTCTTGTCCGGAGGTAAAATACTCCCTCATTTGGATCTCCGGGAGGGGGTACTTGGGGCTCGTCATCGTAAGAATATAAAACAACAGTTCGATTTAGTAATAGGGACTTGGAATGTAAGGTCATTACTTAAAGTAGATAAGTTAACGAATTTATTAGTCGAAATGAGAAAGGAAAAACTGGACATTTTAGGTATTAGTGAGGTGAGATGGCCAGATAGTAATGAGTTTTGGAAAGATAATCATAGAATAATTACAACTTCTTCAACTAATGGACAGGCAGGGGTAGGAATAGTGTTAGGTAAAAGATTAGGGCATAAAGTTAAAGAGTACTTACAATTTAGTGATAGAATAATTATGGTTAGATTGAGTACAAAACCCACAGACACTGTTTTAGTACAGGTTTACATGCCAACAACTCAGTACGAGGATGAGGAAGTAGAAAAGGTATACGAGGATATAAATAGTATAATGAGAAAAGTAAAAAGAGATGAGAATTTAATAGTTATGGACGATTTTAATGCGTCAGTGGGAGAAGGTAGTGAGGGAAAAATGGTAAAAAAATTTGGGTATGGCAGACGATATGATAGAGGAGAAAGATTAGTTGAGTTTTGCCAGGAACATAGATTAGTAACTGTAAACACCCTATTCGAACAACATGTTAGGAGAAGATATACCTGGAAAGCCCCAGGTGATAGGGCTAGATACCAAATAGATTATATTTTAGTTAAACAAAGATTTAGAAACCAAGTTAAAAACTGTCGTAGTTATCCAGGGGTTGACATAGATAGCGATCATAACTTAGTTAAAATGAAGTGTAAACTAAAATTCAAAAAATTGAGAAAGGTTAAAAGAGAGGGATGGGATCTAGGTAAACTTAATGATAGTAGAATAAAAGAGGAATATAAACAAGTATTAGATAATAAGAGCAAAGAGATAGCTGTAGGAAGGAATGTAGAAAATAGATGGAAAGAAATAAAACTGACTGTACATGATACAGCAACACAGACTATAGGTAAGAAAAAAATAGAAGCAAGAAAACCGTGGGTAACAAAGGAGATATTAGATTTAATAGAGAATAGAAGAAAGCTTAACCCTTGCAGAGAAATGGATAGTGAAAGTAAGCAAAAATATAATACAGTTAGAAATAAGATAGTACATGAGTGTAGAAAAGCTAGAAATAAATGGATGGAGGAGAATTGTAAGGAAATACAAGATGGTTTGAGAGTAGATAACACAGACAGGGCTTACAGGGCAGTTAAAAAGTTTTTTGGGGAAGATAGGAAAAAATGTAATGGTATTAGAGACGAGAATAATGAGCTTCTAATAAATAAAGTTGAGGTAGCAGATAGATGGAAAAGATATTTAGAAGATTTATATAAGGGAGACGATATGGATGAGTTAGAGTACGACCAAGAAGAGGATGTAGAAATAGGGTACTCAATATTAAGAGAGGAATTTGATAGAGCTGTTCGGAATCTTAAATTAAATAAAGCGCCAGGGATAGACGATATTCCCGCAGAATTAATAAAATATGCAAGTCAGAAAACTTTAGACAGATTATATGAACTAGTAAATGTAATATATGACACAGATGAGGTTCCAATAGATTTCGAAAAAAATATTATTATTCCAACCCCAAAAAAGTCAGGAGCTGATAGGTGTGAGAATTTTAGAACGGATAGTTTAACTTCTCATGCTTCCAAAATACTAACAATAATAATTAAAAATAGAGTAGAAGCTTTGACTGAGAATTATTTAAGCGAAGACCAATATGGTTTTCGTAAAGACAGAGGGACTAGAGAACCGATACTAATGATTAGGGTAATTATCGAAAAAAGGTTACAAAAAAATAAAAAGACTCATTTCACATTTGTAGATTTAGAAAAAGCATTTGATAGGGTTAATTGGATTGTTATGTTCAGGGTTTTGCGAAAAATAGGAATTTCTCATAGGGATAGAAAAATTATTTACAGTCTATATAAAAACTAAAGCGTAGTAATTAGATTTGATGAAATAGAAAAGGAAGCTAAGATTGGAAATGGTGTTAGACAGGGTTGTATACTGTCTCCCTTGATTTTTAATGTTTATATGGAGGAAGCTTTAAACTTAGCTAGAGAGAGAAAAGAGATAGGTATTAGTGTACAGGGACAGAAAATAGACATGTTACGTTTTGCAGATGATATAGCCATTATAGCAGAGTTTAGAAAAGAGTTAGGAGAGTTTTTAAATATTTTAGATGAGATACTACGGAGTAACTATAGTATGAGAATTAACTCAGTAAAGACAAAGATAATGACAAGTGAGTTACAGCCTAGTTCTAAACCAAAATTAAAAATAGGTAATACTGAGTTAGAGGAGGTAGATGAATTTTGCTATTTAGGCAGTATAATTACAAAGGATGGACGTAGCAGAAGGGATATAGTAGCTAGAATAGCTCAAGCTAGAAAAATGTTTTTAAAAAAGAAAAACTTACTAATAGCTAATAGTGTTAGTTTAGATAATAAAAAAAGTTTCTTAAAGTCGTACGTATGGAGCGTTCTACTATACGGTAGTGAGACTTGGACAATTAAAGAAGTAGATAAGAAAAAGATAGAAGCTTTTGAAACTTGGTGTTATCGGAGCATGTTAAAGATTAGTTGGACAGATAGAGTAACAAACGAGGAAGTTTATAGAAAGATAGGTGAGGATCCCTGTATGTGGAAACAATTGAAGGTCAGGAGAGATAGAATGATAGGGCACCAGTTAAGACATGAGGGACTATTTAGTAAAGTTTTAGATTATAGACTACCAAATAAAAATAGAGTAGGAAGGCCTAGACAAAGCTATATTAGTCAAATTATTAGAGATTTAGGTTGTGAAGGGTATGTGGACCTTTTTAGACTAGCTCAGAATAGAAAAGAATTTAGAGCTGCGTCAAACCGACTTTAAGTAAGTTCGAATACAAAACAAAAAAATAAAAATCAGTTAACTAAATGTCACCAGGACATAACTCACAATTAGTTAGCGGTCTGGCATGTTGGTAGCGTTTCGTTGCTTAGCCCTTACCATAACGTATAATTTAATAAACGTCACCATGACATAACTCACAATTAGGTAGCGGTCTGGCATGTTGGCAGCGATTCGTTGCTTAAGCCTTACCATAACATATAATTTAACACTTTTCCTTTTTGAAGCAGATAACCAGGTTATATTTCATTTCCTTATAAATGGTAAACATGTAAACATGTTAGAGTTCTTTAACAACCATCAGGTTGCTAATATCTATGTAGAGTCAGCTGGATAGAAAAAAGATAGAAGGATATAGGAAGACCTAGACCAAACTATATTAGTCAAATTATTAGAAATTTAGGTTGTGAAGGGTATGTAAAGCTTTTTAGATTAGCACAGAATAGAAAAGAAGTTAGAGCTGCGTCAAACCGACCTTAAGTAAGGTCGAAAACAAAATGATGATGAAGAACTTCCTACGTATCATTTGTCATAAACGTAATAACAACATTGTGCAATAAAATGTAAAACCCCGGACAATATACGAAGTAGAGGAGGAATTAAAAGTATAAAACCGATTGAGATTAAATCATTAAGACAGTGTAGAAATCAGTCACATGAACAAAAACTTCCAGCAGGCAAAATGTCACTATGCATTTTTTATTGTTACGGTGTTCCCGCCCCTTCAGGGCAATTCAAAATTTAAATTGTAATAACACATAGTTCACCCGTAACAGTAAATATTTCACCCGTAACAAATATACAATTTCAAAGTTGTATTTAAGTCACAATTAAAGTTTGTAGCTATCAGAACGTATATTTTCTAAAGAATAGCTTGACTGTAGAAGAAATTCCATGATTGATTGCAGAATGGTAGTAGCTGCCTAAACATAGTTTTACCGTGCATTTACATTTCCAATGCTCCACCAGAAAGTACTACATTGGCCAGGAGGCGAGTTTTTTGTTGCCTGGAAATTTAGAATTTTGCCGAACCCTTGCCGTTCCAGGCAAGGTAGGGATCTTTAACGTGCGTAACAACACTCACACACGGAACCTCCATTTAACCTCTCACCCGAACGAGGGCGTAATTTTTGTAAAAAATGCTCACCTGTCATTTTTCAAGCAGTCGGCCGTGTCGGGATTTGAACCCAGGACCTTGGGATCCGTAGTCTTACGATTACTACATTGATCCACGGCGACGCCTAACATAGTTTTACCGCAAGTCTTTACATTAAAATAATGTCTTAAAAGCCAAAAATAAAGTTGTATGGTTCTGTGGGATATCCTGACGATTGGACACTGGAGATGCTATGATGGTCAAAATAAGTGTGTAAAGTTGGCAGTCTTCTGTCTGTATGTACTTCCTTTTGCGGTCTTATATTATTTGCATAATTTTTAATAGGTAAATTTTGTTTGAGTTACTAGACGAAACACCCTTTAACCGTTGATGCCTATTTTGGTTTATAATTCATTGTTTTAGCAGCTATACTGCTTATAACCACCTCGTATCTACCGTAAACATATCCACTGTTTTTTTACAAAAACTTTTTTGAAATTACTCCACTAATAATTATTCCACTAATTTAATGTAAAATTCAAGACCAACATAAAATGACAATTATTAATGCTCCTGCACAGTTCACATTTATTTCAGTAGGTTTGTGGGCATAACTGAAACAACTGCGCAATCTACAAATAAATATTACATATATGTTTTACCAATTTTTTAAGTAATTTAATTTAGCTAATTATTAGCCAGGAATAAAAACGGACTGCAATCACAATGCATTGTATCTCTCGTTCTAAACAGGTCGGCTGAATAAAATCTGTGATTGGTTAGCGCGGCGTATGCTTTATTGATCGAATTCTGATGCTGAAGAAAACCCTGGTTATTTGTATCTGCTACTACTAGAACAGTGTTTTTGATTGTCTTTTTCTCCTGATAGCTTTATATCCGGTAAGCATATAATTCTAAAAATTTACTGTTTAATTACATATTATGTAATTTACCTATTTATACGACTACTTGCCCTAGGCAATACTTCTTAACTAATTATACTAGAGGAAATAGCTAAGCTTTGTTCTCAAGCTGTTATTTAGCAAATGCACGCCTTATTTCATTTGTAGCTTTTACGATACTACAATAAACTTCAAACAGCGTTGTTAGTTCAACTTAAAATTCAAAACCAATATTAGTTATAAACATACAACTTTCTAAAAAAATATAAACCATATAAGCAAGAGGACGCTATATTTCTTAAGCTACGTCTACGCACTTTCAGAATTACAATTTAAAGAACGGCCACCATTGTTTGTGTTTCGTTATTCTGATCTTTATATATTGTTCAGAAAGAAAGATATTATGCAAGTTGTTTGGAAAATAACCTTAACGCTTTAGTCCCCGGCATTCTTGTAGTGTAAGTTGATAGATAAAAATTAGGTCTAACTTCAAGTACAAAAGCTTAGTTTGTAGAATCAGTTAAACTTTGTATGTGTGATGTAGAAACTACTCTCATATTATAAACTTGAAATGTTCAGCGGCATGAAAATGGAGAACCCTTGCTTTTTTAGATTGTGCCTTATCTGCATCCAATTCATGATAAGTGTACTAAACATGCAAAAGAAAAGATCTTAATGCTCAACCAATTAAAAACCTGGCATTATTTTAGTCCGCAAGATCTAAACTGTTTCCAAATTCTTTGATATTCGCTTTGAAAGTAACTACGCCCTAAAGAAAATGGCTACCGGTAACTAGTGCTACAAACCTATATAGTAAAATCAATAAATCGGGAAACGCATGTAAGTATACCTTGATTGTAGTCTTGAAAGTGTGTGAGGGTATATGTACATGTATATGTATATGTATATATATATATATATATATATATATATATTATATGTATATATATATATATATATATATAATTAAGATATATAATTAAGATGTATCTGTAAACGAACTCTTATGAAAAAAATAAAAGCTTATTAACGAATACAAATCGGGCTAGTAGTTGTATAGCCATTAACAAAACAATAGCTTAATTACTTCACAGGGGAGGAAACGTCCACTAACCGGCCGGTTTCAGCTTCCTTAAGCATCTTCAGAGCGAATTAGTTTCCAACTCTATGAAGTAATCGAAGCTATTATACTGATATAATTTCGAAGCAATCTCTGTACTATGGCAAAAGTAAATAATACCGCCAGCAGGTGGTAAAACACCAACACTACTAAGCGTGGAAGTACAAAAATTGAATCGAAACTACATCGTAGTTCTAAAAATGGCTATACAAGTACATCTGGTCTTTTGAGATTTGCGGAATGTTACAGCAAAATTTATTTGCAAACGTAACAAAGCTTCTCGTGGCCACACCCGGATCTTGCCTCAAAGGCAATTCATAATAATAAAAAACAAGTTATTTGCAGTCCGTAATAAGAAATTGTGTAGAACAATATATAAATTAAGATGTATCTGTAGACAAACTTTAATGAAAATAATAAGAGCTTATTGACGAATACAAATCGGGCTAGTAGTTGTATAGCCATTTTCAAAACAATAGGTTAATTACTTTACAGGGGAGGAAACATCCACTAACCGGCCGGTTTCAGCTTCCTTAAGCATTTTCAGAGCTATATACACAAACTCTTAAATTATTTTTACACCTCTATTCCTATTCTAATCTAACGTATTTTACAACTACACCCCTATATACACACGTATCTATTCTGAACATTCTATAATATTTCCTTAACGATTACTATTTACACAAACATAACCTAAATATTTCTTGTCACAGATATTTTTATCATATGACATTTATACTAATCCTATTTTCATTTATTTCCGTTTATTTGCATTCTTACTAATTGCTATTTCTTATTTACATATCTTTTCCAATTTACATAAACCCATATTGAATATTATTGTCTTCCAATATTTCCATATTTTTTTATTTACATATACTTCTTCCCATTTACATAAACTTATACTAAGTCTTATAATTTTTTAATGTTTCCAGTAAGCTATCACCTATTTACCTATATCTCTTCCAATTTCCATACATCTATGCTAAGTGTTACAATTTTCAAATGTTTCCAGTAAGTCCTTAGAAATTCACCCTTTCTCAAATTTTAACCTATGTATTTCTATCAATGTCAATTCTGACCCAATGTTCCTATAATAATTTTTCTTAACCCTATGATTCTAAATCTTTCTTCAATAATGCCTTGCTTTACTTTTCATATCACCTGGACACTTAATATCTTTATTTTCATTTTTCCCATTATCTAAGTTCCCCTCAAATTGATTTATATTCACACATTCACTATCTACTCTTAATTCTGCATCCCATTTGATGCATGTCCCTTTGCATATTACCTCCTTGCTTTCCGCATTTATTTTTAGCCCCAACTTATCTATAATATGCATTCCCCATATAACGCCCATTTTTAATCCAGGTACTATCATGTATTCATTTTTGAATTTCCCTTTTCCTATTTCACACTTCAGAATTACTATGTTGCTTATATTTGCAAACTTTTTATTGTTTGGTGCTGTTAAATTACACTTCCTCATCGGCATTATTTTCTTAATTAACTTTCCCCAGTAGGGTAGCTAAGCCGCTTTGGCAACAGAGATCCACAGCAAGATATGTATACGCCGATTCGAGAACAATATGAACAGCTAAGCCGCTTTGGGAAACAAAACGTGCAGCAAGATATGTATACGCCGCTTTGAGAACAAAATTGTCTTTGTGTGTAAATTTGTTGCGTCGGGGGGTCGTTAGGTCTTTGGGGTGTGCGTTCGGCGGGGTCGTTAGATTTTTGTCGTGGGGTGGTGCGCGTGCGCTGGGGTGGAGATATTTTCTTAAAAACTTTTTAGCAGCGTTCCCGACGTTAAATATTAAATATTAAATTTTAAAAAAATGTTGTGTGTGTAGAAAATGGAGTTCACGTGTTGGTTCGTATTTTTCTGGGTAGGTTAAGCTAAAAATTAAAACGCCGCGGTGAAGAATTTTTTAATATTAGGCAAACGCGTGCAAGTGGTAAGGAGTGTTTTAGCTCTCCTCATAAGCTGCGTTTTGTACGAAGTAGCAAATAAAATTAAGAAAATATACGAAATGTTATATGATGGAGGTCAAATTTTTAAACGTTTGCAGGTAAAATCTTGTAAAAAAGAAGTCGTTCACTTCTCGCAATTTCAATGTCACGATAAAATACTAAGAATTTGCATGCAGTCGAATATAACCTCGTGTTTTTTATTTGGTAATATATATGAAAATCACGTCGACATTCGACTTTTAATATAATGTATTTAATTAACATAAGGTGTGTTGCAAAAACATTTCAAGACAGGTATGTCGTATATTTCCTTTTGGTTACATCATCCCAAAATAATTTATACAAGTACACTAAACTTGCAGTCGGATCTAACATATAATCTTTTAATTATACCCGTATGAATTTAAAATATATGCAAATTATACCACCTTTCATCACGATTTATTTGACTCTCAAATTATTTGATTTGATCTTATATCAAGGCTTATGTATTAATTTTTACAACTCAAGGTGTAGCATCAAGGTTTTTACGTCACTCTCAAACTATAGAACTTAATAAAAATAGCTTTCCTTAGCACCAATATCATTTAGAAAATATGTGTTTCATTAACATATACTTATTTATTAAATATTTCCTACCAAAATTTACATATACATATACTTATTTATTAAATATTTCCTACCAAAATTTATTTAAAAAATTTAAAAGTTCTTTTTTTCATTTTCATATAGGTAAAATCACCACTTTGCTATGCTCTCGGCTACCTAGTTTCGGCTACTTTTCCAAGGTCGTTGTGACGTCATAGCCTTTTATAAATATAGAGCAATGTAATACTATTCTAAAATTCTAAAAAGAGTCTTTCTTACTAACCACAAATACATACAGCTTGTAGAACGCGGATGTATCCAAGTCAGTCCATCGGCACATAAAATAATCTTTTAATCCTTTCCTTTTTCTCTAATAAGATGTTCTTTGTCTAACACATCTTTGTATTGTTCGCGTATTGTCGCAGTGTCTTCTATTTAGTTCAACTTTCGCCTTTTTGCATGCATTTCCTCTAATTCCAGCTGTTTTTTTCTTCCACAATATAATGGATTTAATTAACATAAGGTGTGTTTGCAAAAACATGTTAAGACTATTTCCTTCTTGGTATGCAAATTATACCACCTTTCATAACGATTTATTTGACTCACAAATAAAAAAATTATTTTGATCTTATATCAAGAGGTGTTCTTGCTTACATTTAGCAATTTCAATATATATTTAATATGTGTGTGTATATGTAAAAAACATGTTAAGACAGGTCACTCGTTATTTTATTCATGATTGCATCACCAAAATAATTTATACAACCACACTAAACTCGTACCCGGATCTATATAACCTTTAAATGTATGCAAATAATGTCGTTATTTAAAACGTGGTGAAGAATTTGGATGGGGATGTACTCATTCTCAAATGCGGAATGGTACTCCATAAGGCGTTCTGAACGGAGGCTTTGCACGCATTAGGTGATTGAATACTTCGGAGATTTTTAGGTTAAGCAAAAACGTGCACGTGTTGAAGAATCTCCTGAGAATATCAAAAAATTATTTTTGTATTAAATATATAATATTAAAAAGAAACACACAATATTTTAATGTTTTATTTACAAAAACTTACATTCTTTAATTGTCCCTATCTTTTTGTAGGTGGCGGTAGCAGATTCTTATTTGAATAAAATATAGATAAGACTTCCACATTAAGAAAAATGTATCTTAGTTAAATGTACGGGGATTTTATTAATTATAGTTTAGTAAAGTGCATGGTAGTTAATGACCTCGAGGTTGTGATATTTATAACAACATACCGATATATGTAAATTATATATGGAAACTGCATAACTTCAAATCATTTTAGCATAATTGTTAATTACCAAAATTCATAATTTCTACTTTCGTTAAAAACACATTAAGTAAGTAAGTTTATACATACCGATAATACAATGGTAAAAATTCTTCTACAACACATTAAACAGCTTATTTATATTTGCTACCTTAAACAACTATGCGGAGTGCATATAAATGTCAGAGGAAGATTTCTTATCGTTCCCTTCCAATCTTAAAATTTATATCGTCAATAAAATAATAAACAAATTACTAATAATAGGTCGTCAATGGAACTAAAACAATATATACAAAATGTGTACAAATGAAAAGACCACTTATTAATTAATCATGACTGTAAATTCCTTTAAAGATTTGATATTCATAGGTAGTAACAATGTTGGTGCTATATACAGGGTGAGTTTTTAGTGTGGCAACGGTCGATAACTCCGTTATTATAAAAGCTCCGTAAACCAAATTTGGAGGCATATTGGGCATGCCTAAAGTGCGCATTTTAAAAATATTTGGAAGCATACAGGGTGTTTTATAATTCCAGGCCATATTAAACTTATATTTTTTTAAATGGAACACCCTATATATTATTACATTTTTGGAAAGCCCATAAAAAGAGCTTTAATTTGATATAAAATTGTATCTGTCTATTCCTTTTAGTTTTTGAGATATTCAACTGTTTTTAGAAAAAATGACGCAAATTTGATACATTGCCACTGCACTAATACACAACTTATGTTAATTTTCAAGATGGAGAAAATTTTACTAGATACCATAGTATATTTGTAATTATCACTTTTTTGAAATTTCTTCTCAGTATACAGGGTGTGTCAGTTTCGCAAATGCAATTTTAAAACTTTTTAAATGGTACCTACCAATTTTATTGCTAGAACGGATAGTTGATTAAGTGTTCTTTCATTTTTGTTAAGCATTCCCTATACCTAAATCCAGTACTTTCTGAGACATTTTTGATTTTCTTCAAATTTTATGAATGTTTTTAATTTACATAACTAAAAATAACTTACTATAGGAGAATATTATAAAACAATTAATACATATTGATTAACAATTAACTTCACTTATCCAATAACAATTTTCACTAAAGATATAACAACCTACAATAATACGCTATCAACAGAATTCTGCCAGATCAACAATATGCATTTTATAGAAAATCTTCAAGCAGGAAATCATGCAGGCTTTGAAAAAATAACAATTACAATTAAAATGTCATTTAGGTTTATTAATTATAGTGTGTTGTCATTTAACACATTATCAGTTCAGTTTTAAATGTAATCTTAGAAGGAGTTTTCAAAATGAATTTTACCGTGGAAGAACAAATAGATATGATTTGGGTATTGGGAGAAAGTTTAAGAAATTGCCTACTTGCATCAAGAATATACCGAGAGATATCCTGTTAAATGACAACACACTACAATTAATAAACCTAAATGACATTTTAATTGTAGTAGTTATTTTTTTCAAAGCCTGCATGATTTCCTGCTTGAACATTTTCTATAAAATGCATATTGTTGATCTGGCAGAATTCTGTTGATAGCGTATTATTGTAGGTTGTTATATCTTTAGTGAAAATTGTTATTGGATAACTGTAGTTGATTGCTAATCAAAATGTATTAATTGTTTTATAATATTCTCCAATAGTAAGTTATTTTAGTTATGTAAATTAAAAACATTCATAAAATTTGAAGAAAATCAAAAATATCCCAGAAAGTAATGAATTTAGGTATAGGGAATGCTTAACAAAAATGAAAGGAAACTTAACGAACTATCCATTGTAGCAATAAAATTTTTAGGATGCCATTTAAAAAAAAATTTTTTAATTGCATTTTGCGAAACCTGACACACCCTGTATACTGGGAAGAAATTTCAAAAAAGTGATATTTACAAATATACTATGGTATATGGTAAAATTTTCTTCATCTTGAAAATTAACATAAGTTGTGTATTAGTGCAGTGGCAATGTATCTAATCAGGGTCATTTTTTCTAAAAATAGTTGAATATCTCAAAAACTAAAAGGAATGGACAGATACAATTTGATATCAAATTAGAGCGCTCTTTATGGGCTTTTCAAAAATGTAATAATATATAGGGTATTCCATTTAAAAAAATATAAGTTTAATATGCCCTGGAATTATGAAACACCCTGTATGCTTCCAAATATTTTTAAAATGTGCACTTTAGGCATGCCTAATATGCCTCCAAATTTGGTTGTCATAGCTTTTATAATAACGGAGTTATCGACCGTTGCCACACTAAAAACTCACCCTGTATATAAACGACTTTTTATGAGCATAGTTTAAATTAAAATAACACCGAAATTTATGTAAATTTAATAGTTCTGGTTTATAGTTGGTTGATCTTTGGAGAATAAATTTTATGAAACTTAGGTTTAAGAAATTAATCATTTTACAGGTGGGATTAAATAAAAATGTACTACTTTGATGATAAAACCTATGCAATGCATTTTATGTTTACACAACTATAACATACTTTAAAATTTAATACCTCGGTAGTAGAATATAATTTTTAATTGTATTATTGTAACATAAAGTTTGCATAAAAATGCCAAATACATATCCGTTAAGAGGAATTTTTCAATATGATACTTACAGATTCGTTAGTAAGTTTTACAATTAAACTTATTTCAAGACATTTTTTGAAACACATCTTACTAGTCTCAAGGAATATGTATGTATGTAGGTATAAAATATACAAATAAAAACACTACTTAATGTAAACATTATTCTTTATTAAAAATGAATAATTGGTTATATGTACAAACCAGTTTTTGAGTACAATTACATCTGTGGTTGCGCAATTGAATGACGAATGTCGTGTGGTATGCTAGAAACACTTGTGTGAATTGGTGTAATACTTTAATTTATGTAGAGGAGTACACCCTAAATCTTCTAGGTTAATAACATTTAGGTGTGGAAATTCATTGTAAATTGCCATCATCTCAAGATATACCGTGAAAGTTTCTGCTTAACCATGCTTTTTGGTATTTGAAGCGAGCTGATAGACAGTTCCAAGAATATGGTGGTTTCAGCACATATGTTATTGCAACTCCATTCGATAGGGATAGTTGTAAAACAGCCATTTCTTTAAACACAAAGTTATTATGTGCAATTTTAAAACCTTGAACGTCGACAACTAATGGACTATTAATTTTAGACTTCACTCACAATACTGGTTGCAGGATTGTAGCGGACCAAACGATCGTGTAGAATGAGGCAGTACGCTGTAGTGTGAGCTTTAAGCGCTTCTTTCATTTGAAATTCTAATCGTACGTCAACCGCTCCCACTTTCACTATTTCGTTTTGATGGGAACAATCGATGACTACAAGTGGAGCGTGCGTTTGAAATTCATTGGGTGTTAATATCGGCTCGCTGATACCCCCGTAGTACGATTGTTGAAACTGTGCATACATCTCATATAGTATAGAATAGCGATTGGTATCGAAATCAATGTTAAGATTATCGTAAGGATACATAGATGAACCCAGATGTAATTTCATATTGGTCAACTTACAGTGGTCGAACTGACTGCGCCCTTTTGCGCGATGTATCGGTTTGAAAGCAGACAATAACAAAACGTGGTTTCTCCACTTGAGAAGCCGTCTTCACGGCCCATGTATGCGTGTGTGTTGTATGTAATTCTGGATATTCGTGTAGTTCCCAACTGCGAAAGCTTATGTCCATGGTGGCATTGCGTTGAATATGTTTGAGTAGTTTTAAGCGCTCTGCATCTGCAACGGTTATATGTGGAATCCGCCATGATATATGTGTAATAGTAATTTTGATTGACTCTTTGGTATCAGAATTCGATATAGCTGCATCGTCAGCACTACTTCTAATAAGAATAAGTTCCTGTTTGATATTCAAAAGAATTTTTCGGTAGTCCTCCGCAAATCCTAAAACCATGCGCAAGGGAATGCATACGTTGAAATGACCATTAGCATCAACGAGATCAAGCTTATCGATGGGGACCAACCGGCGTTTCTAAAGCGACGACTTTCGCTATAATCGTAGGATAGGAAATTTTTAATAGTCGTAGTTATACCTGGATTACGAACGCGGTCAATAGTCTTTCCACCAAGTTCATAACGAATTTCATCAAATAAAAATAAAACTCCGTTGTTGACAAAATCGGCTGTAGGCGAAACGCCACCATCTGACTTATTCATTGTACCCTCAATATAAATTACGCTGTCCCATGGTAGTGTATAGACATCTTCGTTTTCTATTGGAATCCGTATAACATCGTTCTTCTCATACGTGGTATTGGAGTACGGAGTATGCATATGTTTGTCGGCATTGACGATGGTTGTATCAAATATAGCACGTTGCGTAACATTTAAAATATTACTATCCATTTTAGCTATGTAGCACTTTGAGTCCTAATGTTTGCAGAAATTTAACGTTTTCCGGTGTTAATCGGTGCACTGGTGTCTTGTAACTGGTAAAGGTGCTGACAATGCGTCTATTAATAGGTTTTGGTGGTTTATGCTCATAGCGCAAAACCATTGTTTAAAGACGCTTTAGATAAAGTCTAATCGTGATGGTTTCCCGACGAAAAGTGATGAGATTACCGTTTTGATCAACTATTTTAACAATGATGCGATCGATGATTCGTGTATTAAGTGGCATATAGGTGACGTTTACGGGGTTTTCAATAATCTTGTACCCTGCAGCAACTGCAGGAAAGAATTGATGCAAAATGTGTACAGGTTTGCTATTCCGATACGATCCGACCACAAGATTACATTCAATACATATTGAATTGATTGGAAAGACTTGTGCCGGATGGTCCGAAATAGCAGTAGTGAGAGCTGGTAGTTTACGTTTCTCAAAACCCAGCAACGAAGCAAGTGAATTTGGTTGTGTAAAATCCACTATACCTGATGCTTTGATTTCTGTATGTAAACTGTTATTATTGGCTCGAATATCAATAAGATAACGTTTGGATGAAGTGCGTTCACGGGGATCGCTCAGATTACGTCGTATGAACTTATTAATATCTGCCACTTCATAAGTTCCTTCTGGTAAAGTAAGCACGATGTCATCAATGTAAAATTTATTGTTCGCTTCCGTTACATTGGGAATTGAAAAATATGTATCAAAGTTTGTAAGACCAATAACGTATTCATGGTCATCATCGAGAACAATTGGTGGGTTGATGATTGCGGTGAGCGTAGATTCAGTTCCAGTTAAAGTAAATGTGTACATGTTCGGTGGTTGACGATAAACTAACAACTAGTCGTATTCGTAGTTGGGATGGGGTAATAAAAGCAAATTCCTGAAACACTTGCAATATATGGTTTTAATTAAACACTTTTATACAAAACAGTTAAAAATACACTAAAATCAAATAATATATAACGTTGTTAGAAACTTAACGGAGGACTATTTTGCAGTAAAATTTCAATACGAAGTGTCCACAGGTAACAGTGTTAAGCGGTTGAAATTGTTCATAATTATAATAGAGAGTGCATGGTCCTGATGAGGTTAAGTATTTGACAAGTTCCCTCGGAGGTCGTAGATTACCAATGCTATCATAATAGACTGCCCTTGAACCATTTTTTTTGTACGCGGTCCAATGAGTTCCCACACCACGTGTAGTATCATGATTAAGAATACCACATTCTCGCCAACGAATTGTGTTTGGAAGTGAATTGCGCATGAATATTCCACGAAAATGGGATATTGGTAAACGTTTTATGTATTTGTTCAAGTCAACATTGGTCAACGCTCGCATAGGTAGGTTTAACGAATGCGTTGAGTTTTTTTTTTCGTTGTCTTTGTTTACGCAAACCTTGCCCGTGTGTAAGAAAAGGCTTTAGGTACAGTCCATGTCCACGGCGATAAGGTTTCAAATAGAGACCCTTTCCAAGTATCACTGCCTCTTGTGCCATATTATGTCGTTTCGCTTCATCTAATTGTTGTTGTCCAAGTTTAGCATCGTTGACAGCTTTTGCAATCCCAGCTGCTCCACCCGACAACGCTCCAATTGCGGAAAGGGCTGCAAAAATAGGTATCAAAGGTAGGAAACCACCAGTTTTGGGTACAGGGATTACACGTGGGATGCCACGAATTTCATCTGTTATATTTTTAATCGGTGCCACTGCAAGTTTAGCAGTTTTAATAAGATCGGTTGGACGAACGTTTTTAATGCGTTCCCAAATGGTGCGAATTAAACGCTTGAATGGTATACCACTTCCTGTACGTAGACGCTGACCACGTCGTTTTCCTTTACACCTTACCGTTTTCTTGCGACAAACCATACCAAATTTAACTTTGGCATTCATTGCAGCACCTACTGCAAACGCAGCAAGTTTTTCACCTAAAGAAGCGTCGGGTGCAGTACGACGTTTTTGTGCTGTTTCGGCAAGACGTCGATCAGCTTGGTGTCGGGTTGTTAAATCTGTAGAAAGATCGTAGGCGATGTCGTGTAGTTTGCAGGCTTCGTCTAAGGGATTACGACCTATATCACCACGCTCGAGGCGTTTCTGAACCTTAGTACCCGGTCCACAGAAGCGATAGCCTGGTAAATGTAATTCTACCGGTAAACGATTGATAGCACTATTAAGTAACCCGTAGCCACGATAGGATTTCATTAATCTTGTCAGTCGAAAGGTTTAAAGGAGACTGGTCATGCGTGTAGAATTACTCGCTTAAATGCTTACCATACTGCAATTACGTTTTAGTATATGGATAGAATGCGTCTGGTAAAGCAACAATTGGCGTTGCCAATTACGGACCACAACTGCAGCAACAACACTAACGTGCAAAAGCATGGACTACTATTACCATCAACAATACGGTGTATCATTACAAGTCCATCCAATTGTGGTAAAACTAATGTAGTCATCGGTCTCTTGAAACATCCGAATGGTGTACGCTTTGAAAACGTTTATCTCTACTCAAAATCCTTGTATCAACCAAAGTATCAGTACCTAGAGAGGTTATTACAACCAATAAAAGAAATAGGATATTTTGCGTTTAACAAATGGGATGCAATTGTTACTCCAGCGGATGCAAAACCTAATTCGATATTTATTTTCGATGACGTGTCGTGCGATAAACAAAATGTAATGCGAGAATATTTTTCTTTAGGTCGACATAAGGCCATTGATTGTTTTTACCTATGTCAGACCTATTCCAAAATACCTAAACAATTGATTAGAGACAATGCTAATGTCCTAGTGCTATTCAAACAAGACGAACTCAATTTAAAACACGTATACGCTGACCATGTAAACACGGATATGTCGTTTAACCGGTTTAAAAAATTGTGCGGCGTATGATGGCGAGATCGGTATGGGTTCCTGGTGATCAATAAAGATGGCGATTTGCAGAACGGTCGCTACCGAAAAGGTTTTGACACCTATATATACTTATAAAGCACATAAATAGCATATCACTTCCTACCCGTTTCTAGACGATGGCAGACCACGTGAAAACCAAACGAGAACTCATAAAAGTACGAAAGGCAGTCAAGAGGAAATTACAAGCGCTAAAAGCAGGTGTGGTTGAAAAGGAGCTTGCATTAAGTAAAGTCTATGCACCTATTACAAAACGTTTACAAACACTTCAGACCGGTCTGCTGAAAGATATTAAACAGGAGTCCAAGATCGAAAGTCAGCACTGGTTACCACAACAACATGACGTACAATCTACTCCTAAAAGACGCCCTAAATTTCTCGATCAGGTGAGCAGTTCCACACCAATCGCCGCACCACCAATAGAGGAGGCATGGGAACACAATCCTCATAGCCCAGTCCAGTCTGTGGAGTCCACCTTCGAAGAATCGGAGAGTAGCGGCAACACTCCAGAGACCCATACAGAGTACGAACGGTACCTAAACAGCGAAGAACATCAGACCTACTTACTTTACTGGTATTTATAACAATGACACGGAGCACTTGCGCAGGGATAAAGTACGTTTTAATCCGGAGACAGGAAAATTAATGATTGGTGATTCGGACATTATCTTCGGGATTGGTGAAAAGGCGTGTGCAGAACGATTTTGCTACAACGGTAGCAAAGGGTTGTACGAGCAACTGTTCCTTCTCAATCCTTTGGGTAAATTCTCACTTAAAGAAATTAACGATTATGCGGACATTAAAAAAAGAAGTAATGCAATGTATAGCTTACGACAGCAAACTATAAACCCGAGTGGTCGTGGTCTACTCATGGATTATAACGAGAAGCCACTAGAGTATGTATACTTTGATGATCCCAACGAACTGTGCGAACGGCTCAAGCTTCTGGTCGCCTCGCAAGATGCAGGTAACACCGGTCACACAAACGAAATTACATCGATTATGGAAGAATTACGCGAATTGCGTATAATAGCGTAGATTGTGCGACTTGTTATTCATTATCACGATGGTTATCGACAAGTTTGGACATGCGTCTGACTGTGCTTCATATATTTCTTATGATGATTACTACGATTTTGACAACATGAGATTAGCGCGCGTCGCTACACCACAAGAAGATGATGATGCAGTCACGAAAGCGTACTTAGAATCGCGGTTAGCAACGCTACACCAGCAAGAGGGCGAACCAACGCTTGGAAGTGGTTCCACTATTCAGCAGTATATAGACACGCTTGTGAAGGAGACAACAAACAGTATGATAACACAATTCTCGAGCGAGTATGTTACAAGATCAGACTTTAACCATTTTGAAGAGATGATGCGTAACCTTGTTCCAGCCACTGTGAACGCTAATGTTGCACAAATCGTAACCAAACGGATAGATGATTCTATGAATAGCATATATAAGACATTAGACGCTGCTATTCAACAAGTGAAAGCACAATTTAGAATAGACATTGCACGAATTCAAGCAGATATTCAACAGTTGCAAGAGAAACTTAAAACGCACGCATATAGCCGTCAACCATACACACACACATATATTAGCAATATGTCTGTAAAGGAGCAAATCGTCCACGAGTTACATAAGCCTGCTCGCATTAACTTTCCTAGAAGACATGTAATCACAAAAGGATTAAACGAGCTGTTTCAAGCCGATTTGGTGGAAATGATCCCATATGCAAAGATAAATAAAGGATTTAGATACATTCTAGTTGTTATCGATGTATTTTCTAAATACTTATGGGCCGTACCGGTTAAGCGCAAGACGGGTAAGGCTGTTTCAAACGCTTTTCAATCAATTTTCAACAAAGACCATCGTATTCCACGGTACATTCAAACGGATTTGGGAAAAGAATTTTATAATTCAACATTTAAGGCTTTAATGGAAAATATGAGATTACACATATTATAGTGTGTACAGCAATAAAAAGCTTGCGTAGTAGAACGCGTTAATCGTACCTTAAAGTCAAAAATGTGGAAACAATTTAGTTTGAATGGTTCGTATCGATGGCTGAATATACTATCCTTACTCGTGACTGCATATAACAACACCAAACATCGAACAATCGGCATGCGACCTGTAGATGTGTCAAAACGCAATGAACGCAAACTTTTCAATACAGTGTACAGTACGATCAAAACAGTTAACTTAAAGAGTAAAAATTTTCTGTTGGGGATCATGTTCGCATTAGTAAACATAGAGGTCAATTTACCAAGGGATACACACCAAATTGGTCTAACGAAATTTTTACGGTGTACAAAGTGCATTTAACTAATCCTTTAACGTACCTATTGCGCGATAGTCGAGGACAACCAATATTAGGCGGCTTCTATGCAGAAGAACTTCAACGAACACACTATCCGGATGTATATTTAGTGGAAAATGTATTGAAGAGTTAAAAATCAAGTATATGTGAAATGGTTAAATTTAGATTCTAGCCATAATAGTTGGATATCCAAAATCATATTTTGTAGATTTGCTGTTACGTGTTTGTTTACCATCATATGTCATTCATCAATAAAAATTTTTACTGTTATATGATTTATTATAGCGACACACACACACACACACAAATTACATCTATGTACTACTAATTACTACACTAGTTCTACGTCAAGAAAGTTGTTTATAATTCCTCATGCCCGAAGCGCAAAACGTTGATGTAGGTTGATTTTCGCTGTTTTGGTTGAACTTGAGTATTTCGATGTCCGTGAATATGTGTAAATAACAAGCAGGTAAAAACACATTACCTTCTCAGCTAACAATTTCTCCCCGTATTGACCAACACTCGAGGTATATATATTTATTGTAAAAGGTATGCGACACGTACAATAGCATCCTCCATTATATCTAATAAGTGCTATCTATAGCGCATCAGGTAGGATTACCAAGATGACATGATTTACATACAAAAAATAGTATTAAACTAAAACAATAACTTTAATAGCATATACACTTTTTTATAATCATCTATACTATTTGATGGCCATTTTCCCGAATCCGGACCACACGTCCATCCTGGTTGCTGTTTTGAGCCCTCCATTGCCAAATTCTTGAGAAGCCAGTTATATGTTGTTCTATGAGGGCCAACTACATTAGGTTGGTACTTATAATTTACCTTATACTTTAAAATTAACCTCAATACTTTTTTTAATACCATAAGTTGTGCGAAATATACAACATCTACAATCATATCGTCAATCGCTGTGACCAGCGATTTATAGTTGCATTTTATATTCATGATAGGATATGCCTTCGTACTCAATACAGCTCGGTTGGTTAGTAATTCTTCAAGGAAATATACATCGCTCAAACTATAATTACTCTCTATTGCGTCTAGTACACCGCGCACCTGATGACATTTTAACTCTGTTTTGCCGTTGCAAGCATCAATGAAGTTTGATACAAATTGATCGCACCTACTCTGTTGATTAAACAGCATGTCCATTACATCAATGGATGTATCATTGGTCAGCGTTAGCCATTTGAAGGCTTTAAAGGGAACATGAACACCTACTCTGAACAGTATACGTTTGATTTTGTCTACATCATTCAATACTATGGCATGTTTCAGATGTTGGTGTAAAATGCGTTGTTCACTCTCGAACAAATCGTACAGTACATTGTCCATGTTAACTTGAAAACTTCGCACCACTATCGTCACTATCGTTGTTGTTCCACTCACTGCGAGATCTATCCAAGTACCTAGCTATTATGGCACATTCATCAAAATAGGTAATGCTAAAGTGTTGTGATACTGAGCATCACCTAGTTATTCGTCTGATAAACCCCCCACTAGTTTTTGTAACAGCATTAACAAATCAACAACCTCGAGATGATCTCTGGCAAGGCGACTCTGTTGAATTTGAGCAATATATTTAAGAAAAATCCAATTAGAGGTGTGTTGGTGGTGATAGATTGTTATTCAAATTATCTATGGGAATATCCTTCACTTTTAACGAAGGATGCATGCCCGGTAAATTGCAAATTAATCAAAAGAGCATAACGTTAATCATTACTCTACATACAGCACAAAAAGCTGTCATAGCCATGCGAGAAATATGTCGCTTGATAAATACTCCCTGTATGATTGTTGTGGTTTTGACAATTTTGACAACGATCCTAGGTTATGGATCGAAACGTAAAGAAAGATGATTTTAAAAACTATGAGTGGTTTAATTCCCAACGAAGATTAAGAAAAAGGTTGCCTGATGTCGCTAAATCTATATATATATATATATATATATATATATATATATATATATATAAATATATATTAATACCTTGAAAGTAATAGGGAAAATAAAATTTAAAGTTGTCAACTATGTTCGGGTGGTAATGTTGATTCGGTCATTGATACCTACTGCAAGTTAAAACAAGTCGTATGCAATGATGAAAAGTTTTTTGAAACTAGCTAAATGTGATCTTGAATACATGCTTTGTAAAAGCGATATAGTTCAGATTCTGCTACGATTCTTCAACAGACGGCGATAACAATAAAAACTCTGTTTAAATTAATTTTTAATAACGACTTAACATTGCGTAATTCTATTAAAATTATTTGAAATATAACGGTATTATTTTTATTGTTTAGCATCAATTTAATAACATTTGCTGATATAAGATGAAAATTGTGAATTTTGGTAAAATTGACAATTATGCTAAAATGTTTTGAAGTTACCTTGTTGCCATATGTTCCATTTAACAGAATTAAAACTCAGATATATTATAGACATTCTTGCAATTATTTACCATATGTGTATATATTTCTCTTGACAATAATTATTAATTTAAGAATAACTTATTGTATTAAAGTAGGTTATTTATAAGCACTAAATTCTACAATAATTAAAACGAGTTTGAAAATAAAAATGTATTGACAATGTAGCTATACTTGTAATTTATTCTGCCAGGATCAACAAAATATAATGCAAAATAGTTGTTTTTAGGTATAAACCAGAACCATATAATTTACATATAGGGATATGTTGTTATAATTATACTATAAATAGCACAATCGCCGAGGTCATTAACTACCATGCACTTTACTGAACGCGGTTGTTAAAGGGCGTTATATGAACGTTTTTTTGCAAAGAAATAAGTAATATTTATCTCAGTTTGCGAGATGTTGAAACGTTTAGATCCGTAAGTTATGCATATCTTTTAGAAAACATATTTGCTTTTATGGACAAATTTTTGCTTTACATTCCTTAACTTTAATAATTTCACTAATCATGTTTACAGAGTCTTTTTAAATAATAATATCCTTTGAACATACTATCATCTGGAATACAAATTTTGTTATACCTATATCTAGTACTAATAATAATTAGTGTCTCTAGCACTGTAAAATTTAACTAGAATAAATAATTCACAATCTTTTTATAGTGTTTAATTAAATCGGTCTTTTAACAACAAAAAGAGATATTTTGCACATTGCAATTATTATTACCATGCTTGTAGCAATAAATATTACATAATAAATTGCTGGTTATTCACCTAACAATAAAATTTTACACTAAGAATATATAATTGGTGTATGCTGGGTTGCCTGCCATAGATATGCATATATTTTTTAGAATTCAATTAAATTTAAGTACACGTAGGTAAATGTGTGAAAGTTACTTTACATTTCAGTATTCAGCTGTATTGTAAATAGTTACTGATATTGTATTGAAAAAACGACACCCAGTATTGTCAGCTGTGTAAAAAATGTTTTGTTTCGGCAGTGAATCAATCAAACTGTATGAAAATATATGAACTCATTAGCATGTAATTAAAATAAGCTGGTAAGTGAAACTAATATAAATAAAACATTCAAATTTTGTGTGTTTCTTTTTAAAATTATATATTTAATACAAAAATATTTTTTTAAAAATCTCGGGGGATTCTTCAGCACGTGCACGTTTTTGCTTAACCTAAATATCTCCGAAGTATTCAATCACCTAATGCGTGCAAAACCTCCGTTAAGAACGCCTTATGGAGTACCATTCCGCATTTGAGAATGAGTACATCCCCATCCAAATTCTTCACCACGTTTTAAATAACGACATTATTTGCATACATTTAAAGGTTATATAGATCCGGGTACGAGTTCAGTGTGGTTGTATAAATTATTTTGGTGGTGCAATCATGAATAAAATAACGAGTGACCTGTCTTAACATGTTTTTTTGCACACACACCAATATTTTAAATTAAAACCATTATAAAATACGAGTCGAATAATTTCTCCTATTCTTTTTGATATTTAATACAAAAATAATGGGGCAGAGCCCCGTTTAGGGCACGTTTAGAAGCTCCCTTCTCCCACCATTCATCATTTTGAAAGTGATTATGTCATCCACCACATTTCCTATTTTTGCTTAACCTAAAAATCTCTCTTTAATTAACTAAAGCAACGAGAATAAAAACAATGACGAAGCTCTAAAGATCACCGCTAAATTTTTCACTACATGCACGTTTTTGCATAACCTATAAATTTTTTATTACGTTTGTGCAATTAAACGAGTTATATATATACAATGTCTAATACGTCATCTGCATACAATCACCAAACCGCTAAAAGTAAAAGAATTTTTATTGCCACATAAATTAAATGTATAATTACATTTAAATATTTAAATATATTCAAATTGCTAAAATGTAAGCAAGAACACCTCTTGATATAAGATCAAATTAATTTTTTTATTTGAGAGTCAAATAAATCGTTATGAAAGGTGGTATAATTTGCATACCAAGAAGGAAATAGTCTTAACATGTTTTTGCAAACACACCTTATGTTAATTAAATCCATTATATTAAAAGTTGAATGATTTGCATATATATTACCAGAGAGCTATAATTTCAATAAAAAAACATGAGGTTATATTCGACTGCGAATTCTTGTTATTTTATCGTGACATTGAAATTGCGAGAAGTGAACGACTTCTTTTTTACAAGATTTTACCTGCAAACGTTTAAAAATTTTACCTCCATCATATAACATTTCGTATATTTTCTTAATTTTATTTGCTACTTCGTACAAAACGCAGCTTATGAGGAGAGCTAAAACACTTTTTACTACTTGCACGCGTTTGCCTAATATTAAAAAATTTTTCACCGCGGCGTTTTAATTTTTAGCTTAACCTACCCAGAAAAATACGAACCAACACGTGAACTCCATTTTCTACACACACAACATTTTTTTAAAATTTAATATTTAATATTTAACGTCGGGAACGCTGCTAAAAAAATTTCATAATAAAATATCTCCACCCCAGCGCACGCGCACCACCCCACGACAAAAATCTAACGACCCCGCCGAACGCACACCCCAAAGACCTAACGACCCCACGACGCAACAAATTTACACACAAAGACAATTTTGTTCTCAAAGCGGCGTATACATATCTTGCTGCACGTTTTGTTTCCCAAAGCGACTTAGCTGTTCATATTGTTCTCGAATCGGCGTATACATATCTTGCTGTGGATCTCTGTTGCCAAAGCGGCTTAGCTACCCTACTTTCCCCTTTTAATAAAAACTTCCGAGATAAGCTACGCTTCCGCTCCGGTATCAATGAGTATCTTAATTATGTTGTTCTCTACATTTAAATTAATTATAGGCAATAATTTTCTACTAAAATCATTTTCCATTTCTAGCTTTATGAATTCCCGCTGATGTTCGTATTCATTTATTTCTAAGGGCTTATTTGGTTTGTCTTCTTTTAAAAAATTGTGTTCGTTGTAGATGGGACTGGCTGATCCGTTACCTCAGCATAGATACCATTAATCCCTCTTGATACCGTCGTTTCTTCCTCGCGTCCTCGGTTAATTTCATTTCGGTTATCATTCCTATTTCGGTCTCTCCTGTTTGGTTGTTGCCATGGCCGGTTTTTCACATCCCAATTGCGTTTAGAATTACCGTTGGAATTGTTCCTAAAATTTTCTTTATAGTTGTGATTTGTTCTTTCATAATACATTCTGTTAATTGGCATCCTTCTCGGTACTCTCTCCAGTTCCATAGGTTAAGTATTCGTTCGACGTTCCTCTTTATGATTCAATCCCATTTCATCGTATCGCTGCAGGTATTATAAAAATACATCAGGATCCAAAATATTCTGTAACGCGATATACTGCCTCACTTCTATTTCAAAATGTTCTACTAGATAATTAATAATCTGTTTCTCTTCCAACGGAGAATCCAATTGTTTGGCTATACTAAATTTCTTAATCGCGTACTGTTCCCTGTTTATACCTAAATTCCTATTGTATCTTCCCTTAACTAAATCATCTCTCATCTTATATTGTTGAGTATCCCCCCAAAAATGTCTTAAAAACTTATTTTCAAAATCTTGGAATGTTGTTAACTCATTTTTGATTAGATCAAACCATGTTTCTGCATTTTATTTTATCATAGCCTTTACTAAATTCAACTTGTACTGCTCATCCGTTATGACCTGTGTTAGTGTTTTAATGTTTTTTAAGAATAATTTCGGATTAATTTTATTGTCCCCTGAAAATTTCGAATATTGATCCAATGTTAGATTTGTGTGATTTATCCTTAAGGGTTCTTGGTTATACATCATACTGTTCCTGCTAAAATTCATTACGTTGATTTTTATATCCTCTATTTCTTTATCTACTCTGCGAAGTACCGTTCCACAATTTCTCTCAATGTCCTGAACTTTTTCCCCTAAGTTCATAATTCTTTCACTTGTCTCTCTTTTATTGGCCTCTTGTATTGATTTTACTTTAATGACTTCGTCTCTTACCCAGTCGATATCTTCTATGAGATTTATAACTTTATTTTGCGTTTGGAATTGCATCTCTTCCATTTTTTGATTCGTCTCCCTTAGATCATCACTTAACTTGTTTATTCTGGAGCTTAAATTTTTCCCCAAATTCCTGCATAGCCTATTCATTTCCTTCTGTCATATTTTTTATGGTCTGTTCATTTTTTTCCATCTTGTCGTTCAGTGCCATCAACATTTCCATTATTTTTTAGTTTTGGGTGGACCGGTGTTCCTTACTGTGACTCCTCTCAAACATTTTTCCTGCAACTTCCATTGATGTGTCATGCAAGATCAAACTTTCTTGTGAACCTATTCCCACTCCTTCATTTCTTAATGCCTCTCTTGCTTCCCTTATTCTTTTATCCATTTTTATTACTCTACAATTATTTTTAAATTTTAAATCCTCTATTTCGTTGCTTTTAATTTCTATTCTTGTGCTACGTCGATGCAACAATTTTCTAGCCTCACTTTAATGCGACAGATTTTATTTTATGGTATTTCTAGTCTAGTCTTGAGGTCGCCAAATTACTTTTTAGTATGATATCCTATTCGAGTCCCACGTTGGTGGCGTCATATAACCTTTTTAGTATTATATTCTGGTCTAGCCCCACGTTGATGCGACATATTACTTTGCTGTGATATCGTTGCAATAAACCGGTGCCCCCGTTTTGTGAAATAAAAAGGTTAAAATTTTTCTTTTTGTCAATTTTAATTTTTAATTTTAATTTTAATTTTTAATACCTCGGCTAGCTCAGTTTTTATCACGCACGGAGCTTGCGACAATACGACAACAAAGAATTTAAATTTTCCTTTTACTGCTACTTCCTATTTCTATAGGTCGAAACACCAGTAAGCACAACTACTATAATGTTCTCAAAAATATTTACAATGTACAAAACGTTTAATAAATCTTTGCAAAGAACCTTCTTTTAATAATTGAATTAAATTCTTTCTAAAATTCTCATTCCCGTTAATTAAACAAAAAGCAAGCAAAAATCACCCTTATTATTATTATTTGAAACCTCATAAACGTTCAATAAACTTTCTTCAAATTTTACGTAATTTATAACGTGTACTAAAAACGATCTTTGTTGAGCCTAACATAAAGTTTTCATGAAAGCAATTTTTAAAATATTTATAAAATAAAACACAACAAAACATTCAGATTGGCTTACTTGTTGTCTCCAGCTCGAACCAGTTCTTGTCCAACTGCTCCCGCATTCAGCTTAATGATTTAAATAGTCCCAACATTAAATCCAGATCTACTTTAGATATGGTCTGCATTTTTCTTAGCATAGCTTCTCCTGATTAATTCTTTAAATTATTTTAGCGTTGTTTGTTAAACTTGCTGGTCAGATCCAATAATTAATAATTGAATTAAATACTTGTTAAATTTCCTTATTGGATATAGTAATTAATTATTCAGAGTCCTTTTGTTAATGTAAAACTTAGAATTTGATTTAAAAACAACCTTTTGTTACTTACGTTTTTAAGGATTAAAACGATGAACCTCATTGAATTTTGCACTATCGCCATTATACAATTTTTTAACTATAAACTCACTTCTAATTCTTTCACGTAAATATTTTCTTTCAAATAATATGAACCACACCTTAATTTATGTTAAACTGATTTGTTTACAAATCCGGTCGTATTTAAAAGGAACCACCTATCTGTTGACAAGCGCATAGTTCAACAATTAAGCTTCGTACGTGATTCTTACAAGCAAGATTTTGGGTATTTCTATGGATTTTTGATGTGTAATTAAAATTGATGCGCTATTTCCTGCACGTAGAATTTCAAGTTATTGCATCGGTTCTGATGGATTTTTACTTTCTCTGATCACGTACGTTTTGTTTGTACAATAAATTTGATAAACTTTGCTTTTATCACCTGTATTTATTTGTAATCTATCAAGGTGTTGAATTTTACCTTTCTGGTTACGCAGTCTTAATTTATTTTATGTATTAAATTATATGCGTTTTGTATCTTACGCATTTTTAAACCTGCTTGTTTAAATGGGATTCTTCGTGTTATAATGATGCATTATTCAAGCGTATTGTGTTGCAGCTTCCATCCATGTCGTTGTATGACTTGCCAAGTTGTTTATTTAATTAAATCTTCTAGAATACTTTTCATTTCTTAAAATAATTATGACTATAGTTTATATACAAGGCGTTCTCACTTGCTTTACTGCCTTATCGTCGTATTTTTCATTTTCTTTGTAAAATGTCTAGTTTTCTGAACCCTCATGTTGTATTCATGATGCGCACTATACTAGTAATTCTATCTACCCCTAAATGACCCTATTAACATATCATTATATATATATATATATATATATATATATATACATATATATTGCCGTAAATGCTTCTGTTGTAATGCTAATTCGGGCCCCACTTTTAGGCGTCAAAACTGTTGTGAACTGCGGTCTATTAAAGACTGCTTAAAAGAAAGAAACCCCTAAAATGCTACTTTTACGGTCCCAAATTTGGGCGCCTATAAATGCTGCGTAGCCTGAGCTGATGAAGTGTTGATATGCTGTGCATGAAACGCTTAAAAAGAAAATACATGCCACGACTGCTCAGCTTCTTTCTACAATTCAACCAACACAAGCAAAAAATAGCTGCTACGGTAAATTACATACATTTGTTACATACTCATAAAAAATATATACACGCCAAATCATAAGTAAACTTCTTCTTCACACAGTATTGTACATTATATACAATCCCTGATAAAATAATACATTTCGCAATTAATAATTCCCCAGATTAATTATTTCCCATTGATTATCCAAGTAAGTAAAAGGACTTTACCACATGTTTTACTCTAACCTAGGTTTATTAAGAGCTCCTAGTAACCATAATCTCTTGTGCTACTTTTCGCACATCAAACAGCAAAAAGTCCCTTTCACTTTGTACAAACAAATATTACCAATATCCTAAACCTTTTCCCCTTAATCGAAATTTCCACATAAAAATTCAGTAAAAATATATAAAAAAAATTCAGTCAGAAACTTTCCTTTTGTCTTTTTTGTTTGTAAATTATACCCACAATGCACAAAAATCATTGAACACCAGTTTATACACATAGGCAATAAAAGCAACAGTTAAAGCAACAGTTACTACTCCATCTCCATTTGTATGCTTTTGCACACTTAGTGCAAATTAAAATTAAAACAATCTTTACTTACGTAAACTACTCTTTTATTCTACTTGTTAACGTATTTTATACTTGTAGCTATCAACTGATTGTAGACTAAGTGAAAGCTTTTTACTATTCGAACTCGGAGACTCAGAAGAACTAAGAGAGAGCTAAAAGAGCTCCACAACAAGCTATTGGGGTTTATATCCTGTTTTTTACCCCACAAAAGCCCGTCAATTTCTGCAACTTTCATCAATACAAACATTTACTTCCACGTAAAAATTTCACCACACAAACTCCAACGGCCACCGTTTTCCAGTAATATTCTAACGTACGTTCAAAATTCCTTATAATTTCTCTAACCGCCACGATTTTTCAAAACGATTTCTTACCAATCACGTTGTATATATTTAAACCCCAACTGACAAAATTAACATTTATCGCGCCCCTAATTCAACAAGTGTAGTATCTATTTCTCTTTAACCTACGCCCCAAAATCTCTTCTCTCTTACTTTGTACTTACTCCACTTTGTATACAAACCCCTTTGTTATCACTACATTACCTTATATTCCTAACACGTGTTATCCTCATCTCATTCTAACATACACGCTAAAGCAACTATCCTTTACTTCATCTGCCTTTCCCGTTGTCAACGAACGTTAAGCGTTCAGTCTACACCTATCTCACTTGTATCTATTTTCTCTAATACTCCCTCTTTGTTTTCTTGTTGACAAGTTGAATTTGTAACTGACAAAAGTTATCTACTCATTCCACCTATAAATCTATTTAATGGACAGCGATTACCAATAGTACCTAGAATTTGCTGTTGTTTGTTCAACGCTCTTTAAAATATACCGGGAAAACTTAAGACAGTTGCATTCGTTTATTATTTTAATGTTACTAAGAAAGCTTGGATAAACAACTTCAAACTTTTAACAAAATAATACGCAGAAACTAAAACGTTTTCAAATACTAAACTATTTGAAATTATACATTCACCTTTGCTATAATAAAATATAAAGTTTAAATTGTTTTACAATATGAAATTGAGATGTTCACTTGTTTGCGCCAATTGTAATTTAATTTATTATTAAATAAATGATGATAAATCCAGTCTATATTGTACAACATAGAACTGGTTCTTATCTACAAATTCATTCATTTTCAAAATTATAGTTAGTTGAACCTTACTAATTGTACCGACGTGTTTAAATTTTGGTATGTGTTGAGATGTGTCAATCACATGTTTAATTATATAGCAAAGACTCACCAGTGGTTATAACTAGTAACCGTATGTAATAGTATAATACTCCAATTACCAAATATCACTCCTGTTTCCCTTTGTTCCATATTATTGCGTGTTGAATGAAGTGATAATCTACAGCGATTGGTAAGTCTTTGTTACGCATTATATCATATTAATTGTTGTTGTTAAGCATATGGTCTTGCTATCGAAGGTATTTATAGTTTGAATATTGCATTCACGCATTTAATGTAGCACATTTGCTAAAACTCAAAGACATCTGGTCCTTCGAGCCGGATTTGTTATCGCGAGTTATGGAAAGTGGTTGACATATCTAAGCACGTTGATAAGTTTGTTTACTGTAGGTTCACAATTTTATAAATTTTCAACACAAGTTTATTTTGTATGTTGTATACAAAATCTCATACAAAAGATTGTTTACAATTTGTGAGTTAAATTTTGCAATAATTTGTTAACGCATCTATATAATTTTAAACGCATCATTCCTAGTTCAAAATTTATATTAAAGTATTTAGTTTATACGACATTTCGCAATGCCGTCTAAGGAAGAAACTCTGAAAATATTGATAGCAAAAAAGGAAACCTTATTTAGGCGCATACAAAGGTTATACGATTGTAGTAAAGATCTTCAAAACAGAACCGCCATCAAAGAGTTTCGCGCACGGTTTGAAACCTTTCAAGAAACGAAAACCGAGTTTTATAGTATAATTGATAGCTTTAACGCAATTTCGATAGAAATCGATAAAACATTCACGCCAGATTTTAATGTTCTGGACTCATTTGATGAACTGTGCGGATACTGCATGCTAGCCGCCAAGCAGCTTCCTCAAGAAAAGCAAACCACTTTGGTTACCGAACCGGTTAAAAGCACCGTAGTAAGATTGCCGAAGTTGGAGTTACCATTTTTTGGAGGTCAAATAGCGGAATGGCCAATATTCTTTCAAACATTCAAAAGTTTAATTCAGGGAAACGCGGATTTAGATCCAATTAGTAAATTACATTATTTGTTAGGTCGGTTGTCTGGAAAAGCTTTAACAATTTGTTCTACCGTGCCACCTGTTGCGGAAAATTATGAACTAATTTGGAAAACTCTTATTAAAAAATACGAGGATAAACGTTTAATCGCAAACCATTATATACAAACAATGCTAGAATTTAAACAAGCCCGTTCCGAATCAGGTGATCACTTAAACGCATTCTTAGAGAAGTTTGATACAGCGGTAAGCGCATTGAAAAGTTTGAACTTGCCAGATCTAGCGGATTTTATGTTGTCTTATTTAGCACTTTCTAAATTAGATAACGAAACAATTAAATCATTTGAAATAAATCGTAGACATTCAACCGCACCTACATATACAGAAGTGCTCACTTTTGTTAAAGAGCAAAGCAAAATTTTGTGTCGTTCAGATACACGTGTTAATAAAAATAAACAACCTGATACGCAATTTAGGAAAGTTTCGCAGTCTTTCGTGGCTAATAGCACTATTACTTCATGTATTGTTTGTCAAAAGAATTCCCATCCTATTTACAAGTGCGATATCTTCCTAGAGATGTCGCCAAATGACAGATATAAATTTGCAAAGGAAAAAAGGTTATGCGTCAGTTGCTTAAGTTCTGTTCATCGCATTAAATCTTGTAATTCGCAAAAGTGCTGTGGTGTTTGTTATAAGCGTCACAACACTTTGTTACATTGGCTTAAGTTAACGCCAGTATGTATTAAAAATCCAGAAACAAGTACTTCAAGTCTATCGCCGACCGTTATTAGTGTTCCAGAACCGAACACTAATACATTTTGTTCAATTTCGCAATCAGAACAACACTCTAAATCTATCACAAATAAAGTAGCAGTACTTCCTACCGCATTGATTAAGGTGGACACACCTAAAGGGGACGTAGAAATAAGGGTACTAGTAGATTCGGCTAGTATGTCAAATTTTATAACTACAAAATGTTGTAAAAAATTGGGGTTGTCTATGTACAAGGTATATTCTTCGGTAACCGGTATTGGTGCCGGGTGCATCCAATCAAATCGCAAGTTAAACTCACAATTAGTTCAAAAATTAATGCAAATTTTACTCTAACATCTAATGCATACGTAATTGATAAAATTACTGATCAGTTACCTGCAACATTATTAGACGCAAACTCGCTTAATTATTTATACCAATTACCTCTCGCGGACCCAGCTTTTTGTACACCCTCTGAAATAGAAGGAATATTGGGTGCCGAGATTTTTGCAATGGTTATTGGTACTGCGAAAATAGTGAATTCGGAAAATAACTTAACCGCGATTCAAAGTTCTTTAGGATACTTAGTAGTTGGAGCCGCACCTGTAGCAATGTCCTCGATTTCTTCACAAGCCTTTTGTGCGTTTGCATCTGAATCAATAGATACAACTGTTAAAAGGTTTTTTGAATTAGAAGAAGTTCCGCACGCTAATGTAATTAGTAATGAGGACGCAGAATGTGAGAAACATTTTGCATCAACCGTTCAACGTGACGGATCAGGGCGCTATACAGTAGGTTTGCCTTTTAAACAGAATCCTATATTATTAGGACGTTCTTACGAAACCGCAGTCAATAGATTTCTGGCACTAGAACGCAAATTTAATAAATTTTCTGAATTTAAGAGTGCTTATACGCAAGTAATGCAAGAGCATATTAAAAACAATTATATGGCATTATTTGTAAATTCTCACCTACCCAATCCCTGTTATTTCATTCCGCATCACGGTGTTCTCAAACCGCAAAGCAAAAGTACTCCTTTACGAGTAGTTTAGGATTGTACTTCAAAGACTACTAGTGGGAAATCATTAAATGATTTATTGCACACAGGTCCAAAATTGCAGACTGATTTATTATTCCTGTTGTTGAATTTCCGCATCTTTGAAATTGCAATGACAGTCGATTTAAAGAAGATGTTTTTGCAAGTTCTAGTAAAACCGGAGCACAGAAAATATCAGTTGCTATTGTGGAGGTTTTCCCCAAAAGAACCTATTGCTATTTATCAATTTAAAAGATTAATTTTTAGCAGTACGTCCTCCCCATATCTGGCAATACGCACCGTACAACAACTCGCGTTAGATGAACGTGAATCATTTCCGTTAGCCTCTAACGCAATTTTAAAATTCATTTACATGGACGATTTTGTCCACAGTGTTGCCTCGTTATCAGAAGGTAAGCAATTACATTCCGAATTATTACAGTTGCTTAGGGCCGGGGGGTTTGAAATTGCAAAGTGGTGCACTAATGCGCCCTAGTTAATGCAAGAAATACCCGAATCTTTTCGTTTAGAAAATCAATTACTTTTGATGACAGTGTGCCTAAAATATTAGGTTTGCAATGGCACCCGCATACGGATTACTTTTGTTTTACTGTGAATATTGAGAATGTCACTTGCTCAAAACGCAATATATTATCCACAGTCGCGCGAATATTCGATCCGCTTGGGTTGTTGGCACCTGTTATACTATACGCAGAGGTATTAATTAAGGAACTTTGGACTGCTCATGTTGGCTGGGATGACAAACCACCCCAAAGAATTGTCGATCTTTGGAATCGATTTTATTCCGAGCTTCATGTGATAGAAAATGTTCGAGTGTTACGACACGCATCAGTGTTTGAAAATTCGAAAGTTATGATTATTGGATTTTCTGACGCCTCTGAGAAAGGTTATGGGGGCGTAGTCTATTTAAGGAGTACGTCGCCTGAAGGAAAAGTCAAAATAAGTTTACTTTGTGCAAAGTCTAGGATTTCGCCATTAAAAATAACCTCAATTCCACGTTTGGAGCTTTGTGCTGCACTTTTATTGTCCAAGCTATTAAAGTACGTGATAGAAACTTATACTCCCAGCATAGAACTATATGAAATTTACGCATTTACGGATTCAATGGTTGTTCTTAGTTGGGTACACGCATCGCCGCACCGGTGGAGTGTATTCGTTGCAAATAGGGTGTCCCAGATTCAAGATTTTTTGCCACCGCGTGTTTGGCACCATGTTCAAGGGCGGGAGAATCCAGCCGATTGTCTCTCCCGTGGATTAATTCCGTCGCAGTTATTAACCGCAACGCATTGGCTAACTGGACCTAAATGGCTTGTGTCCGGTAATAAAAATTGGCCAATAAAATCTTATCAAGAAAACAATGCAATTTTCCACGAAGAGAAATCTGCAACTTTGCATGTTAACGTTTTACCTGATAGCCATTGGAAAAATCCACTTTATGAATTGATTTCGAAATGCTCGTCTTGGACTAAATTATTAAATACTACCGCATATGTTTTAAAATTCTTAAAATTATTACCTAAAGGATTTAATATACAGGTTAGCGATTTAATTAAAGCAGAACATACGTTAATTCGTATTGTTCAAAAAATATGGTTTAGGGACGAGATTATGCTTTTAGAGAAAGGGAAATGTACTCTCCGATTAAAGAAACTTCGCCCATTTCTGATGGACGGTCTTACTAGAATTGGCGGTCGCTTGGCTAACGCAAACATTACCTATGACCATCAACATCCAATCTTGTTGCCTAAGCAGGAACGCTTAACCAATCTAATTATTGAACACATTCATAAATTACATTTGCATACAGGGCCTCATTTAGTATTGTGTATTTCACGTCAAAAATATTGGATTTTATCGGCGCGAGGCTTAATTCGCAAAATAATAAAAACTTGCAATTTTTGTTTTAAAAGGCGCCCATTGCCGACATATCCAATAATGGGTGACCTTCCCGTTTGCCGCGTGGCGTCGGTTAAACCATTTATAAATACAAGTGTAGATTATTCAGGTCCGTTTTATATAACATTAACTAGAAAACGCGGTATAAGGTCACAAAAGGCATACATATGTTTATTCGTGTGTATGGCAACGCTGGCAGTGCACCTAGAATTAGTGTCCGATTTATCGGCGGACCTATTTCTAGCCGCCTTTAAACGCTTTTTATCGCGGCGCGGCCCATGTGCTACAATGTTTTCCGATTGTGATACGAATTTTATAGGAGCCATCGCCTTGTTATATGAAGTATATAACTTTGTAACTTCAGAAGATTTCGATAGAAAAATAGGTACTCATCTTACGCAAAATAAAATCGAATGGAAGTTTTTGCCACCAAGATCTCCACACATGAGAGGAATGTGGAAAGCTCAAAATAAGAGCATTAAATCGCATTTATATAAAACTATGGGTAATCAAATATTGAGTTACGAAGAATTCTCTACGGTTTTGAGTCAGATAGAGGCTATTCTTAACTCAAGGCCCCTCACATGGTTGAGTTCAGATCCCTCTGACCACCAACCTTTAACCCCCGCGCACTTTTTAACGTTAACCCCTTTAAAATCGCTACCGGCGGTTAATGTGTTGGATAAACCGCTAAATCGCTTAAACCGTAAACAATTACTCGATCAAATGGTCCAGCATTTCTGGAAACGGTGGCATGTTGAGTATCTGCATACACTGCAAGTTAGAGAAAAGTGGAATACCCTTTCGAATCCATTTCGAGTTGGTACGTTGGTTCTTATACACCAGGACAATACCCCACCACTCAGGTGGCCGTTGGGTGTGATAGAACAGGTATTTCCGGGGCATGACGGTGTGGTGCGTATCGCCACAATTCGCACTAATAATTCGGTTTTAAAGAGGCCAGTTGTTAAGCTGTGTCCTTTGCCCGCTCAATAAATTAAAATTATATTTTGTTTCCTTTTAAATGAATTTATCTATTTTCATTAGGTAAAACATTTATTATTGGTTAATTGTCAGTTAATGTTAGTATATTGTTTTAGTTTATCCTATTAATTTCTATTCTGAAATAATTATCATGATTTCAGGCCGGGGGAATGTTCGCGCCAATTGTAATTTAATTTATTATTAAATAAATGATGGTAAATCCAGTCTATATTGTACAACATAGAACTGGTTCTTATCTACAAATTCATTCATTTTCAAAATTATAGTTAGTTGAACCTTACTAATTGTACCGACGTGTTTAAATTTTGGTATGTGTTGAGATGTGTCAATCACATGTTTAATTATATAGCAAAGACTCACCAGTGGTTATAACTAGTGACCGTACGTAATAGTATAATACTCCAATTACCAAATATCACTCCTGTTTCCCTTTGTTCCATATTATTGCGTGTTGAATGAAGTGATAATCTACAGCGATTGGTAAGTCTCTGTTACGCATTATATCATATTAATTGTTGTTGTTACGCATATGGTCCTGCTATCGAAGGTATTTATAGTTTGAATATTGCATTCACGCATTTAATGTAGCACATTTGCTAAAACTCAAAGACATCACTTCTTCCTCAACATATTCTTATATCTAAATACGACTGTTAAAATATGTTTATAACTATCAAATTTGAAAATGCTATCTTTTATATGCTATACATTATAAATATTTACATCTGCAAGATTATAAAAATTAACTTTTAGCTTCCTAAATTATTACAGTAGAATTATTAATTTCTACACTAACGATTTTGAAAAGCGTTTTCAAATTGTACTTGGTTGTTTTTACATGCTAAATAACGAAATAAATTACAAAATGAATACTAATACTCCTATAACCCCCAAATATCAGAGTAATATATAATATATGGCTGCGATTGGACCTCCTTGTATAGGGGCAGCGCTAATTTTGCTGTGACCTGCACAATACTTCGAGAACCCACAAATTAACGCTGGAACTTAGGTACAGCGAATTGTATTGATGAGGATGCAAATACGAAATTTCTATCTTACCGTATACTTTTCCTTTACCTGGCTAGCTGTGAAATTTACGAAAATGAAATGAAACAGAAATCTTAAGAAACATATATGCATTTAAAAACATCTTTTTTTCATACCAAAAAATCTCTTACATTTATAAAACAGTTTACAGCTTAAACTTATACAGAAAATTATTCCTGCTGATTAAGTAATCCTTACCTAACCTTTGTTAACAATTACAGAACCCAAACTTCTTTTCCGAGTTACAAAAATTCACTGCACAAATGATTTGTTAAAGGTAAAAATGCATCGAACGCTAACCTCAAACTTTGCTAGAATTTATTTGCTTAACAAATAATCTTTTTTACAAGATTAAGAACTTATTCTAGCTTAAGTTACAAATATTTAAATATTCTTATGTTATAAACAAAGAACCAAAATTTATACTTGTGGTTGTTAGTGTCAAATAGTGCTTATCAAGGCCTCATTTCCATTGTAATTAACAGTATTAAATACTACCTAGTTCCATTTCAAATTTTTATTTGACATTAAATATCAGTTTGCAAGGTGCATTTAAACTCGACAGTAGTTCTTGTATCAGGATTATATATGTCGAAGATCGTTTGATTTTTGTAGTATTTTACAAAATAATTGTGCTTCATAATTATGCAAAGTTCTATGTTACTTATTGCATGTCGGAAAATAAATTATAAATTGCTCAAATCTACACCTTTGAAAAATATATGTTTACTCAAAACTTTTATGTTTGATGTCGTAAACTGAATGAATAAATTACGAATATTAACTGGTCCCGTTTATATACAAAAATTCGAAGCATTAGTCATCCTGAATGATATAATATTTATGAAAATGCCGTGTTTGATGAGTTAATTAAGTGTAAAGTTATGGCGTCATTATAATTTATGTCTATCGCAACGTCTCCTATCATTTGCTAATAAACGAAGTCAATGTACGCTATCTCCTTCTCTCTGTAATACGTAACTCCCTTATCTTATCCATTTCATGGCTTTTTGATAGCCGCACGTTTTTTTTAATCAGGGCGTTTATTCAATGATTGAAAATTATTGGAATTTAAAACATTTCTAATAAAATGAGGTATTCTCTTATTAAATAATTGAAAATTCTGGAATTAACACGTTTTATTTAAAACTCTTAAAATGAATTTAAATGATATATCTGCACGCGGAATTTATCTTTGCCTTACAAATGTGTTAAATTGATACTATTTTATGCAATTTTTCTTCCAGTGATGCAGCGTATTACGTTTTCAAAAAATAACAAGCATATCTTAAAACAAAAACTTGTTATTAGTAAGAATGATTATTTACACAAAGTATCTCGCAAGAGCAATTACTTGTACACACGACTAAAATGAATTAATTTAAAAAATAGTCTTTTAAGTTTATATTCGTTACACAATCTTTTCGCACTGTGAAATAAGTGCAATACACGAATTTTAATTACATAATTAATAAGAACTAATTTCTTTTATGTGCTTATGGAATACGCTTATATTTATACAGGGTAGAAAAATTAAATATTGGAAAATTTAAATTTTTTCCTTTTTCTTCTCTTCGGGTGGTAATTTTTTATAGAATTTAACCGGTCAGGAAAAATTATTGCATATCATAGTTTTCTATATAAAACTTTGAGAGAAATTTATGAGGAATGCCACAATATTTAACGTAAAAAATAAAATCAAAACATGATCGTAGTTAAAAATTAATATAGAAATAACTGAAGGTATAAGGCGTTGATGTTGGATTTGAAGTTAAAGTAGAGTTAAACTTGCAATTAAATTTAAGGTAGAGTTAGAGTTATATTTCGAGATATAATTGAATTTTTATTTGGACACTGCAAAATCAATTGTGTTAGCAAATTAATACACATTCTTCTACAAAACAATCGAAAATTATCTGTTAATATCTTGCCATCCTTAATTTACGGGACAGGTCCAAAAATGTGAGGCATTATCCTACATCTGAAGTAAGACATCTATAAAATTTTTTTAGTTACACATTATGCGTTTAACTAAAAAATACTTATCATAGGCGACTACGTGTTAATTCATAGATATTATAACATTGACAGTTTTTGCACCGGAAGAGAGTCAAATAACAAAAGAAACAAACGTTACTTAAACACGCTACAAATAGCTAGCATAATAAATAAAGGGGTTAGCGGTGGAATAAATAAATGACACTTGTGATATGGATTTTGAAAGACATGCTTAAAAGAATTAACTCAATCAGGAAATTACTTGTATACGTATTTATTTATATAACATAAATAAAGAAGAAAGTTTTGAATAAATATAATAATTTCTGTATCTAGCTTTATTTTCTAGTACAAGTGTAAATATAAATATGTATTCCAAATCAAACTTAAATCCAAGTAGTAATAAAATGTGCTTTTAGAATAAAGAAAATACAAGTATTTTATAAAGTGCGAAGCATGTAGTAATATAGCTAAATCTCAGTCAAAAAGCATGTTACATACTTGCATTCAAATCTTGGATATTAAACCTTGAATGATCCTTTCTCAGTAACATCTGTCTTTATATAATTAAATTCTAAATACATCATACGTCTCGAACTCTCTGATTACATTTTAGGAAGGGAGTCATCATCATGATGTAACTATTAACCGTAACTTCGCATTTTCTTATCTCATAATGGCCTGTCAGATAAAATTTATGGCGATCATAAAACTTTCCTATCTTTTATTAAGGAATGAAGGTAATCATTGGTTACTCGCTTTCCCTTTACGAGTTCTTGTAATCTATATCCATTAAAATTTGTTATCTTATATGGTTTAATAGTCTCTTCGGTGATATCGGGTTCCTGGAATTAACGTATATATTTACACACATTGCTTATTTATGTAAATATAGTGTATTCTAAAACCATTCCAAAATTGGCTTCTTTGAAAGAAAATTATTTTGCTTTAAAAGATCCTAAAATGGAATTTTTAAAGATGAATGCACTATTGAACTTACGTTTTGGAAAAGTACAATGTTTGTATTTTCTCCTGCTAGAACTTGTTTTAAATGATATAATTATTTAGTATGCTTAAACTCGTTTTATGGTCTTGTCAGTCTGTACAAATGCAATAATGCTTTTATTTTTCAGGAGAATAAATATTCGCTCCCGGATTTTTGAATCGATGAATGCTTTGTATTTTCAAGGATTATGTTTGTCTTAAGATTGGACTTTGTTTTTAAATGTTATGTGACAACACTATATGTACTTAAAGCGTATTGCTTTACATAGGAATCTTACGAGAATATTGTTCAGGGTAAAAATTTAATATTGAAAAATTTTTCTTTTCTCAGCTGTGGGTGGGGTTTTCTCACAGGATGTGGTGCTGAATGACTTCTTGTAACTTTGTCACATCATATATATATATATATATATATATATATATATATATTGCTGTGAATGGTAGCTTAAGCTGTCCTAACGTTGGAAGCCAATAAATTATGAGGTGAATATTTGGGTGTAGTTGCTCTAACAAATAAATATGCAATGACTATTAATTGAAACGATAAAAGTAATATGATATAGATTCTTATCTGAATATGCCCGTATCATCTTGTTAATTTTTAGATATAAATAGGCTGTAGACTTTACGAAAGTGAAATGAAACATAGAAATCTAAACTTTACAATTGTAATTACATAAAATGCGTATGATAAAGCCTTCGTGTTGTTACTAAAAACATTCAAATACATCTTTCTGCCACACACATTATCTAAGAAACTTACTTACTTACGCAAGTATAAAGAAAGCTTACAAATGCAATTTACAACTTAAATCTAGAAAGAAACAATATTTCATCACTAGTACACATTGTTACAATTTTCACCTAATCCTCATTAATAACTAGAAACCTCAATACTTTTCATAAGTGTCACAAATTTTATTTAAGGGTAATTAAGATAATTTCCAAACTCTCTTATTACTAGTAATTTTCTATACGCAAAGGTTTTATACTAGCTTAATCTACTTAATAACAGCGCAAATTGTCTCTTTAAAAGATTAAAACAATATTATACTTGGGTTCAGGATCGTCAAATTTTTATTGGTATTCATGTCTCCATTGCAACATGTACTTGATTATAATTGGCATCTTAAGATCGTTTTCATTTAGAAAGAACCACAACGAAAAATTCCTGGTTCCATTTTAGATTTCCAATATTAAATAAATTTTTATATGTCAAAGTCCACTTTTTCAGTTTTAAAAAGTACTTCTATTTTAATTGAATAAAATTTCGAAGTGACCTTGCACCAAATAAAATTATAATTTCGCAGTATGTCGTGCTCAATGACCATCTATGACCTCCTTATTCATCAATACATATATATACACACGCACACACACACACACATATATATATATATATATATTGCTGTGATAAGGAGTTGTTTAAGGGTGTATTGTATAGCAAGGGTCGTGCATAAACCATAAATTACGATGGGAAGCAGAAAACTGCATTTATTTAGTAGAAAATTTAATAATTCTTATATTATGTAAATAGTAAGCATTCAACACCTTGTATATAGAGCATAATTAGTTTTAAGCGACGCAAATAAACACATCTTACAATAATAGGACGCATATTTAGCATAGAAATAAGTAATTTATACATTAGGTAAATAACAAGGATTTAATACTCGGTATATAAAGCTTCATTAATTTTAAGTAATGCAAGTAACGATATTTTTCAGTAAAAGCACGCGTATTTAGAGGTAATGACAATACATGTAATTGATCTAATCTAATTAGTTATAATATAATACGGAGATAAGAGATAAAACTTAACAAAGCTTTGTGTAAGTGCGTAGAAACAATCAACGTTTTTGATAAGTAAATGTAATTAAAGATGCGTAAATAAATAAACATACATAAAAATCGAAATTGAAATTACATCATGTATTTTTGTATAATATGGAAAACGCGATATCTAAACAAACAACGGATGGTCTAGATATCGTACAATAAGGTGTCAAATAAACACATTACATGGGAAACGAATATATTACATCAGAAAACTACTTCAAGTGCAGGATATACAAAGACCTTATTGGTTAAGATAAGCGACGGACTTGGTGGAAACCCAACCCACATCCAAGTGGGTTGAGCCTATATTAACAGCGACAATGATAACAGAGCTCAGTTTTAACTCAAGAAGGCCAAGCTGCGATACTCTGAACCTAAAAGTCACGCGTAATTTAATATTTAATAATAATAATAATAATGAAAATAGATAGTGACAAGTAAGTGCTACAAATATAAAAGTTTATTTTGCCGATTAACGTGAGTAGAATTTGGGGTAATTTATTTAAACTAATAATATAATAAAAGGGCTCCAAATGTGTGTATAAAAATTCGAGTGGATAGATATAATAAATCCAAATGTGTGTATAATCCTGATCCGAATGGATAGATATAATAATTCCAAATGTGTGTATAATCCTGATTCGAATGTGATGTTAATAATTCAAATGTGTTGATGATAATAATTCCAAATTGGTTCATAATAAAGCCTAATGGATGGTATAATAATTTAAATGCATGGAAAATTCTAATTGATGGTATAATATTTCAAATGTATGGATAATTCGAATATGGGGATACTTTAAATGGATTAATGTAATACTTTAAAGCAGCGGCGACGATTTTGGTATAATTTTGAGTTGCGAGAAAATAAAGAAGCAATTTATGGAAATCAAGGGGTTTAATTAAGTAGAACAGAACAGGTCAGATCTAATTATTTTAAGACATTTTTTCTATTTAAATTTGGATATTGAATTTACTTAATTTATAAAAGTGTAAGAAAGTCAGCAACAAACTTTGCATACGTTAAAAGTTTGTAATATTATAAAGGGATCTGAACGTGCGAGGTTTCTTTGATAAAAAGGGTAGTTTTTGGTGACTTTAGATTGATTGCAAAGCATGTAAATTTTGGGATAAATAAGATTTATGATATTGATTGATTGAAGGGTGTATTTTAATAATTTTCAAAACTTGTACATAATATTTCTTTTCATTATATGGAATTAATTGACTTCATTTTATAATTCAAACAAAGAGGTAACAAAGGGGTAAAGAAGAAAAAAAATTGATCATCGTAACGTTGTGCACTCTGTGTAGAATAATAAAAGCTAGCCGTGGCATAAATAATAATATTAGTGAAATTTAGAATTTAAGTAGGAAAACACAGAGAGGTGGAGTTAAGTAAGAAAAACGTCCATTGACACCGAGTACGGCGTTATCATATCAATATATATATATATATATATATATATATATATATTGTTATATATATACTGTGATCCTACCTTATTAGTGATAGGCGTAATATCTCTATCTGTCACTCCTTGTCTTATTTTAGAGCCTTGTTGAGTTATGCCACACAATTTATCTTTAAATATTTTACACGGCTGCTGCACTTAAATATTTTACAGGGCCGTCAAACACGTGGCGGAATCTACCTAGGGTGGGTCCGTCCTAAGCAAACACCTCTCAACTAGACACCCAAACAAATATCCAAGGAGTTTTCAAAATAATTTTAAAAGCCAAAAGTATTCCCAAACACTAGTTCCACTTTTATAAATTTGATTAAAGCACTGCGTAGATATTAAATACTAATACCTGGAATCCAGATACAAGCGCCGCCTTCCAGCCGTCCTGAAGCCAAGTGACCAACTGCAGGCACCTCCTGTAAATAATAAGTAACTCGAGCAACTGGTAATCTCCAGACTATAAAACTACTAATATTTCTACAAATTTTATGTTATACAAATACTCAGATAACTCCAATTCCACTATGCTTTCGTCTTCAAACAATAACGGTACAGACCAGCAATCCCTCTTTTAATTAACTTTTATTCGCCTTAAAACTGCTACTATTTGCTATCTCCAGGTACAACTTGACTTTCAAAACTTTCTCGTAACTTTTTAAATGTAATAAACTCATAACAGTACAAAAAACACGTCTATTTTCAGTAATATAAAATTTTGGAGTCCTTTATAAATAAAAACCGTCTTCTTTTGTTTCCGTTGCCATAGCAACTATCTCTACGCACACTATGTAATTTATAATTATTAATAATTGATTAATAATACAGTTGTATTCTCTAGATACATTCATTTTCTAGATGGTTTGTAATCCAGTGATTTATGTATATTGAACTTTTTACAATATTGAAAATAGCTAACAAACTTTGATGGTTCAGCTTTTAAATTGTACGCAACAGACATTTATGTCTTATTCAGTAAACGTCCTGTCATTACATAACCAATCTTTAATTGTTAAAACATATTCAAACTGAAATTGATTTACAAATTTTACGGGAGTATCACTTAACTCCTTAAAATTTTAAAAGCGTGCAGTATACCAAGCAATTTTGATATTCGTTTTACATTCAAATGGTTCTGAAAACGCTAACTCCAAATTAAATTTTATATACGTGCAACCATAACAATTAAAATACGTATACAATGCAAACTTATAACTAGCTTAGCCTGGTCTATGGCCGGTATATGTTGTTGAATGCAATGCAGTTTCAAAAGCTTTATAAATTTATAAACGTGGAATAGTTGTTGTTAATTTATAAACCAAAAATACCTGAAAGAAAATACTCAAACAAAACCAAATATACCCCATTCTAGCAAAGTCGTTTCGAAGCCCTATTTAAACATTTTATAAGCCCACCCCTTCTTGACAGTATATAAGGCCCCACTGATTTTAAATAAAATGAAAATTTACTTCCTGGATATAAGTAATTCTTTTAATGGTTGAGAAATTTTAAATTTTAGTTAAAATCACTATAGTTTTTTTTCTTTATGTATGAGGATTAAGTGTTAGTTTCTGTATATTCTGTATAGTTTTAAGCTCGTTAGTATTATTTACAGTGTTAATTTTATTCTTGCGATACTTTACTTTCCACATGGAAATATGGATACAAATTTTCTATATGAAAACGTCCCCGACATTCACCCTGTCATTCTCCAATTCGTAAGTATTCCTTCTGCAAAATTCTTCTCACTCGATAAGGACCTTCGTATGGAAATAACAACTTGGCACAAATATTTCTTTCCCAATTTGACATTCTCAATCTTTTAACAATAACAAGATCCCCAACTGAAAAAACCACTTGCTTCTTGATTTTCTTGTTACGTTTCTCCAACTCCCTTCTTTGTATCGTTTCGACTTGTTGTTTGGCTTTATGCAACAACTCCGTTATATCCTCCACTTTTGTTCAGCTCTCCACGGTCTTGCTGGAATCACCTTCTTCATCAATGTCACAGGACACATTCCTGTCACTGAACTTGGTACAAAATTAATATATTCTTCTATTTGCGGTAAATACCTTACCCACCGATCATGTTGTTCCTGCGTTATTAACCTCAAAAACTTTATTACTTCTCGAATATATCTTTCACACGGATTTCCTTGAGGATGTCTGATACTACAGAATGTCATCTTTATTCCATCCTTCCTTAATTTACTTTCAACCCTTCGATTACGAAAATACGTTGCATTGTCCAACAATACCCTATTCATCTTACCTATTCGTTCTACAAACTTTCTTACAGAACTCAATACATGCCTAGAATTACATCTCCTCGCTGGATAAAGCTGCACAAACTTTGTAAAATATCAACTACAACTAAAATATGCTGATATCCGTTCCTACTCGGTATCAAATTACTCAAGTAATCCATTGCCACAATATCTAATGGACCTTCCGCTCTTATACATCTAACTTGATTCTGCAACACCACATTCTTATCCTTTCCTAACAAACACGTCTCACACAGATTTATGCAATTTTCACCAATTTTCTATCGTTTCGTGCATAGAAAGCTTCCTAAATATCAAGAACGTCTTACGAATCCCTATATGACCAAACGTAGTATGAATTTCCTGGATCAGCTCAACGGCTACCTGTGTCGTTAACACTAATAATTCATCATCCCATAACCTTTTCACCAAAACTCCCTCGACCATATAAAACCTCTGTCTTGTTCTAAATTCTCTCTGAATAATTTTTCTCTGATCACCCTTATTTCTTCGTGTGCTTGCATCCGATGAAATCTGGCATTCGACCATCTTCCCAGATCTTCAAACACTTGCAATGCAATCAAAATCCATTCCTACTATCCGTTAGCAAACCTTCATCCTTCCTACTAAAGAAATCAGCCGTAACATTTTCTTTACCAGGTTTATGTCTAATCTCAAAATCATATTCCTGCAATACTAACGCCCATCTATACAATCGACTGTTCAAAAACTCTTTCTTCTTCAGAAACGTGACCACTGTGTTATCCGATTCAACCAGAAATTTATTACCCAATAAATAAAATCTTAACTTCTTCACAGCATATACGATTGCCAGCATCTCTTTTCCGCTGTCGAATACCTAGTCTCGCAGTCTTTCAGAGCCCTCGAAATAAAACAAATTGGCACTTCTCTCCTTCTTGAACCTGCACCAACTCAGCCCCTATTGCAAAATTCGAAGCGTCTGTCCTTAAAATAAATGGATCCGTAAAATTGGGATATTTTAATGACAGTTCCTATAAAATACCGCCTTCAACTCCCGAAATGCCTGCTCCCTTTGCTCGTTCCATTTCCACCTTTCGTTCTTTTTAACAACTCCAACAATGGAATGCACAACTCCGAATATTTTGGTATGAATCGACGATAATAATTTAATACCCTAAAAATCCCTTAAACCTTTCAAATTTCTTGGCTGTTTCAAATTCTTCAACTCGTCCAAGCGTTTTCACAAATTCTAATTCCTTCGCTGCCAACGACAAACCCCAAATACTTCACCTGGTCCTTAAAAAACTCACACTTCTTCAAACTCCACCTCAAACCTCCCTCGTCTAACCTTCGGATCACTTTTTTTTAATGTTCTAACTCGTTCTTAGAAAAAATCAAAATATCATCGACATAGTGCGTACAGAAGTCTTCGTACTCATCTAATAACTTCTGCATGGCTCGAACTAATGCAGCGGATGACGTTGAAAGACCAAATGGAACAACTCTGTACTGATAAATCTCCCCTTCAATGCTAAATCCAGTATACTTCCGACTTTCCTCATGCAAAGGAATTATCCAAAAGTAATTCTTTAAGTCCAGTTTGCTTAAAAACTTTCATCTCGCTTACCTTGTATAACAAATTATCTAGTGATTTTGGTTGCTCAAATTGTGGTTTAGTAATCGCATTCAATCTCCTAGCATCTAAACATATTCTTAATTCTAAATTATCAGATTTAGGCACAACCACTACCGGATTGATATAGGGTGTTCCCGCTGATTCAATAATTCCCTCTTTTAACATCTTTTTAATCTCATTTTTCACTCGACCCCTTAATGCAAATGGTATTGGATATACCCTAGTACGAAAACTTCCCTCGTCTGTGACCTCTAACTTATGCGTATACTCCTTCGCAAACCTAGGCTCATTACTAAAACTCCTGCATGTCTATTAAACAACTCATATAACATTTCCTTCATATCCACCCCTATTAATCCTATCTGTTCCTCATCAAATACCTTCTCAAATATATTACATAACCGTAACTCATCAATTCCATCATAAATTCTATTCTTAGTCTTTCCTGATCCTATACTATCTGTATTTATCTCATCCCTAGTATCCCGATTATCCTTAGGCACCACCCATTTCTTCTCTAAATTTAATACCTTTACCATTCGTGCTTTACCATCTATAACCAGTCCAAATTCCTCAATTACATCTATCCCTACAATAAAATCTAAATATAATCCTCTTGCTATCCAAAACTCTACTTCACCTAGTCTGGTACTTCCTAATACAATCGATACTCGTACAACTTTGTCTATCGTAGTTAACTTCCTCTTAATCGCAGACCATAAATTAATACTCTTAACCCTACAAATTTTCCTTTGAATAATTCTGCATGTTTCAAAACTATTTCCTCTCTCACCAGCGATAACTGCGACCCTGTATCTATCAATGCCGTGTAAACAGAATCCCCTAAACTAATATGAATAAATGGTAACTCCCGCCTTCTTTCAAACTTATTATCTAACAACTTATCTACTAAACTAATACTATGCTGTGTCCCTAAATCTGATTTTCCTAACACTAATAAATCGACGTTTTTTTTTGTACCGTGGGTTCATCGTGGACCTCCACTTTCTCTATCCTATCCTCCGATCTCTGTCGCGTGTCTCTTGTTGTTACGTGTTGGATCGTCAAGTTTCTATCTGTCTCCCGTTCTCGGTCTCTAATCCCTGTCGGTATTTCCCCCTGATCCGTTGATCTCTGCTCCCTTTCTCTCTGCCATCTCTGCCCAAAACCCGTCCTTTGCTGTCCAAAACCTCTGTCATTCCTATCCGTCCTGTTCCAGTCATTGTTCCCCCTATAATTATCGTCTCTATTAAAACGTTGTTCCCAATTATTATTCGTTCTCCTTTGATTTCCTGATATTGCTTTCCGTAGTTGTCCTGTCCATTCTCCCTATAATTGTATCCTTGCACCCCAGTCCTCTGGTAGTCTGTGCTATTCCTATTCCTATCCCAATTCCTATTATCACTATTTTCCCTGTTATTCGTTTCAAACGTCCTAGCTACGTCATAATTTCGCATCATTTCCAAAAAGTCTCTTAAAGTCCGAACGTTTTGTATCGCTACGGCCCTAGTTATTTCCGCCTCCATATGCCTTGACAACAATAATATAATTTCATCTTCTCTTAATTTAGGAATCAGGTGCTGCGCCTGGTTATACTTTTCAATCACATAATTTTCTCTCGATCCCTGGTATGACCTATAGTTCCCAGTGTTTAAATCCGTTCGAATATTAGCCTGATGCGTGTTTCCCCAATATTGTTCTATGAATAGCATTCGAAATTCCTCGTACGAACTATATTGCCTCCTCACGATACAGTGCCATTTCTCTGCACAACCCCCCAATGTCACGCTCACCATCTGCATCTTCACCCTCTCAGGCTCACTCTCTACCATCTCGTCCAACTTGCTAAGATAGACCATCGGCTGCTCATTCTTTCTGCCTTCAAACCTCGGCAAGGTCTCTTTCCTAGCCTATACTGGTATCCTGCATCACAAACAACTCTTCCCCTTTCCAATTCAACCAACTGTTCTCTCATCTGTCTAACATTCCCTTCAAGACCAGACAATCCATTTACCGTATTCCCCAGAACCGTCGTATCCCTTCTCAGCTTCTCTGCCACCTCCTGACTCGCCCGCAATTTTCCTATAATTTCGTTTTTAGAGTTAATATTGTCCTCCGTCTGAATCCGAACTATTTCACCTAAATTCTGCAATTTTTCTGTCTGTCTAACTTCGACCATGTACAGCTCTTCCCTTAATTCATTTAAACCTGTTGTTACCTTCCTTCTACAACCTGGACTCTATCCTCTACGTCCTTCAGAACTTCATCCTTAAATGAACACAAACTGCTCTGTATTGATACATTAATTCCTTCAATTTTATTTCCATCATATCAAATTTTTCTTAATTTCCGCTTGTGAATTTTTAACCTCGGCCAACAATGATCCTCTCAATTCTTCATGCGACTTAGTTAACGACCCTTTTAATTCCAACAAAACCATCATCACATCTTGGATCTGCATATTCTCTTTTCCTTATCAATTTCATTTTCTCCCGATGTATCCCCTGAATTCACAATAATCACCTCCGGCTTCACATATCCTCCAGCTTCATCCCTAGCATCCCCTGCTGCTACAGTCTTAACCACCGGTTGCCCTCTCACACCAGTCTCAACTCCATAAACTTTCCTGACCTCGTGATTCTCTCCTCATCAGACATGTCCCTTTAATTTTCAAAATAAACTTCAATGATGTGCCCCACTAAGCTACACAACCTCTGCAAATCTGAATCAGCCCTATCGAGCCCCACCTTTAGGCGAACAAATATTTTGTTGCGAAGTTATTTACCTATTCGAGCCCCACCTAATGTTTTACCGTCGCTAAAATTGACCAAAGTGTGAATATCAAATTACGTCTTAGCCTACTACAATAAATTCAAAACCTTCAACAACTGTCAAATAAATATATATGAAACGTCAATCAAATATTAATTTTCACTTTTAAATAGAATATATGCAACGTACAACTAACAAATCTACTCGAGCCTCACGTTGGGCGCCATATATATATATATATATATATATATATATATATATAAATTATTGGTTGTGGGTTTTAGGTCAGCTGGTAAGTTCAGTACTACTCTTTTTTATTGCCTAAATATTCGAATTTATTTTAATTCTTGATCACAGGCGCCACAAATAATAAATTTTAAAAACTGGTACAATTTGGTTTTAAAGTTACATACTAAATCGAGGTTTGTATAAATAATTAGCAACAATGTAAAAAAACAACAGGAACTATAACGTAACATAACTAAAAATAATACAAAATGTATAACTTAATAAAATGACACCATTTCAAGCAAATTTGTCACATTGTTCTTTTATTTTTGTGTGACGGTATGGCAAAATTGAATGCATGCATGTATGTATGCATGTAACGTTTTTAATCAATTAAGTGGGTGTTAATCTGAGTGTGTGTGTGTGTGTGTGTTAATTTTTATTTTTGTATGTTTGTTTGTGTTGTGTGTCTTTGTGTGTATTTTTTTTATATATTATATTATTATTTTTATGGTGTATGTTTATAACATCTCACTGTAATAACTACAAACAATTACTTTGATCCAATACGTAGTATCTTGTTTCAAGTATCTAATTTTTAAAATTTAATAAATAGGTATATATAGAGCACAAGTTGTGTATGTCCGTCTTTTTGTTCATTATACAAGAATTTTGATAAATATAACACATTTCTAAAAATAGTCTTTTGGATTCTGATTTTTGAATTTGAATAATTTTTGGGTTTGAAAGTCCATTATGTGATTATTTTCTAAAATATGTTTAGTTAAAGCACAAGCATTAGGTTTTCGTTTAACATCACTTTTATGTTGAATTATCCTTTGTTTTAAGTTTGGTGAAGTTTGACCAATATAGATTTGGTTACAATTAGTACAGTTAATTTAGTAAATTAAGTTTCTTTGTTGTAGTTTAGGTGTTTTGTTTTTTAGTTTGGAATGTAGTTTATTTAAGGTGAATATATTTCGTTTGGCAATTTTGAATTTTACATTTTTAAATATTATAGTTAGTTTTGTTGTTAAATTTTTAATGAAAAGAAGTGATTTGTAAATTATTTGGTTTAGTAAATTTATGTTTTGATCATTGGTGATATTATTGATCTTTATATATTATATAGTTTATGGTTAGTATTAATGTTGCCGCTATTATATAAAAGTTGTTAAATAAGATTTAATGGATAAATATTTTCTTTTATAATTTTTGAATGTTTGTTTGTTTTTATTGTATAATTATATATGTGAAATTCTTTTAATTCGGTGTTTTAATTCTAAAATAAAGTTAATTTTAATTTTGTACGAGTGTTATGAATGATAGTTTATATGTATATCTATTCGAATTTATAGGTTTTTGATACCAGTCCAAGATTATTTTATTCGTATCATCTCTAATTAGTAGGGTATCTAAAAATGGAACTGATCTATTTTGTTCAGTAAATTGTATTTTTGCGTTATAACTGTTAAATTTAATAAGAGTTTCGTTAATTTTGTCATCAGGAACACAGGTGATGATGTCATCAACAAACTTTTTAATAAAGGGAACATTGAAAGAAAGTAAAGGTAAAACATTATTTAATAAAGAATTCATTATTATTTTTACCATAATAGGGCTTAGATTCGAACTCATTGGGCAGTCCAAGATTTGTAAAGAAAAAAAATTCATTGAAAAAAAATAGCTGCTGTCAAAAATGAATGATATAATATCCAAAAATAACTTGTATGGTATTATACAATTTTCTTCTATTTTATTCCAAATCAATTTAATATCAGTGAGTACTAATTCTTTTGGAATATTTGTGAAAAGATACACAGCATCTAAACTTATAAGTACATAACCTACTGGAATTTGGAAATAATTAATAAATTCAGGAAATTGAAATGAATCTTTTACATTGTATTCATTTTGACAAATTAAGTTTTTTAAAATATCACTTATAAATTTTGAAAGTTTTTCAGTTGGTGAATTGTTTCAAGCTACAATAGCTCTTAGGGGATAATTATCTTTATGAATTTTGGGTAATCCATACAGTTTAGGAGCAATGCTGCTATAATTGTTTAGATGTTTAGATATATCATTAGTGATATAATTTTTCTTTTTTAAATTTTGAATTATTTTTAAAGTTTTTCTTTGAAATTTTGAGTTTGGGTCGGAATTTATTTTTGTATATATTGTATCATCATTTAATAGTTCATTTATTTTAAATATGCAGTTTACTTTGGACATAGCTACGGTCATATTACCTTTATCTGATTTTAAAATAATTATGTCATTCTGATCATGTAAATATTTCTTGCATTCTACAAATCTTTGCCAAAAAATGAATTGTGTATTAGAATTCTGATGTACATAATTAGTTATAATGTTATTTAGTTTAGCTCTATATATCTCAGTTATTGGTTTCAATGTGACATAATAAATTTTCCAAGTCTGATAAAAAATTTATGATCATATTGTTATTGATAGGAGGAGCAATAGTAAATTTTGGACCAAGACTTAAAATCTGTTTAATATTATAAGGTATATCATGATCGCTAATATTCTTAAACCATTTGTCAGGTTGACTGAATACTGGAAATGTTGACACGTAAATGTCATTTATCTTTTTTTGGTTATTAGATTTAATTTTGAAAAAACTTTATTGTAGGAAATGGTCTGTCTTCTTGTATATTCATTGATTAAAATTTTAGGGAAAATATCAGCAGCCTTATCTTTAACAAACGATAGTTCTTTATTATACTTATCTATAATTTGGTGAGTGACACTTATTTCTAGATTTAGTAATTTACTTTTTAGCCTATTGAAGAAATGGTTCATCCTTAATGATGTACTCCTGGTGTGTACATTTAGAAATAAATTATACAAATTTTTTATAGAATTTTCAATGTGCGTAAAATATCCTTTTTTCTGCACTGTAGAAGAAATAGTTTTCTGTTATATATTGATGCCAATTTCATATTTAAATTGGACCAGCGCTTTAGGAGGTTCGTAGCTTCAGCGTTATATTTATTTGTTGTTCCTACGTAAAAACCCATTCTATATTAATCAATAATTATCTTACTGTTTAACGACCATGCGTATATATACATTGCTATGTTAACCCTGTTAGCCCCTACGCTTGGACGCAATATTTGCTATGATAATCGAACCCCACTATTTGTGCTTATCATATTTATGCTGTGATACTCGCAGCCCCTTGTTATTATATTAATATTTAGCCCCACGATTGAGTCAAGCTATTTATGTTGTGATCTATTCTTTTATTACTCAAGCACTTGTAGAAATGTTAATTTATAATTTTCTTTGCCTCGACTAGCTGATTCAATTAAATAAAGCACTTCTACAATACACAGTCTACAACCTTCTTAAATATCTTCTCCCTTTTTAAATTATATACATCTGTCAGATTTTTACAAAATCAAGCCAGCAAAACGAACTTTTTAGTACATTTAGAGACCTTTTGAAACGTTTCAAGATACCTATTGCCTTTCATAAATTTATCCAAGAAACCCCTTTGAATAATTATTGAGATAAAAACAGTTTTTAAAAATAAACCATATCAAAATATCTAACCTGAGGTGGTTCAGCAGGTGCTCTGCATTCCCAAGAATTGAAGTCGACATCCAACCAAATTGGTATCCAAATCGTTATTGGTGCGTTTATTCAAATGAAAGGTTTTTCATTTCCGTAATAGAATATTTACCATTTTCAGAGATTATCAAATTGCTTGAACAGACAGCATTCTCTAGAGTCTCGTATACAAAATTGTATTTAAGATCGTAATTAACAGGAATCGTAACAAAATCTTTATTAAGATCGTTATTTCGATTGTAATTTAAGATTGTAATTAAGATGGTGATTACGATGGTAATTAAGATGATAATTAAAAGCCCTGTTTTATTTATTATTAGAAATGGTATAATTTCACTAAATCTTATCTACTTACGTCTTTAGAAGTACGGCTCGCTTGCACAATTACACACTCTTTAATTTTTACTTTAATTTAATTTACTGTTCACGCAAATATTTAGCACTTTCAAGTATAGTGACTGCCCAGTTTCTAAAGTATACTAACTCGATATTCAATTGTCATAATATTTATAGGATCGGCTCCTTTTGTTTGCGATTCGTTGACTTCACGTGCTGGGCGAGACCAAGTGTCTTATCTCTTGTTATTTTAAGAAGCTTTACCAATTGTTTAGTTTAATTGTACGAAGCGATGCTAAGAATGTCACGTAATTCATTATAATACCTCACATTTAATTCAGAAATGCCAGGAATCTTCGTCCAACAAATCACGTACTATTGTTGTTGGCCTTATTTTAATCTGAATGGAATAAATTTGGTGTTTGTTTATTTCCTAATAAATTGGATTTTTGAACAAATGTGATACTTTTAGATCACGTACGCTTTTCAAATAATGCATAATTTCTGCGTGCGTTTACGCTGATATATCAACGCACTTTTTGAATATTTATCTAGCCAATTCATGCAGGTCTTTTACTGATTTAATTTCAATACGTTTCGTTACATTTTTAAATTCCTATCTTTGCTCGTAGCTTCTCTTGGATATGTGTTTTAATCGCTTGTACTGCTATATACAGTGTGCTCTCAACTTGTAATGACCTATTTGCTCTTCTAATATCTGTAATTATGTGCTTTTGTTACTTGGGAGTTTCTTTTGTTTATTCTTCGGCCCCTATGATTTAACCTACCACTAAATTAACCCTATAATTACAGCATTAATCCCCCAAATTAAAATAAAATTTTTTGGAAAAATGTTAGTTTTTAGCGCCCAACGTGAGACAAAATTCACATTGGTCCAAAATTATTTATTTTTATTTTGTTCTACACAACTCTTACATTATTTTTACATCCCTATTCCTATTTTCATTATATTATACCTATACACCTATTTATTCTAAATTTTATTATTATTGTTCTATTATAATCTATTAGTATTTTGCTACCTATCTATCCATACTTTTATTATTTACATAAACTTCTTGTATTTACATACTTTTCCTATCGACTCATATAATTCTTCTTCAAATCTTCATTTGTCTCTTCTCTCTTCAATACATTTCCTATTTATTATTAATTTCTATAACATATCTACATCTCTCTATGTTTCTAATAAACTCCTTCTATTCATCTATCCCTACCTTTTCTTATTTCTCATAAACATCATCATCTTTTCCTATATCCAATGATTCACTCCCATTTACATCAACCTATGTTACTCCTATTTATCTTAAACCTATCCTAATTATTGTTAACCTATCTTATGTTCTATTGTTTTCTAATGTTTACAATATGTACAATACCTATTCCCGAATCTATCCTAATTTATGATGATATCCTCATTTATTAATATCCTATTTAATTCTCCTATCCTAATTTATTGTTAAGCTATCCTATGTTTTATTGTTCTCTCATATTTACAATTTGTACAATTCCTGTTCTCCATTATCAAGAGTTTTCGTTTTGCATTGAGCTTGTCTTTCTTGTGTCCCCTATACGCTCTTTCTCCAAACTTATTTTCTGAAGTTAAATTATTATTATGGTTTTTCTCCCTAATGTATTCTCCATCATATCCCAAAACTTCTCTAAATTTTAAACTATCATTTTCCAATTCTTCATTCGGTTCCCATATCATATTCTCATTTTCCAACAAACCAAACGGAACCATTTCGCACTTATACTTTTGCCCTTTTCTATAAAACCCGATATATTATCTTAATTTTGTTTCAGGTGGAATTTCTTCATATGTCTCTGTGTCTACAGCTTCTAATTTCTTTACATATCCCGTTGCTATTCTGGATTCTGATCCTATTAGTTCTGAATTCTTTATTAACAATGCCTCTACCCTTTCTTTTACTTCTTCTGGACATTTTATATTATCATCAATATCCCCCTTTATATCAACTTCACCCTCAAATTTATTAATATTTATACAATCTCCTTCGACTTCAATGCTCTCCTCATCATCCCATTTTATATTTCCCCCCTTTACATTTATTGCCCTTCCTTCGGCATTTACTTTTAAACCCAACTTATCTATTATGTCCATACCAAATATTGCATCTACTCTTAACCCCGGCACTATTATAAATTCATTCTCAAACTTTATCTACCCATTTTGCATTCCTGAATTATTATTTTACTCACACTTGCAAATCTCTTGCTGTTTGGTGCTATTAAATTAAATTTTCTCATGGGCATCATCCTTCCTATTAATTTTTCCCGTTTAACAAAGTCCTCAGACACTAACGACGCTTCTGCTCCAGTATCAATAAGTGTTCCACCTCGACTATTTCCAATTCTCAATTTAATTATCGGTAATAAGCTTTTATTCATTTCCTTTCCCATTTCACATTTTATATATTCACGCTGGTGTTCGTATCCATTTATTTTTAAGGGCTTACTTAGTTTGTCCTCTTTCAAAAATTCTGATTCAACGTAGATGGTCTTGCCTGACTCGTAACTTCTGCATAGGTACGGTTCATTTTTGTAGGTTGTGCTGCTTGTTCCCAATGTTGTGTTTGTAACGTACACTGATTTATGTTTCTGTCGTGATTCGTTCGCTCTGCTTCTCTTCTTGGAGTGTCTCTTGTGTTCCAGTTCCTTTTAAAATTATTATTGTAGTAGCTATTGTGATTGTTTCTATAAAATTGTCCCCCATAATTTCCTCTATTATTTGATCTATTGTTTTTCTGTGTTTCTTTGCACTCTACCTAAATTTTCTCGCTGTCTTGGTGCCATCCTACCTTCCGATACACGACTTTGTCCTAACTCATCACAATGTTGTAAATATTCTAAGAAAATCTCCCTGTTTACTATATTTTGAATCATTACATAATGTCTTATTTCTTCGCTAAAATGTCCCGCTAAGTATTTTATGATTTGAGTTTCTTCCATCGGCGAATCTAATTGCTTCGCTAGACTGAATTTTTGTATAGCGTATATTTCTCTGGTCATCCCTAAATTCTGATTATATTTTCCTGTTATTAAATTATCTCGCGCCTTGTATTGTTGATTATCCCCCAAAATTTTCTCAAAAACCTACTTTCAAACTCCTGAAATGTCCCGATTTCGTTTTCTATTAAATCAAACCATATCTCCGCGCTTCCTTTCAACATTGATCTGACGAAGTTTAAATTGTACCTTTCATCCGTTGATTCCTGTATTAGTTTTCTTATATTGTTTAAAAATACTTTAGGATTTATTTTGTTGTCTCCATAAAATTTGGAATACTGTTCTACTGAAATTTCTGGTCTATTTAACCTAGTGTGTTGCCCCTGATTTCTACCCACATTTTCAAATTCTGATTTTAAATTGCCTAACTCTCTATTTACATCTAAGTCCCAATTCACAGTTTCCCTGAATTTCCCGCATCTTTTTACCTAAATCTGTAATTCGGTCATTTGTTTCTTTTTCAGATGTATCTTGATCTAATTTCACTTTCCAAACTTCGTCTCTAACCTTATCTACATCATCCATCATTTTAGCGAATTTATTTTTAAAGTGTACTTGCATTTCCGCGATCGTTTGGTTACTTTCCTTTAATCCGTCACTTATAATTTTTATTTCTGCACGTAACTTTTCTCCATTCTCTTTAATCTGGCTTTTGATGGCCTCTTTGCTTTCATCCATTTTCCTCGTTAACGCTAATAAGATTTGCATCATTTCCGATTGTTGCGACGTCTGTTGTTCCTCGCTTTGACTTCTCGTTAATTGTGGTCCTTGCATTTCAATTGATGTATCTTGTAAAATTACACTTTCTTGTGACCCTATTTCAACCCCTTGGTTCCTTAATGCCTCTCTGGTCTCCTTAATTCGTTTGTTAATTTTTAAATTTTTATTATTATTAAGATTTCAAATTCCTTCAGTTTTTAAACTCCTAACCCTTTTAAATTAAATTTTTTATTCGTACTTTTATAAATTTAAATTTTTCGCTCCTACAAATTTTTAAATTTTTAATTTTCCTTTTTAATTTTAATTTTGTTTTAGTGGTGTTCTCGCCCTTAGCTTTGGGTCGCCATATATGTCATGTTATTTTATTTAGGGTTAACAAGCCCCTACGCTTGGGTGCAATATAATGCTGTGTTATACTCGCCCCTACGACTTGGACGTACATAAATGTTGTGATATTCGAAGCCCCTGTTATTGCTCAAGCACTTGTAAAAATGTTAAATCTCTTTGCCTCAACTAGCTGATTCGATTAAATAAAGCAATTCTACAATACACAGTATAATGATTAAATATTTACAACCTTTTCAAATATCTTCCTCCTTTTAAATTATTTACATCTGTCAGATTTTTAGAAAATGAAGCCAGCAAAACGTGCTTTTTATTACATTTAGAGACTTTTTGAAACGTTTCAAGATGCCTATTACCTTTCATAAATTTATCCAAGAAACCCCAGTTTGTCGGCTCTTACATTTTGAATTATTATTGAATGCATCCCCAAGAATTTTCGTGTCTAGTCTGAATGTTTCGACTCGAATTTGTAAGTCGACATCCAACCAAAATACTATCCAAATCGTTGTTAGTGAGGTTGTTCCAATAAAAGGTTTTTCATCTCCATACTTATTGAATATTTACTATTTTCAGAGATTACCAAATTAATTTAACAGGCAGCTTTCTCCAGAGCTTTCCTGACTCGTATCCAAGATTGTATTTAAGGTCGTTATTAAAAGTTTTAACAGGAGTCGTAACAAGATCTTTATTAAGAATCGCAACAAAATCTTTATTGAGAGCCCTGTTGTGTTTATTATTAGAAATTGTATAATTTCATTAAATCTAGTTTACTTACTCTTTTAAAATGATTTTCAGTTTAATTTAATTAACTGTTTGCGTGAATATTTAGCAGTTTCAAGTATAGTGACTACCCAGTTTCAAAAGTATACTAACCCGTTGTTCAATTGTCATCATATTTATAGGCCCGGCCTCTTTTGTTTGCGATTCGTTGACTCCACGTGCTGGGCGACACCAAGTGTCTTATCTGTTGTTATTTTGGGAAACTTTACCAATTGTGTAGGTTAATTGCATGGAGGATGCTCAATTTGTCACGTAATTTATTGTTTTACCTCGCATTTAATTCAGAAATCCCAGGAATCTTCGTTCATAAAATCACGTATTATTGTTGTTGGCTTTATTTTAATCTGAATGGAATAAATTTGGTGTTTGTTTATTTCCTAGTTAAATTGGATTTTTGAACAAATGTAATAGTTTTGTATCACGTACGCTTTTCAAATAATGCATAATTTCTGCCTGCGTTTATGATGATATATTAACGCACTTTTTGAATATTTATCTAGCCAATTCATACAGGTTTGTTATTGATTTAATTTGGATGCGTTTCGTTACATTTTTAAATTCTTACATTTGCTCGTAGCTACTCTTGGATATGCGTTTAATCCTTGTACTGCTATATACAGTGTGCTCTCAACTAATAATATTTATAATAACCTATTTACCCTTTTAATATCTGTAATTATGTGCTTTTGTTACTTGAGTTTCTTTTGTTTATTCTACGACCCCTATGACTTAACCTACCCCTAAATTAACCCTATAATTACAGCAATAGGACTTCAACACATATTTCTTACTTAACGTTTCTGTTTCAATACAAGCTCATAGTAAAACCTGGACGTATATTGCAAATTTCTGCACACAAATATTTCAAACTGACCCTCTTACCTCGTACATAATATCAAGTAATTTACAAACCATAAATACTCTTAAACCTATAAATAAATACACCAAAAATCTTGTAACACATGAAAGAATAACAATAAATAAAAAAAAATAGCTCAAATTAAAATAAAAAACTCTCTCCTTTTTTATCTTCAAAATTATCCTTCTAGCTAACATAAAATCAGTTCCCCCACACAAAATTATCAATAACATTTACACATCTTAAAACTATAAGGTACAGTTACCTGTGAACAATGTACACGCGTAAATAGCTTACATTCTTAATGGGACTGCTGCATAAAGGATTTAGCTCCAAATCTGGATTTCTCCAAAATTCACGCTGTAACTATAAATTACCATTCGGTTTCCAATCTTTCAACGTTCGGTAGTACGCCCAAACTTTTTCTGTGCATTAAAATACTTTCTGCAATTATGGCCGTATACCAAAGTTTCCCCCGTGGACAACAATTTGTGGCTGTAAATCTAAACTGGTTAAAAACCGACTTTCAATCATTTTAAAAACTAGTTACTTATTTTACACAGCATGTGTAGAAAGAAAAAATCAAACTGCCTTACTAATTGGAATCGTAAAAGATTAAAATATTTCGTAACTGTAATAGCACGAGCAAGAAGAAGAGATAAGAGCTAAGGGATAAGAGCTAAGAGAGCTTCCAATCCGTATCTCGCTCATTTTATAATTATTCCCCACTTCTAAAACATGGTCAAATTCTCTGAAGACCCTCTTGACATAAAATATTCAATTCCCAAAAATACATACACTAACAAGTTCCAGCTCTTTAGTTTTAAACCCCCCCATACACAAATCTACAAGTAGTAAAATTCGTCGTATTATACCCTCAAAACAAACTCATTAGTAAAACCAATTTCAAATCGTTGTATTTTTAAAAATATTTTTTTGTAAAATCCTCTTCGAAACCAGCAACATAAACACGTGCGCTACGTCCTTTCTAGTATTCGAAAAATCAGTACTCTGATAACCTTGATATAAGCCCCAAGTCGAAGAAAACCAAGGTCTAGAACACGCCTCTTTCCAACACGTGTTGTTCCTATCTCATTCATACACATGCGCTCAAATCAATGCTCTCTGTCACCTTGCTTTTAATATTGTGTGCCTGAACGACAATACATTTGATTTTCCAATGCTCCACCCGAAGGTACTACATTGGTTAGAAAGTGAGTTTTTTTTAACTAAAAAATTTTGAATTTTGCCGAACCCTTGATGTTCCAAGCAAGGTAGGGATCTTTAACGTGCGTGACAACACTAACACACGGGACCTCCATTTTACTTCTCATCCGGACGAGGACGTATTTTAGTGAAAGAGAAATGCTCGCCTAACATTTTTCAAGCGGACCGTGTCGGGATGTGCTTGCACGACAGCTGTACTCATGCTTTTCTGCTTCATATCAAGTTTACATTTATTCAGAGGTCGTAAATCTTTCTTTTACACAACTAATTGACGTCGGTAACTAAAACTATCTGAAATCATTTGTTTGTTTGGTTTCTTAGAGCTCCTTTACTTTTATACAAGAAAATATGGACTGTTTAAAAATCGGTTAGGTTCGGATGTATGAAGGATCTTGCGTGCGAGGGTAAGTTTGGAATTTGGTTATTTATAAAGTAAGGTTCTTGTAGGATAGCCAAGGGTATGTTTTGTTCTTGCAGGACATGGGAAAGTTCTATGGTTGCTGAACCTTTAGTGTTGGAGAATTATCTGTATGGTACGTACAGTGGATGGGGAATATTTGTTGCGCACGGGGACATTTATGTTAGGATTAGTCGGTTCTATAATTTGATATTTCTAAGGATTGCTTGTATATAGGACATTCGGGACTGGTAACTTGTTGGTTGTAAGGACGGCCAATTCGGAGACAGTTGGAACAAGTGGGTAGTTGGGATTGTAGGTTGGGACACGATTTTATTGTACGCTTTTTGCTGCAATGGCCACAGGTGATTGTTGCACGGCAGGCCTTAACAGAATGGCCATATCTCTGGCAGTTATAGCATCGCGTTACAGATACTAGATCTCTTATGCGACATGATTTGTATGCAATACAAACATGCGATCTTACGGTTAAAATCGTGCGCAGCCGGGGAGACACATTTCGGACGAGGTTATCAGTGACTTTTTTTAAGCGTCGTGTGACTACTAAGATTTCATTACAGAAATCTTCTGGGATGAGGTGCTTAAGAGAGTTTTGTTGAAATAGCTACGATAGGGTATCTGGAGTAGGAATGTCTTTACCGATGTTGAAGATGATAAATTGAGGTTGCCTGGGTTTAGGAACATGTAAAGAGCAGATGTTTTAGTTCAAATTGGAAATTATGCCTAGGTCAGAGGGTTTGTCAGTTTGAATGGTGATGGCTGTTTTGGATGGGCGGATACTGCGGATTGAGAGATCAGGAAGAAATGGACGTAGGTTCTGCTGTACGATTTTAAGAAGCTGGAAAGGAGTGGTTTCAGTGGATGTTGGTTTTAAGGTGGTGGTTTTTGGGGGAGGTTTAGTTGGTAAAGCGTAATGTGAAGCGGTAGTTGAGACGGAAATGTGTGCGTATGTAGATTGTAGTGATTGTGGTTGTAATGGGGTTCTTGGCGTTACCTTTTGAGTCGTGAGTGTAGTAAGAATTTTTTCGGCCTGGTGTGGTTTAGCTTTGATAAGTGGAATGTCTTCAATACGTTGGAATATATATTGGGCGCTGTTACGATTGATCTTATTTCCGTTTCTGAACACATATTTTGTGAGATCTTTTTTAATCGCGGATATATTTTCAATGTTGATTGTCGAAACCACATCTTCATCATCCTTGGCTCGCTTGGACTTTTGGAAATCGGATAATATAGAGCTTACTAACGAAACCCTTGATCTTGGGACTGGTGGTGAAAAGTGATCTCCACCACCAGGTCATCAGTGAATCAGCAGATGCGGATAATGGTGGGTACGCTTTTGTTGTAGAAAAGGTATCAGGTGTAGATGCCGTGCTTTTCTTAGCCATTTGATGCTATTTGTTTGAAATATTTGGTCTAATCACACACATGCCGTTAATAATAGTTATTTTGTTAGTTTGTAACTCTTTGTAAATTTATACTTGACCAATATATTTACTGATAAGAACAAACACGTTTGAAAATTATGGTTCTTACGCTCTATCGATCACAGGAATGACGTACATATATATATATATATATATATATATATATATATATATATTGTGTGTGTGTGTGTGTGTGTGTGTGTGTGCGAGCACGCGTGCGCGCGTGCGTGCGTGCGTGCGTATGTGGACGCGTGTGCGTGCGTACGTGCGCGCGCGTTCGTGCGAGCGATGGTGTGTGTGTGTGTGTGCGCGCGCGCGTGCTTGCGTGCGTGCGCGCGTGCGTGCGTGCGTGCGTGCGCGCGTGCGTGCGTGCGTGCGTGCTTGCGTGCGTGTGTGAGAGAGATATCGTTGCAATAACCTGGTGCCCCCTTTTTGAGAAATAAAAAGATTAAAATTTTTTTTTGTCAATTTTGATTTTAATTTTAATTTTAATCGGCTAGCTCAGCTTTAACCACGCACGTAGCTTGCGACAATACGACAACAAAGAATTTTCAAATTTTTCTTTTACCTCTACTTCTAATGCCTTTAAGCAAAACACAATTAACCACAATTACTATAATATTCTTAATATGTGCAAAGCGTTTATAATGTCTTTGAATAGAACCACTTTTAAATAAATGAATTAATTTTTCTCAATAATTATAATTCCCTTCAAATGAACAAAAAGCCAACAAAAGTTTGAAGCTCTATGAACGTTCATCAGTCTTCCTCAATCTTTTACGTAAATCATAACGTGTGCTAAAACGATTTTTGATAATCCTCACATAAAATTTTCATGAATGCAATATTTAAAAATATTCAGAAATAAAAATGCAACAAAATATTTCAAATGACTAACCTGTTGTCCCTTTTTGGCGTGTCTCGTTTCCCCCAATCCAGACCAGTTTCTGGTCCAACTATTCGTCGTTTTAGCATCAGCTTATTCATTTAAATGCTCCAGCTTGGATTCAGATATACTTATTTAACCTCTCCAGGTTGTATCTAGAAATTGTCTAGATTCTGTTTGCATATTCTTATATAATTTTTCCACGTAGGTCTGGAGATTGTTTTGATATTCTTGTTTCACTTTGCCTGGTTGATCCAGAGATTGTTTGGACATCCAGGTAGGATCCAGGAATTATTTAAAGTCCTTTTGTTAATATAAAACTTAAAATCTATTAAAAAGAACCTTTTATTACTTACATTTTTAAGGATTAAACAACAAACCTTTTAATTATTATGCACTATCACCACATTAAAATTTATTAATTATAAAATTACTTGTAATTCTTTTACATAAATATCTTGTTTTAGGTGATGTGAATCATGCGTTATATTAATTCAAGCGGATTTGTTTACGTAATCCTGTTGTATTTAAAGATAACGCCTATCTGTTTACAATTGGTCGGTCAAGCGCATAATCCAGTAATTACCGCCTTGTATCTTAATCTCCACATGCAGGCTTGGGTATTTCTACGAATTTTGCATGTACAACGAAGTCGAGACGCTTGTTCCTGCACGTAGGGTTTCAAGTTATTTGTATAGATTTGTTGGATTCTCTACTCTTCCATGGTCTTTCAAATCACGTAGGTCTTGTTTGGGTAGTAAATTTGATGAACTTTGCTTTATCACCATGCCGCAATTATTCCCAATCTATCAAGGTGTGGGATTTTGTGCCTTCTTGGTCACGTAGCTTTATATTTATTGATGTGTGAAACTATATGCATTTTTCTGGTTTACGCATTTACAGACCTGCTTGTTGAAATGGGATTCCTTGTATAATAATGATGCACTACTCACGTGTATTGTGTTGCAGCTTCTGTCCACTGCGTTTTAAAGTTGTTTATTTAATTGAAACTTTTGGAATACTCTTTCTTTCTCTGAGTCTAATTATAATTATAGTTTATATACAAGACGTTGGCGTTTGCTTTTTCACCAACTCGTCGAATTTTGCATTTTCTTTGTAAAATGTCTAGTTTTTTGGATTCTCATGATATTTACAAAAAGCGCACTATCCTAGTGATTCTATATACCCCTAAATGACCCTATATACCCTTAAATGACCCCATCAGAGCAGATTAGTTTCCAACCCTATAAAGTAATCGAAGTTATTATACTGATATAATTTCAAAACAACCTCTGTACTATGGCAAAAGTAAATAAAACCGCCATCAGGTGATAAAACACCAACACTAGTAAGTGTCGAAGTACAGAATTGAATCGAAACTACATAATAAATTCTATAGATGGCTACAAAAGTACGTCTGGCCTTTGAGATTTGAGGAATGTTACAGCAAAATTTATTTGCAAACGTAACAAACCTTCTCGAGGCGACACCCGGGTTTCTGTCCCAAAGGCAATTTAAATTAAAAAAAGACAAGTTATTTGCAGTCCGCAATAAGAAATAGTATATAAAATAATATGTATCTGTAAACAACCTCTTATGAAAATAATAAGAGCTATTGACAAATACAAATCGGGCTAGTAGTTATATAGCCATTAACAAAATATTAGCTTTATTACTTCACAGGTGAGGAAAACATCCACTGACCGACGGTTTCGGCTTGTTAAGCCTCATCAGAGCAGATTAGTTTCCAACCCTATAAAGTAATCGAAGCTATTATACTTATATAATTTCAAAACAATCGCTGTACTATGGCAAAATTAAATAAAACCGCCATCAGGTGATGAAACACTAACACTACTAAGTGTGGAAGTACAGAATTGAATCGAAACTACACAAATAATCTTATTTTTTACACTATTTCTTATTGCGAACTGCAAATAACTTGTCTTTATATATATATATATATATATATATATATATATATAAAAGCAAAAGTCCGCAAACGCTTCGTTTTTTATCTACAGAATGTTGAGGTATCGAAATTTTTTTCGTTTTCTTTTTATAGCTTCTGTAATTTTTGAGATATTAAGTTCAAATTTGGAATTTACGTTACACTGTAGGGCAGACATCATTGGGCATGTCGAATGGTTGCTAGAATCTATTGGGTGGTAGTTTTTCGCGGTCGTGCCCCTTTTTCTCCGCGAAAACTTTTTGAAGTGCACCGGTAAAAGTTTTTATAAAGCAAAATAAATTTTCTGTTTTGTTTCGAAACTTTGTGGTCTCTTGCAGTTTTTGGTATCTGTGCTCGTTATATAGGAAAATAATAAGAAACTATTTTCTGTAAGTCGCTTAAAGTAAAGGAAGTCGTAAACTGTATAGTGTAAAAGTGTTTTAAATACTTGTTATTATCTCATAAAAATTCCAAATTTTACGAATTATGAAATGGTTGAGATGCATTTCATCTTTGGCCTTACGAATGGAAATGCACGAGAAGCGAAATGTCTACATAGAACACCATCCCAATAGAATGATACCTGATCAACGACTATTTTCGGATATTCGTCGGGCGTCTTGTAAAAACTGGAACTTTTATTAAAAATACCAATGATGCAGATAGACCACGTACTTTTAGAATACTACAGATCGAAGAAGCTGTTCTAAATGAAATGGAAGAACTTCGAGACACTAGCACTAGAAAAATGCGCGAACACTAGAATGTCAGTCATTAAGTTGTTTGGCGTATTCTGCATGATTTTCTACTATACCTTTACCCCATTCAAATGGTACAGGGCGCTTCTTTCTCGAGATTTCCCTTGAAAGATAAATTTCTGTCGGTGGTTTGATTGTAAAATCCTTTTTACCGACGAAACCAATTTTTTAAGGAATTTTATTATAAATTTTCACAACAACCACATGTGGTCTGAAAACAATCCTTTTGGAATTGCAGACACGCATTTTCAAGTGCAGTTCTCATTAAATGTATGGGGTGGTATAATTGGAGATTATTAGATTGGTCCTTCTTTTTGCCTGGTCGACCTACTTGTCACTCATACAGGTATTATTTGCAACACGAATTGCCTTTATTACTCAAAAACTTACCTCGTGCTGAGAAATAAAATGTAGAATATGCACGATGGCGCTCCGAACACATTTTTCTATTTTAGCGAAGGAATATTTAAATGAAGTGTATGAGAACAAGTCGATACGACGGGATGGGTCTCAGTATTGACCTCCTAGATCCTCTGGCTTAAATAACCTAGATTTTTCCCTATGAGAGCATATCAAATCTCTAGTGTATACAATGCCAGTGAATGACGTTGATGATTTAGGAAATCGAATTATAGTTGTATCTGAAACGGTAAGAAATACTTCATGGGTGTTCGAAAAGGTACCGGCATCAATAAGAACAAGAGTGGGCGCATGTATAAGGGCTACAGGAGCTTTTCAACATTTCTTTTAACATAATTTCGTTGTTATAGTTAGCAGTTAGGTGTATAGATTGTAAATTTTTTGTATTGTAGCTAATTGCTCCGTTGCAGAAAATAGTTTCTTATTATTTTCCTAAATAACGGTCACAGATACGAAAAAACTGCAGAACATCAAAAAGTTTCTAAACAATACAGAAAATTCATTTTGTGTTTTAGAATCTACCAGCGGCGCATCTGAAAAAGTTTAGAAGGAGAAAAGAGGGTATAACTCCCAAAAAACTACCACACTGTATATTCTCACAATCATTTGACATGTCCAATGATGTAAGTCCTACAGCGTAACCTATATTTCAAATTTGATCTTAATATCTCAAAAACTACAGGAGCTATAAAGAGAAAACCAAACAAATGTCGATACTTTAACATCCTGTAGATCGGAAACGAAGCGTTTACGAACCCACATTTATATTAATTTTTAGTCATAAAATTTGCCAAAGAATCACATCCTTTCGTATGTACACGAAACTTATATATATATATATATATATATATATATACATATATAATAAGATGTATCTGTAAACAAACTCTTATGAAAACAATAAGAGCTTATTGACGAATACAATTCGGGCTAATAGTTCTATAATAGCTCTATTACTTCACAAGGGAGGAAACATCCACTTACCGGCCGGTTTCAGCTTCCTTAAGCATCTTCAGAGCGAATTAGTTTCCAACCCTATAAAGTAATCGACGCTATTATACTGATATAATTTCGAAGCTATCTCTGTACTATGGCAAAAGTAAACAATACCGCCATCAGGTAGTAAAACACCAACACTACTAAGCGTGGAAATACAAAAATTGAATCAAAACTACATCGTCTTTCTATAGATGGCTATACAAGTATGTCTGGTCTTTGAGATTTGCGGAATGCTACAGCAAAATGTATTTGCAAACGTAACAAACCTTTCCGTGGCGACACCCGGTTCTTGCCCCAAAGGCAATTTATAATAATAAAAGACAAGTAATTTGCGGTGCGCAATAAGAAATTGTGTAGAACAATATATAAAATAAGATGTATCTGTAAACAAACCTTTATGAAAACAATAAGAGCTTATTGACGAATACAAATCTATAGCCATTAACAAAACAATAGCTCTATTACTTCACAGGGGAGGAAACATCTACTAACCGGCCGGTTTCAGCTTCCTTAAGCATTTTCAGAGCGAATTAGTTGCCAACCCTATGAAGTAAACGACACTATTATACTGATATGATTTCGAAGCAATCTCTGTACATACTTGTATAGCCATCTATAGAAAAACGATGTAGTTTCGATTCAACTTTTGTATTTCCACGCTTAGTAGTGTGGGTGTTTTACCACCTGATGGCGGTATTGTTTACTTTTGCCATAGTACAGACATTGCTTTGAAATTATATCAGTATAATAGCGTCGATTACTTCTTAGGGTTGGAAACTAATTCGCTCTGAAGAAGCTTAAGGAAGCTGAAACCGGCCGGATAGTGGATGTTTCCTCCCCTGTGAAGTAATAGAACTATTGTTTTGTTAATGGCTATACAACTATTAGCCCGATTTGTATTCGACAATAAGCTCTTATTGTTTTCATAAGAGTTTGTTTACAGATACATCTTATTTTATATATTATTCTAGGCAATTTCTTATTGCGGACAGCAAATAACCTGTCCTTTATATATATATTTAGAAATATATATATATATATATATATATATATATTGCTATGATAATAAGGTAGTTTAGGGGTAGATTAAGTCATGGGAGTCGTAGAATTAATGTAAACAACTTTCACTTTAAGAAAAGCACATAATTCCAGAAATCATAAGAGTAAAACGGTCACTCTACATACTGCTAATTAAGAGGACACTGTATATAAAATACACGGGATTAAATGCATGAAAACATATACATGTCTAAGTGCAGTTTACAAGTAAAGATAAGATTTTAAAACGCAACAAATTGCATCAAAATTAAATCACCGGGAAGCATATATAAATTGGCATTGCAAATATTAAACAATTGCGTCGAGAATATCATCGTACATGCATTTTAAATAATTCATTTTAGAAAATCGCTACGTGACTGAAAGAAATCACATTTGTTTAAAAATCCAATATTTTGTAGAAATAAACAAGCACCAGGCGATTCAATCTAGACGATAAAATTTAACCAACATCCAAATACGAGAGTCAAAAAAAAGTCAAAAGTTGGAAATTGTCAAATGATACCACGATATGCGGGATGCGTACGTGACAGACAAGGCATGCGTTGAAAGATTTAAACTAAATAATTGGTGAAAATATCAAGGTATGCGAGATAAGGTAGAAGTATTGCCCTAGAACGTCAACAAGCCAATGAAATCAATTGGAAGTAGGGCTTATAAGTACGATCGTTACGAAGCGACAAGTTAGTCTACATTCAAACTGAGCAACGACCTTGTTCAAAAGTGTTAAAAGCTTACGTAACCAGTGAAGAATAAACCAAAATAAATCAGAATTAAAAGTGCGAGAATTTGTGCAACGAAAATAAGTCGATCTATAAATAGACGTAAGTGAAACGAATTAATTAAATTAATTTCTAATATTAATATAAACATGGCTTTTAATTCCGGCATGTAATTTGGATTTTAATTTCGACACTTAATCTTGGATTTTAACTTCGACTTTAATTTGGGCTGCAATTTAAACATACTCTAATTTTAGAGGTAATTTTAAAAATGAAAGTATTCTAATTTGTACATATTCCGACTTGGTACAATTTTAATTGTAAGCGATTTATGGGGCCGGCACATCAATAAGCAAACCGAAGACAGAAAGGGGATGCCGATCAAAAACTAGGATGGAACTACAGAACCCATTCCAGGTTAGTAATCTTAATACTCTTTATTACTGAAAACTGTTTTGATTTAATATTTGTCACATTGTATATTTGTAAAGAGTCATCAAAAAAGGTCACTTAAAAATTTATGAAAATGGAATAGGTATGTTGGAATGTTCGAAGTTCCCTGAATAAATTAAAAGATATTTTTGCTGGCTTTCAGATGAACACAAATCAGGTATTTGTAGATATTCTGTACAAAAAGGAAAATTTTGAGTGTTGTAAATATTATCAATTATTATGTTTTGTATTATAGAACAGCTTTATTTGATTCAATAAGATCTATTCAGTAAGCTAGTCGGGGTAAAAATCCTAATGTTAACATTTCATAACATTGGGGCTTAAAATAATAATACGGCATAACACAGAATTATATGATACGCCCAATCGTGGGGCTAAAATCATAGCAAATTTATGACGGCCCAACGCTGGGGCTCTATTGTTCAGTAAAAATCACAGCATTTTATAACATGCCCAATCGTGGGGCGAATAACACAGCAAATTTAAGACATCCACCGTAGGGGTTTGCTAATCCCAAAATAATAGTGAATAACACAGCAATTTTATGGAGACCCAAATCTTAGGGGCACGAACATCACAAAAAGAAATTTAAAAATTAAATATCGTAGGAGCAAGAGATTTAGAAATTTGTAGAGGCACGAATAAAATTTAACTTAAAAAACATAAGGGTTAGGAATTTGAAATAGCAAATTTTTAAAAAATTTAAAAATGGATAAACGAATAAAGGAACCCAGAGAAGCATTAAGAAACCAAGGGGTAGAAATAGTGTTTCAAGAAAGCGTAATTTTACAGAATGTATCTATGGAAATGCAAGGGCAACAATTGACGCGAAGTCAAAGTGAAGAACAACAGATATCGTAACAATTGGAAATGATGTCAATTTTATTAGCCTTAAATAAAAAAATGGACAAAAGCGAAGAGCCCATGAATAATATTAAGATGCAGATTAAGGAAAATGGGGAAAAGTTAGGTGCCGAAATAAAAATTATAAGCGACGGATTAAAAGAAACGAACCAAACAATCGCGGAAATGCAGGTACAATTTGAGAATAAATTTATTAGAATGATGGACGATGTGGATAAAGTTAGGGACGATGTTTGGAACGTTAAAGTAGATCAGGAAATCTGTGAAAGGAAACTAATGATCGGATTACAGATTTAGGTAAAAAGATGCGGGAAATTCAGGGAAATTGGGAAGTAGGACTTAATGATGTAAATAAAGAATTAGGTAATTTGAAATCAGATTTCGAAAATGCTGGTAGGAATCAGGGGCAATACACTAAGATAAATAGACCGGAAATATTAGTTGAGCAATATTCCAAATTTTACGGAGACCACAGGGTGAATCCAAAAATATTTTTGAATAATATAAGAAAATTAATACAGGGATCAGCGGATGAAAGGTACAATTTAAATTTCGTTAGGTCAATGTTGAAAGGAAGCGCGGAAATATGGTTTGACTTGATAGAAAATGAGATAGGAACATTACAGGAATTTGAAAGTAAATTTTTAAGAAAATTTTGGGGGAAAAATCAACAATACAAGGCGCGAGATAATTTAATTACAAGCAAATGTAATCAGAACTTAGGAATGACACGAGAATTATACGCCATACAAAAATTCAGTATAGCGAAGCAATTAGACCCTCCGATGGAAGAAACACAAACCATAAAGTACTTAGCGGGACATTTTGGAGAAGAGATAAGACATTATGTGATGATTCAAAATATTGTAAATAGGGAGATCTTCCTGGAATATCTACAACGTTGTGATGAGATAGGACAGTCGTGTGGCGGAAGGTAGGACGATACAAAGACAACGAGAAAACATAATTAGAATGCAAAGAAGCACAGAAAATAATAGATCAAATAATAGGGGAAATTATATAGGGAATTTTTATAGAAATAATTACAATAACTGCAAGGATAATAATTTTAGAAGGAATTGGAACATAAGAGACACGCCAAGAAGAGAAATAGAGCAAACAAACTACGACAGGAACATAAATCAGTGTACGCTACAAGCACGACATCGGGAACAATCAGCACACACCAATAAGAACAAACCGCACCTATGCAGAAGTTACGAGTCAGGCAAGACCATCTATGTCGAATCAGGATTTTTGATTGAGGACACACCAGCGCGAATATATAAAATGTGAAATAAAAAAGGATTTGAATAAAAGCTTATTACCGATAATTAAATTGAAAATTGAAAACAGTAGAGGTGGAACACTCATTGATACGGGAGCAGAAGCGTCGTTAGTGTCTGAAGATTTTGTTAAACGGGAAAAGTTAATGGGGAGAATGATGCCTATTAGGAAGTTTAATTTAATAGCACCGAATAGCAAGAGATTTGCAAGTGTGAATAAAATAATAATTCTGGAATGTGAAGTGGGTAAGATGAAGTTTGAGAATGAATTTATAATAGTGCTGGGGTTAAGAGTAGATGTAATATTTGGTATGGACACAATTGATAAGTTGAGATTAAAAATAAATGCCGAAGGAAAAGGTAATAGATTGAAAAGGGGAATCTATAAAATGGGATAATGAGGAAAATATTGAAGTCGAAGGAGATAAATATATATATATTGCTGTGATATACTCCTGTGAATGCGGGAACTGGGTCCTTTCAACAAAAAAATTCTAGTCCCACCGATTGGGCGTCATAAACTGCTGTGATCCTGTTTTCGCCTCGGCTGCTTACCTAATTTTATAAACCTCCTCATTCATAAAATTAAACAACACATTCCTACCACAAACATCAACGTTAACTCTATTTACATCAATATTCAGAATACATTAAATTTTCAAATTAAATTTCAGCATAAAATTCAGTTTTAAAAAGAATTTCAAGATTAATTTTATTATCATTTTAATGTGCATCCAGAATTAAAGTCCTTGTTGGATGCCTACTAATTAATATAACAATATAAGCAGACCGGAGTCTGAGTATAAAGGGAGCATCTACCACCCCTTTACGTTAATTAACCAGGTTCGTCTAATTGAGCTCAAAGACATACCCAAAGTTTCATCATATTCCCGAACATCAATACTAAATACCCCTTTCTACTTAAACAAGCAAATTTCATCTTAAAGTTAAAATTTTATGGTTAGTACAATTTCACTAATGTCCATTTAAAGTAAATCAATTATAAAGTTATTCAACACACACAAAAATATCAAACTTCAAACAAAATAGTATAAATTACCTGAAGGTAACTGCACTCGTAGCTTCAATGTACATCGTCCCTTTAGTTAATCACACCATTCCAACAGGATTATATTTACGGCTTCTAATTCTCAACGCTTTTAAAATTTTCTCCATCACCATTTATTTAAAGTTGTTTCGGGGCTTTTCCAGAACTCATCTGTGTATATCTGACCCTTGTTTCGTGGATCCAGACACGTATTTGAACCATTTAATTATTAACACCCCCGAAAAATAGCAAAGAAATTCATGCGTCTTTCACCAATATATGCCAAAACTGCCTACTTTTGTGTATACATTTGTCGTTGTAAATTTTGCTAATTGGTACAGTGATACTAAATTTTATTACCTTGTATCTAAGTGCACTGAAGTACATTCATGTTAGCACTTAAATAACAAACTATTTTGAATCACTAAAATATACGAGCAAAATTTTAAATTATTTTATCAAACTAAAATGCACTGTTTAACATCTTGAATCAAGTCGCGGATGTAAGAGCTTTTAACGCATCGAATAGTCAAAAGTCTAAGAGGCCGAAATTCATATTACCTCGGTATATATAGCAAAAAGCCTGTCTGTCGGTCTGTTCCCCAAAACGGGTAATTCTAAGAATTTCTCATGCTATGTTCCCATTCCGTCGCTCGCGCGTCGGTTTTTACGAATTTTTCACTCACCCCAGTTAAAATCTCAGAAATTCTCACACGGCACGCAAACATGTCCGAGAAAAACTAATTAATTTTGTACAGAAATTGTTGTTTCTACCTCTGATATTTGCATCCTATTTTCAACCAATTGTGACCCTCGTGACGTTGCTTAGATCACGCCTTTTACTATATGTGTCTTTGCTTGACGCATTTTCGCTTTCCTTTTCTAACCTGTTCGCATTGGTGCAAATTGATATTCTTTATTATCGATTATATTTTAGTCCATGTGGACTATCTGGGTTAAATAACCCCGTATCGCACCTTCTCGTGAATATTAAGCCACGGTTTCTTCAAGATTCTTTGAAACCATTTGTTATCTACACAATTTTCGCCGTACGTGATATTTAAACTACGCAGGTGTTCAAAATAATATTAATTCTCAGAGCTTTATTTTCTGGTATTATAATCTTGGATTTTCACAGACCTTTATGCTTATTATTAATAATGGTTTAATTAACTCCAATTAAAATTGACTTCTATCCTTTCATTTTAGCGAATACAAGTTAAATATTAATTATTATGTGTACACTTTGTTTTACTACCGGTTACTTAAAATAGGGTTAATTAATATAAATTTTGCACGTAATTTCCATTTGTTTAGGAATAATTACATTACACGCAGAGCTTTTAATACTGCTTCTTTTGATATAAAGCGTCTTGTACATGATTTAAATCTCTTATGTTTAATGAAACTAATAACCTTTATGCTTCACGGTTTTAATAAAGCGTACCTCTTCCCAAAGCTTCTACACGGTGATTAAAATTATTTGATGTGATTATTTAATTTTCTACCCTGGTCTAAATATGAGTAATATATATATATATATATATATATAATATATATATATATATATATATAAATATTAATCAATTTGAGGGCGAAGTTGATGTAAAAGGGAATATTGATGACGAAATAAAATGTTCAGAAGAAATGAAAGATAGGGTGAAGGCATCAGTAATAAACAATTCAGAATTAATAGGATCAGAATCCAGAATTGCAACGAAGTATGTGAATAAATCAGAGGTTGTAGACACGGAGCCGTTTAACGCAATTCCACCATAACGCGAGTTATGTATCCCCCAATTACTATATATATATATATATATATATTGATATATTGAATCTAATAGGAATTATTAAGTAAAAGTATAAGTTCAATGCAACATTGTAACACAAGGATAACCCAGAGAGGTTATCGACAGTTCATGTGAACGGACATGCAACTTTGCATCCGTGAGGGCAGTGATACTGCAGGTGGCAGGTCACAGGCGGTCAACAGACCGCAATTACTTAGAATTAAGTTGTTACATTGTAATAAAGTGTACAATTAAAGAGAAACGCAGACATGAGATCTGCAAGTTCTCACAGCCGTGTGAGGGGCAGGTTATTATAAAAGGCCCGGGAGCTCAATGCCCGGCAGTCAGTCTTCAAACTCCATACTTCGTTGTTTGAGCTACTCACCAGTACAATTAATTATTTTTTTATTAAAGTTATTATGAACCAGCTATTCCAAATTTCTTGTAATTTCTGTTTAACTTATTAAATAAAAAATTGTTAAAGTGTCGACGTTTTTTTAAAAAACCTGCTCCAAAGGCCCGAACTTTAACTGGCGCAGTCGTAACGGATGTCAAAAGGGCACTGAAAATCCAAAAATCGGAAGATTGGTGACCAAGAATTTTAATTCGAAATTTTGGCAGAACCCAAACCAAGTTGGAGGAAGAACACAAATCGTCTAAATCCAGCAACAAACCAAGTTGGACAAAGAACAAGAATCGTCTAAGGCCAACAAACAAACCAAGGTGGACAAGATACAGAATCGATCGAACCCACCAAAGAAACAGATGAAATTAATGTAAGTTCATTTCCATACCTTTTTTTTAAACCAAAAACTATAATTGATATATGCTAGTATTATAATTATTGATTACCGTTTATTTATCATTGTTTATGAATTTATTTTTATGAATATTGTTTTGAAAATAATTACAAAGTGAATTATTTCCAAAAGAAATAACGAGACTGTATAACATTTTATAAAACTTGAATGTTAAAGAGATATTTTTTCTTTAAAAAGCAAATGAGACTTGAATTTTAAAAGAGATTTTCCTTTAAAAAGTAAATGAGAATTGATACTAAGAGATTCTTACCACAATTATTAAAAACAAACTCAAAATAATCCAAAAATAAACGGGCGCACATTCACTAACACCAAAATAAGAAACATTAACTAGCGCGATTCAAACCCACGTTTTCAATCTGATAAAATAAAAACACAGAACGCGAAATTAATTTCAAAGCTAAAGCTAATCCTTTAAAGCAATCACGAAAACGATTGATTAAACCATTGACCTCTACAATACTGAATAAATCACAGCAAAAAACACTCTGCAATAATTGAAACTACGGTAATTTAAAACTACCGTAACCCAAAACCTCACCTAAGATAAGCGAAGTCTGCGAACGCAATATCATTATTACCTTAAAGAAATAGCTTTCAGGATCTTTTGCACAGTACTAAAGTATAATTTCAATTTGCATCATAAGTAATAAACTCATCACGAAATAATAAAGCAACGCAGTTCTTGCATTTAATACCTACAAGTAATTAATCCATAAAAGCGTGTATAATTGCAACAATCACGGTATAAAATCTAAACGTTTTTCAACTAATTAACCAGCATTATAAAGTGCAATTATTTCAATACGAAAATAGAATAACGCTAAACGCTCATAATTGTAAACCTGAAAACGCACGTAACGAAGAGTTCAATTTCAAGTCGTGAACACCGAGATATCTAAGAATAAAACTAGACGTAACACTTTATGCAAAAGCATTAGCAAGTAAATTAGTAATTCCTATAAACTGAAAATAACACCTGTAAGTGCAATTACCTCAACGTACGTGATTAAATAACAAAGACTACAACTTAAGTATTTAAATTGCGACAATCGAGTACACGAGCAATGAACCTCAAGTTATATTTAGAATATAAGACAAATTAAAAGCTGCATAAAAACAAGCAAATCCAAGACTACAGTAATTAATCTAACATTATTGAAATAAACCTCACAAGTACATCACCACACTGTGTAAATAAGCACAAGTAACAACGACTACGATTCTAAAAATAATCAAACGCAGTCTAAACTTAAAATTAATAAATCAAATCCAAAATTAATACTACAAGTACGAAATTAATCTCAAATTTTTACCAAATTTTTATCTACTCAATCTAAACTGAAAATTAACAATTCCAAACTAAAAATAACGCCGAAAATAGCAAAATAAACCTCAATCTCTACAAAATTTGAAATTACCTAATCTAATTGAAAAGCTAATGCATCCCAAGCATAATTAACGCTACAAATAACAAAACCAACCCCAATTTCTACAAAATTTGAAATTTTACAACCCAAACGGAAAATTAATAAATCCGAAGCAAAAGTAACAATACAAATAGCGAAATAAACCTCAATTCAAAAAAAAAATAAAAAAAAAAAAAAAAATTTTAAATTTCCCAAAAATCAAAAACAACCCTTAACCAACATGAGTAACACAGACTTGCGACTCTATTTGGAGACAATCCAGATATTTGATGGCACGGAAGCCCATCTCTCAAATTTCATTGGAGCAGCCGAAATGTTCCTAAAAACCTTCTACAAACCCGAAGATGACGCAAGAAATTCATTGCTTATACGCTTGGTAATAAGTAAACTAGCCGGAAGGGCACTAACCTTAATCGCCAGTAGGGACGATTTACAGGAATGGCAGGAGTTTAAACAACTACTAATTGCATATTTTGGGGACCAACGTAATATAAAATGCCTGGTACGAGACCTAATAAACCTTAGAATGGAACACAATCAATCCCCCTACCAATTCGGAATGAAATGCCAAGACGTGAGAAGTTTAATTTTAACAAAATTAAAAATCGAAGAACCCGATCAAAACGTTAGATATTTAAAAACAAAAATGTATGACGAAATGGCACTAGACACGTATATAAACGCTTTACCAGAACAACTATCGGATAAAATCAGATTCCAACGACCCCAAAATCTAGAAGAAGCTATGAGCCTAGTAATAGAAGAAGAAAATGTAATGTATTACCGCAACAGACTATACAATCCCAACGCGAATAAAAGTTATTCACCAATAAAAACCATACAAGCCACAAGACAAGCAATCCCTCAACAAAAATTCACACCCTTTAACGCACAAACAAATCAACCGCGAAGTAACAACCCAAGTTTTAACAATACCAATTTTAATAATCAATTTAAACATTTTTCAAAACCAATATTTAACCCAACTTTTACGAAACCAGCATTCCAACCAAGATTTAATCAAAACCTAAACCAACAAAGACCAGCATTCAACGCAAACCCTAATAGAAATACCCCACGTCAAATTCAAACTATTAATCGACACTGGATCATCAAAAACATTAATTAGCCCCAGAACCGTACAAAAACATTATTTAGATTATGTAGAAAGAGAACCATTTAAAATTAAAACAGCTCATCAAACGACACTACACCAATTCGTAGCAAATATACCCTTACCGAGAACATTTAATGTTAAAATGAAACATAAATTTTGTGTATTCGAATTTAACGACAAATATGACGGATTAATCGGAATGGACCTTCTAAGAAAATTAGGAGCCAACATTGACATTAAAAATCGCTTATTAAGGACAAAATACGGAAAAATCCCAATTAAATTTCAAAACACACAAATTGAACAAAAATACACTATAGAACCCCGAACGGAAAGAAAAATAAAAATCCCAGTAAAATCTAACAAAAATTTAGGAATAATAAATCATATGACATTTCCGCCTTAGTGCAAATAAAAGATAATTATGCAACCACAACAATATTAAATTCAAACGACTATCCCGTAGAATTATCATTGACAGACCCAATTAACGTAGAAGAACTAAATTTTAACGAAATGGAAATAGACGAGAATTTAGAAAATAATTACAACCCAATAGAACATGACGAAATGTTAAGAGAAAATTTAACTAACATCCGCTTTAACACCGATATCAATCAAGAAGAAGAAAGAGCAATTAAAAACTTATGTTTCGAATACCGCGACATATTCCATTGCGTAGAAATACCATTAACATTCACCAACACAGTAAAACATAATATCGAGTTAACAGACAATAAACCAATCTTTACAAAAGCATATAGACTACCTCATGCAAGCCAAGAAGAAGCTGACAGACAAGTAGCAGACTTATTAGACCAAGACATAATCCAGCACTCCAATTCACCATGGAGCAGCCCCGTGTTAATAGTACCTAAGAAATTAGACGCAACCGGAAAGAGAAAGTACAGAATGGTAATAGATTATAGAAAGTTAAATGAAAAAACGGTAGATGACAAATATCCACTACCAAATATTATCGAAATTTTAGACAAATTAGGCAAATGCCAATATTTTACAACATTAGACCTAGCATCAGGATACCATCAGGTAGAGATGGAAGAAAAAGACATATCAAAAACAGCCTTCAGCACACCTAGAGGACATTACGAATACAAACGAATGCCATTTGGATTAAAGAACGCACCCGCTACTTTCCAGAGAGTCATGGACAATATATTACGAGGAATACACAATGAAAAATGCCTTGTATACCTTGATGACATCATAGTTTATTCCACATCATTGGTAGAACACATAGAAAGATTGAAAGAAGTATTCGAAAGACTTAGACAAGCACATTTTAAAGTACAATTAGACAAAAGTAAATTCTTACAAAAAGAAGTATCATTTTTAGGACATGTAATAACACCCCAAGGAGTAATGCCAAATCCAGACAAAACAAATGCAGTTCTAAATTACCCATTACCAAAAACAACCAAAGAAATTAAAGGATTTCTAGGACTTAGTGGTTACTACCGCAAATTCATTAAAGGTTACGCTCAGATAACCAAACCCCTGACAAATTGTTTGAAAAAGGGAAACAAAATTGAACACACCCCAGAATTTATTAAAGCCGTAGACAAAATTAAAAACATATTAACAAATCACCCTGTATTAGAATACCCAGACTTTACAAAACCATTTATACTGACGACAGACGCATCGAATGTAGCATTAGGCGCAGTATTGAGCCAAGGAAAAGTAGGTAGTGATAAACCTATCAGCTACGCATCCAGAACCCTAAATGAAACCGAACAAAAATATAGCACTATAGAAAAAGAGTTATTAGCCATAATTTGGGCAACAAAATATTTTAGACCTTATTTATACGGAAGAAAATTTTACATATACACCGATCATAGACCACTAGTATGGCTATGCAAACTGAAAGAACCAAATTCAAAATTACAAAGATGGAGAATCAGACTCGAAGAGTATGATTACGAAATTATATATAAAAAGGGAATTTATAACAACAACGCAGACGCTTTAAGCCGAATCCAACTCAATGCATTAGAAACGGAATCCATTATAGGAAACGTAGACGAAGCAGAAATAAGAGAAGATCCAGACGAGATCGACACGATACATTCGACACAAAACGAAGAACCAAAAAACGCGATTAAAATTTTAAACAAAGCAATCGATATGAATAATTTATAATAACCGAAGTTTTAAATAACCCCAATCCAGTAAAATATACAAAAGTATATAATAAAAAAATATACCAAATTCAAATAACTAAAGATGACAACGAAGAACAAATAATTAAAATTCTAAAAGAATACACCCCCGAGAAAAAACGATTTTATTTTCATTTCAACACCGAACATTTATACCAAAGATTTTCAGAATTATACATTAAACTATTTAATAACTCTGGACCTGAACTCATCAGATGTACTAGAAAATTAATAACACTAGACGACCCTGACGAAATAAACGATGTAATTAGAAATCAACACGAAGGAAAAACCAACCATCGTGGAATTAACGAAACTATAAAACAACTTGTAAGACGTTATTATTTTAAAGACATGAAGGACTTGACCACAGATTTCATTAACCAATGCGAATTATGTGACAAAGCGAAATACGATAGCAAACCCCCAAAGATACCCTTAATGTTAACCAAAACACCCGACAAACCATTTCAAAAACTTCATGCCGATACTCTAGTAGTAGAAGTGCAAAACTATCTAACGATTGTATCCGCATTTACAAAAATAGGCCAAGCAATACCAATCACATCCAAAAATAGCATCGACGTGACCCAAGGATTTTTACAATATTTCACATTTTACGGAACACCCGAATCAATCACTTTAGACAATGGTAACGAATTTAAAAATGAGACAATACAAAACACTTTAGAACTTCACAAAATAAAAATTCATTTCATAACGGAAAACCACCCTGAATCAAACGGACTAATCGAACGATTACATTTAACCCTGTTAGAACAAATTCGATTATTAAGAATAAATTATAAAAAGGAACATATAATCAATTTAATGTCATACGCACTAATCGCCTATAATAACACTATTCACTCATCAACAAATTTTACACCCTTAGAATTAACCTTAGGACATTCAGATTCACGAAATCCCTATGACATACACTACAACAAGGAAGTATATCAACAATATGCAAAAGACCACAAAGAAAAATTAAAAATAACTTACAACAAGGTAAAAGATAAATTAGAGAACGATAAGGAACGTATCACCACAACCCGAAACAAAAATACCGACTCAAATAAATTTTCAATAGGACAAACCGTGTATGAGAAAAACTTTCAAAGCAAGCGACATAAAACAGCACCCAGAAATTTAGGACCATTTAAAATTAAGAAAATATCAGATAAAAACATAGCAGTAGTAGACAACGGTAAAATAACAAAGTACATTCATTTAAAAAACCTAAGACACCCTGTAATTTCAGATGGACAATCATCATCCTTACCGTCAACCTCCACCCAGGTAGAACGGACAACCCAATAACAATAAATAAAGAACAACCCCGGTATACTACCAATAAACTAGGCAGTGTACAAAATACAACATTTACTCAAATAATATCCACCCTTACTTTAATGCAACAAATTTTAGCAACATTAAGAATAACGAAATAATATTTTTGATAGAAATCCCGATAGTAGAAAGTAACAATTATCAATATTATCATTTATTTGCTTTTCCAACAAAGGTTACTAGCACATACCAAGTAATCATACCCAAAACCAAATTCCTATCCCTAAATGAACTGAGATATGGTTATACAAACGAAAAATGTACTGAAGTAACACCAAACCAATATTTATGTCAATCGATGACGACAACAACTATTCAAGAAGACAGTCCTTGTGAAGTACAACTATTAAAATTCTCAAATCATTACGAAAACTGTGAAACTAAACAAGTGCAAATAACTAATATGAAAATTCAAAAAGTTACAGATAACAAATGGATAGCCATTTTCCCAACAGAAGTAATAGCAACCATCCACTGCAACCAAGATGAAAATAACCAAGCATTAATCGGAAGCAAAATAATTACCCTCAAAGAAGACTGTTATGTGAAATTGAAAGGAGAAGTAATCAGAGTTTATCAAGATCCCATAACAACAAAGAAACTTGCAAACCTACCGGAACTACAATTCAAAATACAACAAGAAGACGAAGAAATAATCAAGAAACCTATGAAGCTAGAGCATCTAGACTTAGACGACCTCAACCACGCCGTGAAATTAGTGGAAAGTTATAAAGAACAATTAAATGAACTCAAAACGCCAAAGTTACATTATAATAATATAAGTATTTGGACAATTGTATTGATCATTTTAGTAATTTTGTAATCATGTATGTATTATACAAAATGTACCTTAGATATAAGAATGAAGGAAACAGTTCTAGATTTAAGGAAACAAAAGAAAACAAAGAAACGACAAGTATACCTTTAGAAACAATGAATTTTAAATGAAATTGAATAATGTATTTTATGTATTTAAAAATTAAGAAAAACCTTAATTTTTCATTTACGGTGGGAGGAGTTATGTATCCCCCAATTACATATATAGATTGATATATTGAATCTAATAGGAATTATTAGAAATTATTAAGTAAAAGTATAAGTTCAATGCAACATTGTAACACAAGGATAACCCAGAGAGGTTATCGACAGTTCATGTGAACGGACATGCAACTTTGCATCCGTGAGGGCAGTGATACTGCAGGTGGCAGGTCACAGGCGGTCAACAGACCGCAATTACTTAGAATTAAGTTGTTACATTGTAATAAAGTGTACAATTAAAGAGAAACGCAGACATGAGATCTGCAAGTTCTCACAGCCGTGTGAGGGGCAGGTTATTATAAAATGCCCGGGAGCTCAATGCCCGGCAGTCAGTCTTCAAACTCCATACTTCGTTGTTTGAGCTACTCACCAGTACAATTAATTATTTTTTTATTAAAGTTATTATGAACCAGCTATTCCAAATTTCTTGTAATTTCTGTTTAACTTATTAAATAAAAAATTGTTAAAGTGTCGACGTTTTTTTAAAAAAACCAGCTCCAAAGGCCCGAACTTTAACTCGCGAATCAAGAAAATATATCGGTTTTTATACAAAAGGGCAAATTTATAAGTGTGAAGTGGTTACTTTTGGTTTGTTAGAAAATAAGGATATGATATGGGAACTGTATGAAGATTTTGGGAGTGTTATGTTAAAATTTAGAGAAGACTTGGAACGAATTTTGTTTAAATTAAATTTAGAGAGAAAAGTAAACAAGAAGAAGTGTGAACTCTTTCAAGGGTAAACAAAAATTTTGGGATACGAAGTAGAATATATTCGGGGGAAAAATAATGCAAATAATAACTTAACTTTAGAAAATAATTTTGAAAAGATAGTGTGTAATGGAAATAAGAAAGATAAGATTATTGCAGAGAGAAAACTTTTGATAATGGAGAAAAGTGTACATACTGTAAAATAAACTAGTGGAAATAGGGATATGATTATAAAGTAGGATAGGTATAGACAAATAGGAGAGTTAAATAGGGATATCAACATAAATTAGGATTGAAGAATCAAATAGGGATATAATCACAAAATAGGATAGGTTAATAAGAAATTAGGATAGGTTTAGGAAAAGTAGAAATAGTGTAGATTGATAGAAATGGGAAGAAATATGTAAATAAAAACTAGTTTAGTGAAGATATTCAAAGAAAACAATATTTAGTAAGGGTTGATGTAAATAAGAAAAAGTTTAGGTAAATAAGTAAAAGATAAATAAATAGGAGTAGTTCATTAAAAATATGAAGAAAGGATACATTTATGAAAAATAAAAAAGTATTTGTAGATGGAAATAGTATAGATAAATGAGGATTGATAAACGGGAGAAATATGAAGAGATGAAGACATATTTATAAAAAATGGGAAAAGTGTATGAAAATGGAAAAAGTATAGATAAATAGGGAGTGAAACATTAGTAGAGTACAAAGGTAGGGTAAATGTATGAAAAATGAGAAAAGTATAAATAGATAGGAATTAGGGAGATAAAATGTTTAGTATAGAGCCTTGCCTAAATAATAATCATAAGTTAGGATAGGTGTAGATAGAACTTAGGATTGCAATTTAGAGATAGGATTAATTAAATTTTGCGAACAAAATAAAAATAGAAGAATTTAATCAATGGGGATTTAAAGTCACGTTGGGCGCCAAAAATGGCATTATTCAAAAATAATCTATTTTAATTTGGGGGAATAATGCTATGATAATAGGGTAGTGTAGGGGTAGGTTAAGTCATGGGGGTCGTAGAATTATTGTAAACAACTTCCACTTTAAGAAAAGCACATAATTCCAGAAATCATAAGAGTAAAACGGTCACTCTACATACTGCTAATTGAGAGGACACTGTATATAAAATACACGGGATTAAATGCATGAGAACATAAAGATGTCTAAGTGCAGTTTACAAGTAAAGATAAGATTTTAAAACGCAACAAATTGCATCAAAATTAAATCACCGAGAAGCATATATAAATTGGCATTGCAAATATTTAACAATTGCGTTTAGAATATCATCGTACACGTATTCCAAATAATTCATTATTAGAAAATCGCTACGTGACTGGAAGCAATCACATTTGTTCAAAAATTCAATATTCTGTAGAAATAAACAAGCACCAGGCGATTCAATTTAAACGATATAATTTAACCAACATCCGAATACGTGAGTTAATAAAAGTCAAAAGTTGGAAATTTTCAAATGATACCACGAAATGCGGGATGCGTACGTGACAGACAAGGCATGCATTGAAAGATTTAAACTAAATAATTGGTTAAAATTCCAAGGTATGCAAGATAACGTAGAAGTATCGCTCTAGAACGTCAACAAGCCAATGAAATCAATTGGAGGTAGGGCTAATATATACGATAGTTACGAAGCGACAAGTTAGTCTATATTCAAACTGAGCAACGACTATGTTCAAAAGTGTTAAAAGCTTACGTGAAGAATAAACCAAAATAAATCAGAATTAAAAGTGCGAGAATTTGTGCAACGAAAATAAGCCGATATATAAATAGACGTAAGTAAAACGAATTAATTAAATTCATTTCTAATATTAATATAACAGGGCATTTAATTCCGACATGTAATTTGGATTTTAATTTCGACACTTAATCTTGGATTTTAACTTCGACTTTAATTTGGGCTGTAATTTGAACATACTCTAACTTTGGAGATAATTTTAAAAATAAAAGTATTCTAATTTTGACATATTTCGACTTGGTACGATTTTAATTGTAAACGATTTATGGAAGGCGATGCTTATATGAAGCCGGCACATCAATAAGCAAACCGAACACAGGAAGGGGATGCCGATCAAAAACTAGGATGGAACTTCAGAACCCATTCCAGGTTAGCAATCTTAATACACTTAATTATTGAAAACTGTTTTGATTTAATATTTGTCACATTGTATATTTGTAAAGAGTCATCAAAAAGGGTCCCTTAAAGATTTATGAAAATGGAATAGGTATGTTGGAACGTTTGAAGGTCCCTGAATAAATTAAAAGATATTTTTGCTGGCTTTCAAAAAAATACAAATCAGGTATTTGTAGATATTCTGTACAAAAAGGAAAATTCCCTGAATAAATTAAGAGATATTTTTGCTGGCTTTCAAAAAAACACAAATCAGGTATTTGTAGATATTCTGTACAAAAGGAAAATTTTGAGTGTTGTAAATATTATCAGTTATTATATTGTGTATTATAGAACAACTTTATTTGATTCAATAAGATCTATTCAGTAAGCTAGTCGGGGTAAAAATCCTAATGTTAACATTTCATAACATTGGGGCTTAAAATAATAATACGGCATAACACAGAATTTTATGGCACGCTTAATCGTGGGGCTAAAATCATAGCAATTTTATGACGGCCCAGCGCTGGGGCTCTATTGTTCAATAGAAATCACAGCATTTTATGACATGCCCAATCGTGGGGCGAATAACACAGCAAATTTTATGACACCCACCGTAGGGGCTTGTTAATCTCAAAATAATAAGAAATAGCACAGCAATATATATATATATATATATATATATATATATATATATAAACAATTCAAGGGTACTGGTTAGTAACACTTAGCGGAAGGTTAAAGGGATTGGGGTGTACTCAGAGCTACACATTCAAACCAGGGAATCAACCTAGAAAAATACCAGGTTAGCGATAATTAATCTATAGCATGAGGCTGAAATTTTTTGAACATTTAACACTTACATGTGTTTAGATATTTATGTAAAGGGTCATCAAAAATTTTGATTGATACGTAGAAATTACGAAGGGTCATAGGACGTTCAACAAGACTTCCAATATAATACAGAGTTATTTTTGCTGGCTTTATATTTCAATAGAGTTATAATTTGGTAGTAAATAAATTTATATTTTTACTTTGATTCGAGAGTTTTAAATATCAAATAATATTACGAAGGTTGTAAAAGGGCAAATTGTACATATTTCTTGGTTTATTATACAAAATTTGGGTTATTTTGTTTATATTATTTAGGTATGAAGTGTTAGAGAGAAAAAGGAGGTAAAAATTTATCTGTTGTATCGTCGTGCACTGTGTGTGGGGTTGAACTGAGCTAGTCGAGGCATAAACTTAATTGTGTGAAATTTAAATGTTATTTTAGATTATTTAGGTGGCGGGCAGCAGGCAACTATGCGTTATATACATCGTAGTACGGCGATATCATAGCAATATATATATTGCTGTGAAACCTACAAAATCCGTGAACTACGCTTTTCGAATCGAGCCTCACGAATTGGGCGTCAAGAATGCTGTGAAACCACCAAAAAGCTATTCATTACCTTAACTGTGTTGGTCCATTGACTTTCTTCTGTTAATCGCCTCGGCTGCTCCTCTAGATAACTTTCATCCTCATACATAAAAAAAAACAAACACATTCCTACCACAAACATCAACGTTAACTCTATTTACATCAATATTCACAATACATTAAAATTTCAAAATTAAAATTCAGCATAAATTTCAGTATCAGAAAATTTCAAGATTAAATCTGTTATCATTTTAATGTGCATCCAGAATTAAAGTCCTTGTAGGATGCCTACTAATTACTATAACAATATATGCAGACCGGAGTCTGAGTACAAAGGGAGCATCTACCACCCCTTTACGTTAATTAACCAGGTTCGTCTAATTGAGCTCAAAGACATACCCAAATTTTCATCATAATCCAGAACATCAATACTAAATACCCTTTCTACTTAAACAAGCAAATTTCACCTTAAAATTAAAATATTATTGTTAGTACAATTTCACTACTGTCCATTTTAAGTAAATCAATTATAAAGTTATTCAACACACACCAAAATATCAAAGTTCGAACAAAATAGTATAATTTACCTGAAGGTTACTGCACTCGTAGCTTCAATGTACATCGTCCCTTTGTTAATTACACCATTCCAACTGGGTTATATTTACGGCTTCTGATTCTCAACGCTTTTAAAATTTTCTCCATCACCATTTATTTAAAGTTGTTTCTGGGCTTTTCCGGAACTCATCTGTGTATATTTGAACCTTGTTTTGTGGATCCAGACACGTTTCATTATCATTAGGTCTTCAGTCCTAGAACTTGTTAGACGCGTACCATCATTGTTCCCTATTCTGAACTAACCTACAGATTTCCCTGAAATATGCACAGTTTGCATCTATAACTGTCTGATCTAGGTCTACATCTACCCCTTTTTTTCTATCTCTGCTGGTAATATATCACATACTATTCCCCAAAAATGCCTTAGAACGTATTCCGCCCTACTATTTCTCTTTTTCCCCAGATATCCTTGTTCCCATACTATTTCTGTAACTTATTTGTTATTATCTTTGTCTGTCCATGTTATCGTCCTCATACATCTGGAGCATTTCAAAAGACTGCTACCGTTTTTGTGTCTGCATTTCAGCCAACATTTTTTAACATGTTTCTATTTATACAATTGAGAGGATGGTTATTAAAGAAGTGTGCGATTGCATTATTGAAAGGCATAAGTAGTCGTTTTTTTTTTAAATATTTATTTTGAGGGGGAAAATTCATTATGATTTAAGTTACCTCTTTGGTAGATTTTAACATGGTTCTGAGGCGACTCTATGGCGGGTTTACACTTGTCAGATACCACTGTTGTTCTATGAAGATTGTATATGGATCTGAGGCGACCCTATGGCGGGTTTACACTTGTCAGATACCAATGTTGTTCTATGGAGGTTGTATATGGATCTGAGGCGACCCTATGGCGGGTTTACACTTGTCAGATACCAATGTTGTTCTATGAAGATTGTATATGGATCTGAGGCGACCCTATGGCGGGTTTACACTTGTCAGATACCAATACTGTTCAACGGAGATTGTATATGGTTTTGAGGTAACCTTATTGTGGATTTATACTTGTCAGATACCAACGCTGTTTTACAAGGATTGTTAATATGCTTATTTTTATGTAATTAGTTATTTTATGTATAAATAGAAATCATGTATGTAGGCTGTATTTCATGTTAATATTGCAAGGAAAACCCAGGAAAAACTTGCAGTGCTACCTAGATATTGTGGGCATTTGATTTTCATTTGTTATTTTTTTTAGTAATGTTTACTGAAAGTCACGGATTTGTTTGCAACGCAGTTATTTTTTATGTAGGGTTATATAGGCAGCTTCTTTGATTTTGCGTTTTTGGTGGTTTTCTTCTTTTTCTTTTTTTTTTTTTTTTTTTTTTTTTTAGGGAGTATGTGTATTCAGCTCGTTCCCTTTCTATTGTTTTCTAATTTTATACCCTATTTTACCGAGATTCAGTGAAGGAGGTTAAGCAACCTGTGGCTACCAAGATCCCCCAACACTTAGACATTTGCCGAAATAATGGTTTTCTAGTAAATCCTTTCACACACTTAACATTATACGAGAATATTGCCCAACCAATTCTTGTAGTTACTTATAATAATCATCATGTTTACGCACAGTTATCTTTTCGTCATTAGTTTATCCATCTTGGGATTGGTTGGATGCGTACCTCCATTGATTTCTATTCTGGGCTAGCCTACACATCTCCTGAAACCTCTACAGCCTACATCTTTTACTATCTGTGTGCAGTAGTCTAATCTAGGTCTGCCTCTTCTTTTCTTTTTCCTATCTCTGCTTCTAAAATATTCCGCACTATTCCCTCATGCCGTAGTATGTGGCCTATCATCCTATCTCTCCTATTTTTACCGTTTTCCACATATTTCTTTCTTCCCTACCATTTTTAGTACCTCTTCGTTCTTAACTTTGTCTGTCCATGATATCTTCATCATACGCCTGTAACACCACATTTCAAAGGCTTCTACCTTTTCTTGTCCGCTTCTCCTACTATTCAGGCTTCACAGCCATACAGTGCTGTGCTCCACACATATGTTTTAAGCAATCTTTTCCTTGTTTCTATGTTTGTGGTCTTTGAGCACAATAGTTGCTTTTCTTGTTAAATGTAGCACGACCTTGTGCTAATCTTTGTTTTATATCTTTTGTGCTTTTCCCATCTTGCGTTATTTGGCTTCCTAGGTAGCAGAAATCCTTAACCTCTTGTAAGTTCGTGTTACATACTTGTATTCTTGTTTTTGATTTATTTTCCCCACCTTTGCAAACTAGAACTTTAGTTTTAGTTTTGTTAATTTTCATACCGTATCTCTCTGTTAGAACCGTTTCCATTTCATTAAGAGCCGCTTCTAACTCTTCCTTGCTAGATGCTAATACCGCTATGTCATCTGCAAATCTAAGCATATCAATTTTTTGTCCCTGCATAGTAATTCCAAATGTCTTTCTGCATTTGACAGTATTCATTGCCTCTTCTATGTACAAGTTAAAATCAATGGGGATAGGGCACATCCCTGTCTCACACCTTTCCTAATGTTTACTTCTCTACGTTCCTGCTCTAATTCTATTACTGCTGTTTGCTCTTTGTATAAGCTATGTACTATTCGTCTATCCCGATAACTCATTCCAATCCTTTTGAGTATTTCAAACATTTTTTCCAATTTACATTGTCGAATGCTTTTCCAGATCTACAAACCCTATATACATGCTTTCCCTTTTTCTATTGTTTTCTCCATTATCACTCTCAGAGCTAAAATAGCCTCCCGTGTTCCCCTGTTTCGCCTAAACCCAAATTGGTCTTCTCCTAGTATTTCTTCAGCTCGTTTTTCCATTCGTCTTTGCACAATTCTAGTTAATATTTTTGACACGTGTGCTGTCAAACTTATTGTTCGAAAATTTTCACATCTATCCGCGCCTTTCTTTTTTGGTATAGTTACTATGATGCTACGTTTGAAATCTTTGGGTATCTCGCCTGTCTCATACATATAGCTTACAAGTTGGAAGAGACGTTCTGTTACTGCTTGTCCAGCGGCTTTTAGAGTTTCTGCTTGCACCTTATCTGTACCCGGCGCCTTACCATTTTTCAGACTCTTTAATGCTAATTCAAACTCGTCTCGAAGTATAGGATATCCCAAGTCATCATTTTCAATGTCTGATTCCTGTTCTAATGCAGTTAGTTCCTCTCCTGCATATAAATTCCCTATATATTCTTGCCATCTACTCACTTTCTCTACGTTTTCTATAATGACGATCCTTGTGCGTCCCTTATATTTTTACTATACGGTTTTATATCCCTAAAATTCATTCTAATTAATTTGTATGCTTCGTCTGTCTTTCCTATTTCCATCTTAGTTTGTACTTCTTTGCACTTTTCATCAATCCATTGTTCTTTAGCTTTCCTGCATTTTCGAATAATTTCCCATTTTATGGCTTTGTATCTCTGTTTTCCTGTTTCGTCTGATTTATTTTTGTATTTTCGTCTTTCTTCTATTAAATTCACGATATCCTTTGTTATCCATGGTTTCTTATTTTCTTTTTGTGTATACCCCAAAATATCTCTGGCCGCCATGTCTAGGCTGGATTTAATGTTATTCCATTCTGTTTCTACTTCCTTAGTTTCAGATATTTTCGCGATACCATTCAGCAATTCATTTGACTTTTTTTCGAATCTTACTTGAATATCTTTGTCTTTTAGTTTCTCTAAGTCCAAGTGCCTTTTCCATTCCTCTTTTCAGATTTTTAAATTTAAGTGCGGCCTTCATAATTACGATGTTGTGGTCAGTATCTATATCTGCTTCTGGGTAGCTTCTACAGTCTTTTACTTGATTCCTAAACCGTTGTCTAACAAGAATGTAATCTATTTGATATCGTCCTATATCTCCTGGCATCTTCCACGTATATCGTCTTCAAGCATGATGTTGAAATAATGTGTTTGTGATGATTAAATTGTTCTTGTCGCAAAATTCTACCAGCCTATTTCCCCTGTCGTTTCTCGTGCCTAAACCAAATAAACCTACTACCGCTCCTTCCCTACCCTCACCTACCACAGCATTAAAATCCCCCGTAATTATTAAATTTTCATGTCCTTTTACGTATCTTAATATGTCTTCAATATCTTTGTAGATGGCTTCTACCTCTTCGTCACTGTAGCTAGAGGTGGGCATGTATACTTGTATTATTACTGTGTTTACCGGTTTAGATTCTAATCTAACCATGAGTACTCTTTCGTTCTTTTGTAAGTAATTTTCCACACAGTGTCCTATCTTTTTCCGCATAACTATCCCCACACCCAAATTTCCACCCTCTGCTCCTGTATGAACTACCCTGAAGTCTCCACTCCAAAAATCCCCCGCCTCTGGCCACCGAACTGATCCCTACTATGTCTAGTGATAACCTATTCATTTCGATTTTTAGGTTCTCTAGCTTACCTACTTGCTTCATACTTCTAACATTCCACGCTCCGACTCGCAGAATGTTTCCGACTCTTATTTTAACTTTCCGATCGCATCCTCCGAAGTAGTCCCTCCCGGAGATCCGAATGGGGACTATTTTAACTCCGGAATCTTTTACCCCAGAGAATGCCATCATTTTATTATAATTTAGGTACGCTGTGTACTTGGGAGATAATGTGGTGGTTTCCCGTTGCCTTCCACATCGCGGTAGTGTGTCTTAGACTGCCATACCGACCCCTATGGTCTCTGCCAATCTAAGTACCGAAAGAGCCGCTGCCCTCTTTCGGGGACCTGTCTTAGTCTGGTTCCTCACTAACGACCCTACTACTTTGGTTGGACCTGTAGTTTGGCTCTTTAGCTCATTAGAACACGCAAGCCATTTCACCTGTTCTAGTAATTTAGAACTTCGGCAAGGTGCAGGTCCATTCGAAATGGACACGTTTATGCACCATTTAATTATTAATACCCCCGAAAAATAACAAAGAAATTCATACTTCTTTCACCAATATACGCCAAAACTGCCTACTTTTGTGTATTCATTTGTCGTTGTAAATTTTACTAATTGGTACAGTGATACTAACTTTATTACCTTGTATCTTTTTTTCTAAGTGCACTAACGTACATTCATTGTAGCACGTAAAGAACAAACTGTTTTTATCACAAAAATATTCGAGCAAACTGTTTAAATTATTTAATCAAAACCGGAAAACTAAAAAGCACTGTTTAACGCATTGAATCAAGTCGAAGATCTAAGAGAGCTTTATCATATTCCCCTGGGTATATATAGAGGTTAGCCTGTCTGTCGGTCGAGTCCTCAAAACGGACAATTCTAAAGAATTTCGCATGCTATGTTCCCATTCCGCAGCCCGGCATGCGATTTTTACGAATTTTGCACTCGCCCCAGTTAAATCTCAGAAATTTCGACACGGCACACAACGTCTGGAAATAACTAATTGAATTTTATACAGAAATGTTATTTTTACCTCTCAAATTTTGCCTTTTACTTTCAACCAATCGCAACCCTATGACGTTGCTCTACTCACGCCTTTTACTATATGTGCCTCGGTCTTGCGCATTTTATCTGTCTCTATCTACCCTGTTCTTATTAGTGCAAATTGATATTCCTTATTATCGATTATTTCTGTCCATGTGGACTATCTGGGTTAAATAACCCCGTATTGCGCCTTCCCGTAAATATTAAGCCACGGTTTCTCCAAGATTCTTTGTAACCATTAATTATCTGCAACATTTACGCAGAATGAGCCTTTTAAAAATACGCAGGTGTTCAAACATAATATTACTTCTCAGAGCTTTATTTCATGGTATTTTATTGGGTTTTTACAAGTTTTTATAGATATTGTCTGTTACTAACGGTTCAATTAACTCCAATTAAAATAATACTCTTTAGTTTTTAGTGAATCCTAATTAAATATTCAATTATTATCAGTACATTTTTGTTTAATACCGGTTACTTAAAATAGAGTTAATTAATATAAATTTTGCACATAATTTCTCTTTGTATCTTTACTAGGAATAATTAAATTACATGAAGAGTTTTCTAATACTGCTTCCTTTTATATAAAGCGTCTTATAAATAATTTAAATCTCTTATTTTTAATAAAACGAATGAATTTTTATGCTTCACGGTTTTTTAATAACGCGTACCTTTTCCCAAAGCTTCTACACGGTGATTAAAATTATTTGATGTGATTATTTAATTTTCTACCCTGGTCTAAATATGAGTATTTTCCCCCTATTTGAATACAAATAATTCCACTTATTTGAATTCAAATATAAAATATTTAAACCGCAAACAAAATTTACAAAAAAATGCCTATCTCTCTCTACCCTTATCTATCTAACACCTAACTTATCCAATCAAAAAAATTATTTACACCTGTCCTATATCCCTAACTTATTCCTAACTCTCACCTAATTCTCTAAACTGAAATTATCCCTAACTTCATCCTACTTATCCATCTAATCCTATATACATCCTATATACTTATCCTATTCCTAACTTTTAACTAATCTTCACTATACTTTACTTCTCCCTACCTAATCCTATATACCTATCCTATTCTTATTCTATTCCTAACTCCCCACTAATCTTATCTGAAATATCTATACTTAACCTATCTTATTTTCTTCCTACATTTACTCTTTATTCACATCCTAAACCTATTATCTCCCATATTTATCCTATACCTAGCTTTATTTTCTATACACACCTACTTCTACTCTTCTATCCTATTTAAATTTTACTCTATTATACACCTATTTCTCCTGTGGTGCTGGTTCTCCGGTATAAGGGAATAGTAGGTTGACGTGAAACCGTCCCCTCTCATTTCCCGTACCTACTTCCCTTAATAAATATGTGCACTCCCCTACTACTTCACCTATCTCAAAAGGTCTCTCATATGGCAAGTGTAGTTTAGCACATGTCATCCTATCTCTCTTCCCTACTCTCAAGCTTTTTACTACTACCTGGTCTCCCACTTTAAATTTTACCCTCTTTCTAATTCTTGCGTTCATCTTCCTTGTATATTTTTCAGCTGTCTTCCTTAACCTCTCCCTCACATCTACCAAAAGTTGTTGAAATTCATCGTCCCTAGGCACAATTTGCCATGGTCTTTCGGGATACTGTTGCTTGATCAGCATAATGGGACTGGTTTCGGTCACGGTACTAGGAGTTTCATTGATAAAAGATTCAACCTTGGACAAATTGTCCTCCCATAAACGATGATTCCTATGTGAAGCCAAACGCAAGAACTTAACCGTCTCTTGAATATATCGCTCAGCTGGATTAGCTTGAGGATGCCTTATGCTACAAAACACCACTTTAATGTTTTGCCTCTCCCAATAATCCCTAAATCTTTGATTATTAAAATATGTAGCATTGTCTGCTAATACTCGTTTAAAAGTTCCTACTTCCCTACAAAATTGTTCCAATTTCTTGTTTGTTTCGACTGTGTTCCAATCCCGAGTGGGATATAATTTGGTAAATTTCGAAAACACATCAGTCACAATCAGCACATGTTTGTGTCCCTTTGTACTTCTGACTAGATTACTCAAATAGTCAATAGCAACTAAGTCCAGGGGATTTTGTACGTGTATACTTTGTACCACATCTTGACTCGTACTATTTTTGTACTTTCCTAAAGTACATAAGTGACAAGTGTTGATGACTGACTTTACTAACCCTAAGTCTTTAGTTGAAAGAAACGTTTCCCTAAAAATTAACCATGTCTTTCGGATCCCTATATGACCATATCTTAAATGCAGATCTTTGATAATTAATTTTGCTTGTACCCTATCCACTACATACACTTCCAAGTCTTGAATTTTTTACACAAAATCCATTTATCATATGGAAGTTTTAAATCCCGGTTCGTTTTCTAACTTCGTTCTAATAATCTGTAACTCCTCACTCTGCCTCTGGTTCCTCAAGATCTCCTCTTCTCCATATACTGAATCGTTTTGTAGTAGACTGTTCATGGCAATCATGATGTCACACGGTTTTTTGTTATCCTTGTCTCGGTTTCTACTAAACGCGTCTGCTATAAAATTGTTTTCTCCCTTAATATATTTAATCTCAAAGTCAAACTCCTGTAGTAACAACCCCCATCGATATACTCGATTGTTAGAAAATCTTGTATTCATCAACGTACACAACGCCGAATGATCCGTTTCGATTACAAAATGTCTTCCAATCAAAAAAAATTTTAGCTTTGTAACCCCAAACACCACTGCAGCCATCTCCTTTTCACTAATCGTGTAATTTACCTCATGCGGCTTCAGTGTGCGTGAAACAAAAGATATGGGCACCTCTTCCCTCTCTTGTACTTGGTACAACTCTGCTGCTAACGCACTATCCGATGTATCCGTCCTCAGTACGAAACCTACATCAAATCTGGGATGCCTCAAAATTAGTTGGTCGTGAAATTGTTCCAACAGTGTTAGATATGCTGCCTCTTGACTTTCCGTCCAACTCCATCTTACTCCCTTCTTCAGAAGTTTAAACAATGGACTCGCTTTTTCAGCAAATCCCGGTACAAACTTTTTATTAAAGTTAAGGACCCCCAAAAAAGCTCTTAATTTCCTAATGTTATTAGGTCTCGGATATGTCAAAAGTTCGGACAATCTTTCTTTATCGATACACATACCTTTAGTGTTCACCACATACCACAGAAATTTAACAGTTTTGAAAAAATTCACATTTTCTATATTCAGCCTCAATCCTGCTAATTTAAGCTCTAATAATATCCGTTCTAAATGAGAGTAATGTTGTTCCTCAGTTTCACTAAAATTAAAATATCATCCACACAGTGTATGCAGAATTGCTCATATGCTCCTAAAATTGCTTGCATTGCCTTAATTAATGCTGCACTTGACGTTGACAAACCATACGGTACTACCTTAAAATTATAGATTTTTCCCTCTACGGAAAATCCTGTGTACCTTCTAGAATCTTTGTGTAATGGAATCAGCCAGAATGAATTCCTTAAATCTAATTTACTAAAAATAAACTTGCCACTTAATCTCGTTAAAAGTGTGTCCATGGATGGTGTACAATGGAATTGCGGTTTGGTCCGTTGATTAATTTTTCGTGCATCTAAACATAAACGAATGCTATCATCCTTTTTCTTAACTACCACCAACGGATTTATGAAATGAGTGTTTGATACCTCTATTATGCCATCTTCCAACATTTTATTTAATTCTGCCTTCACCTGCTCCCGATATGCTGCTGGAATTGGATAAACCTTTGCGTTGAACGGTTCTGAATTATCCACTTCCAATTTGTGCTCATAGCCTAACGCTGTGCTTGCTTCTACCCCCACTAATTCTGCATGTTTTTGTAATAAAGCTTGAACCTCTACTCTCCTATCCTCTGGACATCTTATTGTGTTGATCTGTTTACCTTCATCATCCTCTACCTCTACTACATTAATACTCAACCCCGTGTCATCCTCTGTGACATCATAACTGCCCTTCCATGGCACTACCCTATCATTAATCCTTATTACCTTCCGTTCCATATCTATCAAAACCCCTAACTTCATCATACAGCCAACACCTAAAATGCTCTGAAACTTCAGTCCAGGTACAATTACAAACTCCTGTTCACAGCTTAAATCTCCTATATCTATCCTAAGCACCACAACACTATTTACTACAGCAAACTTCTTTTTATTTGGAGCTACTAAATGGCTACGCTTTATAGGCATAATTCTATCACAAACCTTATCCCTAATTTTGCTGACGAATTCCTCCGATATTAAACTCGCCTCTGCCCCTGTATCAAGTAATACTTCTACATTATTCTCAAAAATTTCTAAATTAATAATTGGCAAACATAATTTTTCCTCAGTTTCTGGCTCTACTTCCTCCTCAATTTTGAAAAATTCACGTGGATGTTCATATACATTTACACTGAAATCTAGTGGTCTGTCGCGTTCTAAAAATCCTGTCCAGGTCTGTTTTCCCTACTTGGTCCTGGTCTAGCCGTCACCTCAGCGTATGTCCTAGGCGTTTCCACTCGTTCCGTGTCTGTATTAGCAGTCCCCCTCATGTCCGGTGAACTATTTCTTCTGGTAGGTTCCGGTCTCGGTGCAGGTCCCCTTCCTAAACTATTACTTCTAACGTACGGTCGTCGCTGTTCCCAATTCTGTCGCTGGTATCCGTAACTATTCCCCCGTCTAGCATAGTTGTCCCGTCTATTGTCAAACCTAACTGTGTTGATCTGTCTTTCCCTATTATCCGAGGTCGTCCACTACTTACGTCGTCGTACCTCTGCAGGTATTCTAAAACATTTCTCTGTCCACTATGTTCTGTAGTGCTACGTGTTGTCTTACTTCTACCTCGAAGTGTCGTGATAAATACTTAATAATTTGTCGGTCCGTCAGTGGTGGGTTCAGTTGCTTTGCTATGCTATACTTGCGTATAGCATATTGCTCCCTACTTCCTGAAAATTCTCCCTTAAATTTCCCGGTGATTAAGTCGTCTCGTACCTGGTCTTGTCTGTGGTCACTCCAGTAGTGCTTTAAAAATCTGTCTTCAAACTCCGTGTAGGTGTCTATGTCCTGTACTACTAAATTGTACCATGCTTCCGCGTTGTCTTTCAATAAAGTTTTTATCGTATTCAGTTTAGTCTGTTCGTCAAATAAATTTCCCACTAGATTTCTTACACTATTAATAAAAATTTGTGGATTTACCCTGTTATCGCCATAAAACTTCATGTGTTGGTCCAATGATACTCCACCTGTAGAAAATCTGGGACCATACCCCGTTAAATTTGACATGTTGTATTTAATACTACTAACTTCGCGTTCTACCCGGCCTAACTGATCCCTACATGAGTCCGTTACTTCAGTCATTTTTACATTTATTTCTTCTTCACAAAAAATGCGTACTTCGGACCTTAAATGTCCCATTTCCTGTCGAAGACCTGTATTATCACGCTCATTCTTTTCAACCCTATTTTCAACCTCCCCCATTTTCACGGTAAGACTATTTTTAAATTCTGTAAATTCTTTAGTCGACTGCTCAATTTTCCCGCTTATCTGCTCTAATTTTTGGTTGGACACCTCCCTAGCTCTATTAGATTCATCGCTTAGCAGTTCTAATTTTCTGTTGGACTCCTCCCTAGCTCTATTAGCTTCATCGCTTAGCTGTTCTAATTTTCTATTGGATTCTTCGTTCATCCTCTCTAGCATTCTCATTATCATCTCGTTTCCTTGATCCCTGATTCCGTCCTCGACTGATCTCTACTGCCTCCAGCTTCTTCCATTTTCGAATTTTTCCCACACAATGCACTATCGTCACTTCCAATTTCCACTCCTTGACTCCTTAACCACTCCTTTCTCTGCATACGTTCTAATCACTCTCACACACTCTAAAATACTCTTAAATTTATACACACACAGAAACTCTCTCTCTCAGATCGCCAGTTTCCTGGAATAAAATCACAAAAATTTTATTTGGAACTCGAGCCTCACTTTTGGGTCGCCAAGAATGCTGTGAAACCTACAAAATCCGTGAACTACGCTTTTCGAATCGAGCCTCACGAATTGGGCGTCAAGAATGCTGTGAAACCACCAAAAAGCTATTCATTACCTTAACTGTGTTGCACTCGTAGCTTCAATGTACATCGTCCCTTTGTTAATTACACCATTCCAACTGGGTTATATTTACGGCTTCTGATTCTCTACGCTTTTAAAATTTTCTCCATCACCATTTATTTAAAGTTGTTTCTGGGCTTTTCCGGAACTCATCTGTGTATATCTGAACCTTGTTTTGTGGATCCAGACACGTTTATGCACCATTTAATTATTAATACCCCCGAAAAATAACAAAGAAATTCATACTTCTTTCACCAATATACGCCAAAACTGCCTACTTTTGTGTATTTATTTGTCGTTGTAAATTTTACTAATTGGTACAGTGATACTAACTTTATTACCTTGTATCTTTTTTTCTAAGTGCACTAACGTACATTCATTGTAGCACGTAAAGAACAAACTGTTTTTTATCACAAAATATTCGAGCAAACTGTTTAAATTATTTAATCAAAACCGGAAAACTAAAAGCACTGTTTAACGCATTGAATCAAGTCGAAGATCTAAGAGAGCTTGTTCATATTCCCCTGGGTATATATAGAGGTTAGCCTGTCTGTCGGTCGAGTCCTCAAAACGGACAATTCTAAAGAATTTCGCATGCTATGTTCCCATTCCGCAGCCCGGCATGCGATTTTTACGAATTTTGCACTCGCCCCAGTTAAATCTCAGAAATTTCGACACGGCACGCAACGTCTGGAAATAACTAATTGAATTTTATACAGAAATGTTATTTTACCTCTCAAATTTTGCCTTTACTTTCAACCAATCGCAACCCTATGACGTTGCTCTACTCACGCCTTTTACTATATGTGCCTCGGTCTTGCGCATTTTATCTGTCTCTATCTACCCTGTTCTTATTAGTGCAAATTGATATTCCTTATTATCGATTATTTCTGTCCATGTGGACTATCTGGGTTAAATAACCCCGTATTGCGCCTTCCCGTGAATATTAAGCCACGGTTTCTTCAAGATTCTTTGTAACCATTAATTATCTGCAACATTTACGCAGAATGAGCCTTTTAAAAATACGCAGGTGTTCAAACATAATATTACTTCTCAGAGCTTTATTTCATGGTATTTTATTGGGTTTTACAAGTTTTATAGATATTGTCTGTTACTAACGGTTCAATTAACTCCAATTAAAATAATACCCTTTAGTTTTTAGTGAATCCTAATTAAATATTCAATTATTATCAGTACATTTTTGTTTAATACCGGTTACTTAAAATAGAGTTAATTAATATAAATTTTGCACATAATTTCTCTTTGTTTCTTTACTAGGAATAATTAAATTACATGTAGAGTTTTCTAATACTGCTTCCTTTTATATAAAGCGTCTTATAAATAATTTAAATCTCTTATTTTTAATAAAACGAATGAATTTTTATGCTTCACGGTTTTTAATAACGCGTACCTTTTCCCAAAGCTTCTACACGGTGATTAAAATTATTTGATGTAATTATTTAATTTTCTACCCTGGTCTAAATATGAGTAATATATATATATATATATATATATATATATTTTTTAGAGGATGCTTTTCTTATGTTATAAGTCAAAACATTAATACAAAATGTTACATTATTTATTCTGCCATATTCTCACTCGACCATACGTACGTTTTGGCTATTTGAGTTTTTTCAATGGTTCAGTCATTCCTATACATTAATTTACTAATATACTAACCTACCCTCATATAATTTTGTCACTTACCTTAAACTATTCTATCCATTATAGACTTAACAACTAAATAAACTAAACATATTTGTATATGAGTCAATGTCAATTAAAAGTATGTCATAAAATCCTTAATCTATCTTATTGTAGAATGTGTATATGTGACCGCATGTACTGCACTAATACAATATTATATTTATTATTATCTATTAATATATTACTATCACCCTAGTAAACCTGATCATCTGCTCTAAATTTATATATTTATACACAATATTTCTCAATTTTAGCTTTTATATGTTATGTATTTTGGTTTTATTTTTTTATTCATTTAATTAAATTATAATAGATTTTACTCAAATTTTTATATGTTTTATCATTAATGGCTGTGGAATTTAATGTTATAAAAGTCATCTCATATAAATCTCTATTTTTTTGGTTTGATTCAATTTCGAATATATTTGTTTTCTCATAATTCATTTTGTGTTTATTTTGCGTTTCACGTTTAGTTACGGCGGTTCCATTGCTTTGATCATATTTGTGCATTCCATGCTCTTGTGGAAAACAATTACCTTAAACACTTTATAGACGCAATCTTCAAAAAACAAATAAATAAATACTACAAGATAACAGCAAATAAAGACGAAAACAAAAAAAAATTACAAAACGTATATCACTTAACCATATATTTATGGGTTATCTGAGAATATTCAAAAACTAGTTCTAAAATACAATATAGATACCACTCATAAAATTATTAACCTAAATAAAAATTTATATACTAAAATAATAGATAAAATACCTAAAAATAAAGAAATCCATGCGGTATCTAAGATCTCATGCTAAGATGGATGTGATGTATATACATTGACCAGAACATCCAGCATCTTGAGAAACGTGTAGAGAACTACTTACGAAAGAACGAAAAAGTATTGATGGTTAGATTAGAATCTAAACCGGTAAATACAGTATTAATTCAAGTAAGGAAGTGGTAGAGACGATCTACAATGATATCAAAGACATATTAAGATACGTAAAAGGACATGAAAATATAATAATTACGTGGGACTTTAATGCAGTGGTAAGTGAGGGTAGGGCAGGAGCGGTAGTAGGTCTACTTGATTTAGGCACGAGAAATGACAGGGAAAATAGACCGGAAAAATTTTGCGACAAGAACAATTTAACTATTACAAACACATTATTTCAACATCATGCTAGAAGACGATACACGTAGAAGATGACAGGAGATATAGGACGATATCAAATAGATTACATTCTTGTTAGACAGCGATTTAGGAATCAAATAAAAGTCTGTAGAAGCTACCTAGAAGCAGATATAGACACTGACCATAACATCGTAATTATGTACGCCGCTCTTAAATTTAAAAATTTAAAAAAAAAACACAAAGGGCACTTTGACTTTGAGAAACTAAGAGATAAAGTAATCCAAGAACGATTTGAAAAAATGTCAAATGAATTGCTGAAAGATACGGGAAAATTTCTTATATTGAGGAAGAAGAAACAGAGAATGGAATAACATTAAAAGCAGCTTAAACATGGCGGCCAGACATATTCTGGGGTATACACAAAAAGAAAATAAGAAACCATGGATAACAAAGAATATCCTGAATCTAATAAAAGAAAGATGAAAATACAAAAATAGATCAAATAAAACAGGAAAACAGAGATACAAAGCCATAAAACGGGAAATTATTCGCAAATGCAGGAAAGCTAAAAAACAATGGATTGATGAAAAGTGCAAAGAGCTACAAACTAAGATGGAAATTGGAATTTTAGGGATATATAGCCGTATAGCAAAAATATAAGGATCGCGAGAGGAAGCGTCATTATAGAAAATGTAGAAAAAATTGATAGATTGCAAGAATTTATGGGGAATTTAAATGCAGAAGAGGAACAGCATTAGAACAGGAATCAGACATAAAAAAAGATGGTTTGGGCTATCCTATACTTAGAGATGAGTTTGAATTAGCATTAAAGGGTCTGAAAATGGTAAGGCACCTGCCACAGATAAGGTACTTGCAGAAACTTTAAAAGCCGCTGGACAAGCAGTAACAGAACGTCTCTTCCAACTTGTAAGCTATATGTATGAGATACGCGAGATACCCTAAGATTTTAAAGGTAACATCATTATAACTATACCAAAAAAAGAGACGCTGATAGATGTGAAAATTTTCGAACATTAAGTTAGGCAGCAAACGTCAAAAATATTAACTAGAATTGTACAAAAAAGGATGGAAAAACCAGCTGAAGAAATACTAGGAGAAGATCAATTTAGGTTTAGGCGAATCAGGAGAACACGGAAGGCTATTTCAGCTCTTGGGGTGATAATGGAGAAAACAATAGAAAAAGGGGAAATAGTGTATATAGGGTTTGTTGATCTGGAAAAAGCATTCGACAATGTAAAATGCGGTAGTAGAATTAAAGCAGGAACGTACAAAAGTAAATATTATAAAAGGGATGAAACAGGAATGCACCCTATCCTCATTAATTTTTAACTTGTTCATCGAAGAGGCAATGAATACTGTCAAATGCAAGGAGACATTTGGAATTATTATGCAGGGGCAAAAGATTTATATGCTTATACGTGCAGATGAAATAGCGATATTAGCATCTAGCAAGGAAGAGTTAGAAGCTGCTCTTAATGAAATGTAAACAGTTCTAACAGAAAAATTACGGTATGAAAATTAACAAAAATATAACTAAGGTACTAGTATGCAAAGAAGGGGAAAATAAATTAAAAACAAGAATACAAATAGGTAACGAGAACGTACAAAAGGTTAAGGATTTCTGCTACTTAGGAAGCCAAATAACGCAAGATGGGAAGAGTGCAAATGATATAAAACAAAGATTAGCACATGGTCGTGCTACATTTAGCAAGAAAAAGTAACTACTGTGTTTAAGGACAACAAACATAGAAACAAGGAAAATATTGCTTAAAACATATGTATGGAGCACAGCACTGTACGGTTCTAAAACCTGGACAGCAGAAGAGGCGGACAGGAAAAAGATTGAAGCTTTTGAAATGTGGTGCTACAGACGTATGATGAAGATATCATGGACAGACAAAGTTAAGAACAAAAAGGTACTAGAAATGGTAGGGGAAGAAAGAAGTATGTGGAAAACAGTAAAAAATAGGAGAAATAGGACGATAGGCCACATACTAAAGTATGAAGGAATAGTGCGGTGGAATACACTAGAAGCAGAGATAAGAAAAAAGTACGCGTCCAACCAATTCCAAAATGGAAAACCTAATGACGAAAAGAATGACTGTACTTAAACCTGATGATTACCATTAGCAGCTACAGGTATTGGTTTTGCAATACTCTTAACTAATGTTAATTGTGCAAAAGGTTTTACTGAAAAACTATTAATTCGGCAAATTTCTAAATGTTGGGGGATCCTTGCCAGCCACAGGCTGCTTAACCCTCTTCAAAATATTACTGAATCTTGGTGAAATAAGGTATATGATTAGGAAACAACAGAAGGGGAACCTAGCTGTAACTAGGCTGTAGGAATTTCAGGAAACGGAGTAGGCTAGCTCAGAACATGAACAAGCGAAAGTACGCGTCCAACCAGTTTCAAGACAGAAAACCTAATGACGAAAAAAATAATTGCACTTAAATCTGATGATTATTATAGACAATTACAGGTGTTTGTTTTAAAATATTTTCAGCTAATGTTGATTGTGCATAAGGATATATTGGAAAACTATTAGTTCGACAAATGTTCAAGTGCTGGAAAAATCTTGGTAGCCGCGGGCTGCTTAACTCTTTTCACAACTACTGAATGTCGCAGAAATAGGGTATATAATTGTAAAACAACAGAAGGTAACCGAACTGCATCTAACAAGCAAGAACAGTGCCTATGATGAAAGACAACAAACTGAACATCGGGGAAACATATATATATATATATATATATATATATACATACATATATATATATATATATATATATATATATATATGTGTGTGTTATGTAGTATAACGACCTTGCTGATTTGAATATATTGAATGATATTAGCAGGTTGTAGGTCAGCTGGTTATTTAAGCGTACTCTTTATTATATTCTTAGCTTTCGGTTTATTTCAAACCTTTATCAAAGAAACTACAAAAACGTCATTATGGGCATCAAGCAATATACAATAGGTACTTACTAAATTGAGGTTGAATGCACATCAATATCATTGAACTATATAAAACTTAAAGTATACATCGAATTTTAAAATTGAACAATAAAACATTTAAAACTGTAAACTATAAACTATTTGCCTTGTTAACATGTATACTGTAAATAACCTTCAACGATAATTCCTTTATAATTTTGACAATTGTATTTAAACCTGTCTTGATAGAGTGTGGGTGTGTTGAATGCGCATGGATGTGCGTGGGTATGTGTGAACGTGTGTGTGTGTGTGTGTGTGTGTGTGTGTGTGTGTGTGTGTGTGTGTGTGTGCGCGCACGTACGAGTTCCTGTGTTATGCTATTGGTCTAATTAAGTTTGTTCTAGGTTTGAAATTAAGTAGATAGGTGTATATACAGCTTAGTTGATCTATATCTGTCCTTTTATTTATGGTATCCGTGTTTTTAAATATGTGACACATTTCCAAAAATTCCCTTTTTATCGCTTACCTTCCATTTGTAGTATTTTAGGGTTATCCCAGTCTATTTTATGTTTGCTGTTATTTGCGTGTGTGGTCAATGCACAGGCATTGGGTTTAATCCGCATGTCGCTTTTGTGTTGTGTGATGCGTTGTTTTAAATATTGAGAGCTTTGACCAATGTATTTTAAATTGCAGTCTAAACAAGTAATTTTATAAATGACATTTTTTTGTTGTAATGGTGGTGTTTTATCTTTTAATTTTGAAAAAAGGGCATTTAAAGTCCAAACGTTCTTTTTTGCAATTTTTATGTTGTATTTTTTTATTACATTTTCTAATTTTGGGGTTAAATTTTCAATATGTGGAATGTTCCGTATTTCTGGATATCTACAACGTGATCAACATAGTTGTTTGGGGGTACATTAGTAAGTACTTATTGTATATTGCTTGATGCCCATAATGACGTTTTTGTAGTTTCTTTGATAAAGGTTTGAAATAAACCGAAAGCTAAGAATATAGTAAAGAGTACGCTTAAATAACCAGCTGAGCTACAACCTGCTAATATCATATATATATATATATATATATATATATATATATATATATTGCTAGGTTCGTCCTCGGTTCTACTTTGCGTTTCTACATCCTATACTTTTATATATATATATATATATATATATATATATATATATAAAATGTTCAAAAATAATTTTCCTTACCCGTTGATTTTCTGCTTCAAGAATCATCAGCAGCTTCCCTGGCTAGCTCAGCTGTGCTTCTTTCTCGGATACTTAAATTTACAATCATTCTTCCTTCCCACTCGCACACCATTCAATAAAATTGCCAAATAATACAACATTCATACAATCTTTCATTTGCCGTTACTTACAGACAAATTATTCACTGGTATAAACAGTTTGGTAACACTAATTACAACTCAATAAGTGATATGTTTTAAACTCCTCGTTTTAAATTATTATTTGCAAACATATTTAATACAATATGAGTAGATGGGCCCCAAATAATACCCTGAATTTATTGCACACTGGAGTATGGTGAGCTTATAATAACCCAGTTTATTAATGTATGCCTTTTACCTTGCATAAAATTAATACAAAACTAATAGACCCGTGTACCCTTAACAATCCAATTTATATTCATAATAAAATTTAGTAAGTTTTACATACACCCTTTTTCAATATTTTAAATAACTCCAATAATTGTCCAGCACACATATCTTTTCCGATACGTCATATATCCACCAATAACCCCAATATTTACTCAAATAATATAAAAGTTTATCAGATAACAGAAATTTTAAATAAGTTACCTGGAGAATGCTTCAGGCCTCCATCCTTTCGACGATGCTCACCAGAATTCCTTTGCTTCGTGACTATGCGCTTTGATACTCCACATATTCATAGCTGATAACCCCAATATTCGCCAAACGCATTGCTTCAATCACCATTCCATAACAGCATACAAACTCACGTATATTATACTTCTGTCTATTGATTTACTAGCTTGGCATGGTATTTGTTGGACCTCGGTTAATTTAATTCACTCGACACTACTCACGTTAATAACTATATGGCCTCAACTACCAAGTACTAGTGCTAGTACTACATTTACTGTATTATGAATATTTTTAATACTCACAAGAACTCTACTATAACGTCGGTCTATCGTTGTAACGTAGTATAAACGATGAGAATACAAAGAGAGCCCTCCTAATTCTCCCAGAGTATTTATATTTTTCAACATGCCACCTCTAGGACACACTTCACGCAAAAAACTTATTTTCAAATAACAATTCTGCAAATTTTGATATAACCAATTTAAAAATTCCTGAATTTTTTTTCGTGGACGTGCCGTATGTATACGAAATCACTCCCACTTGTCGCGTGTTCGTACGTTTCAAAACTGTCCGTTCCTAACAAATGATACTATTCTGTGTCGTCATAAAACCCCGCCTGTACTATTTTTATCTTTCTCTTATGCATATTTGCTGTCGCGTTCCAAACCCCTCTTGAGTTGTAGAAAATAGATATTGCTGACAGCTTCTCATTACCCCACGTGGATTAGTACGTGCGTTTTGAATACCAATGCTTTTATATCCGTCTCCATCTGTAGCATATTACCGATCGTGCATCTCCCCTTCTCTTTAGGAACTTTGTTAGCTTGTTATTCTAAGCAATTGACGGTTGAAAACTATTTTTTATGAAAACTTGCTTTATTATGCTGATAATTTCGAAGAATGTAACCTTTTAAACATGCAGGTGTTCTTAATTATAGACCGTTTAAAACAACAATTCTTGGAGTCTTTATTTCACCGTATCCGATACAACTGACGTCTGTTTGTTACCAAGAAACCTTTTGCCTTGGGATTATTGATTTTCTTTACCCTGGTGTGTTTTCTAATGCTTTTACACGTGGAATTAAAATAAATTAAATTAATTATGCGTTTCTATTTGTTTTTAAAACTGGTTTTCTTTATGTACCTTTCACCTTTCAATCATTAATTATAAAAATACGTCAATAGTTGTCCGTTTAAATTAAATAAAGTAAATAAATTTTGCGCGTAAATAATTTGTTCGTTTCTCTATACAGGGTGGTTGAAATTGCATTGCTTACCCCAAATTTAACCCTTTGAACCCATAACATAATCCCCCTATTTCAATTCTAAGAAAACTCCCAATGTTTTCTTGAATTTAAATATCTTCCTACTTAATATCTAATCTTACATGCTATTTCTATGCACATATCTACTCACCTAACATTACCTATACCAATTTGTTCAACCTATCACTACTTATCTACATATTTCTATCTATTTCTACCTATCTCTACTTATTTCTATCTATCTACACCTATCTTTATTTATAACTAACTATTCCCACTTATCACTACCTGCTACCTAACTATTTCTATCTATTACTAACTCTTCACGCTCTCATTTCAGTCTATTTTCTCTTTTTATTTTACCCTTTCGTCATTTATTGACTCTTTATGTACCTCTCTTTTGTACTTTTCTATCTATCTTTACTTTCATACTCTTCTAGCTATCTTCTACTTATGTCCCTTTGTTATTTCTAACCTTACCTACTATCACTATCTATATCCTATCCTAACTATACATACTTAATGCTATATCTACATCTAACTATCTTCCCATATTTATCCTATACCTAATTTTATTTTTCTATATACACCTATCTTTATCCATCCCTTATTTATTCTATTCCTACTTCTACTTTTCTATATACCCCTATTCCTATCCCTATCTATTTAAATTCTACACTACCATTCACCGATCTCTATATTTTTATCTATTAACATGTCTCTTTATTTAAATCTGACTTTTTCTTGATCCTCCATGTCTTTCTTCTAACAATTCTAACACACTTCATCCCCATTTTTCCTTCTTCTATTTCTATACTTATCATTCCTGTTGCTTCTCATAAAATAAAATCATCTCTATTATCCTGACTCTTAAATATTTCTTCTTCAGTCCCTATACTTGTCTGTTTCTCATTTACTATAATTTCCTTTTCTGCGGACAAACCAAACGATATTATCTCTACATCTTCATTTTTTCCTTCTAAAGAAAACTCTTCATCTCTTCTAGACCTTTCATGTACAATATTCACCTCGTAAAAATCTCCTAAATTCAAATTACCAAAATTATCTTTGCCTCTTAACTCACTTATGTCTACTTTTGCCTTTTGTGTGTCACATAATGCTGTTTTCGCTTCTACCTTTATTATTTCTGACTCGCTATGCTCTAACAATGTTGCACTCGACTTTATCTCTATTTGTTCAGCCCCTTCGTTGACTACCAATTGTACCTCATCTAACTTTTCCTCATTATATTCACCTGAGTCGATCTCTTTCACCTCTTCCTTATCTACCTCCATAACATTAACACATAACCCCATGTCATCCTCTGTGACATCATAACTTGCCTTCCAGGGCAATATCCTATATGCAATCCTAACTATTTTTCTCTCCATATCTATTATAACACCTAACTTCATCATACAATCGACCCCTAATATCCCTTTAAACTTTAACCCAAATACAATTATAAATTCCTGTTCACAGCTAACTGAACCTAACTCTACTTATAAAATAACTACGCCATTCACAACAGCAAATCGCTTTTTATTCGACGCAACCAGGTAACTTCTTTTTATTGGCATTATCCTGCCACACACTTTATCCTAAATTTCATTGACGAATTCCTCCAATACTAAACTCGCCTCAGCTTCTGAATCTAATAGTGCTTCTAAATTTTTTTCAAAAATTTTAATATCAATTATGGGCAAACAAAATTTTTCTATTATTTCTGGCTCAACTTCTTCCTCTATTTTTAAAAATTCCCTTGGATGTTCATACTTGTACACATTGATGTCTAGTGGTTTGTCCTTGTCTAAAAATCCTGTCCCGGTCTGGTCTCTCTACTCGGTCCCGGTCTCGCTACTACCTCCGCATATGTCCGTTGTGTGTCTACCCGGTTAGTATTCTAGTTTTCCCTAGTGTTCGTCGTTGTTCCCTTCATGTCTGGTGAACTGTTTTGTCTTGTCATGCTTGGTCTTGGAGCAGGTCCCCTACCTACACTGTTGCTCCTGAAAGACGTCCGTCTAGGTTCCCAATTTTGTCTATTGTATGTAAAATTGGTCCCCCGTTTTGCGTAGTTGTCCCGTCTTTGATCGAATCTAACTGTATTTACCTGTCGTTCTCTATTTTCACGAGGTCGTCCACTATTCACGTCATCATACTTTTGCAGGTACTCTAAAAACATCTCCCTGTCTACAATGTTTTGCAACGCTACATGTTGCCTCACCTCAACCTCGAAATGTTGTGATAAATACTTAATTATCTGTCTGTCGGTCAGTGGTGGATTTAGTTGCTTGGCTATGCTATACTTTTGTATAGTATATTGCTCCCTACTTCCTGCAAACTCCCCTTTAAATTTTCCTGTGATAAGATCGTCTCGTACCTGGTCCTATCGGTGGTCAGTCCAGTAATGTTTAAGAAATCTGTCCTCAAAGTCATTGTACGTGTCAATTTCCTGTCCGATTAAATTGTACCAAGCTTCAGCATGGTCTTTTAGTAACGCTTTAACAACATTCAGTTTCGCCTGTTCGTCATACAAATTATTAACTAAACCTCAAATGTTATTGATAAATATCTGAGAGTTTACCCTGCTATCCCCATAAAATTTCATTTGTTGATCCAGCGACATACTACCTGTTACAAATCTTGGACCATCCCCCATCAAAGTTGCTACATTTTGTTTAATTCCGGTCACTTCGCTCTCGACCCTACCTAACTGATCCTTACATAAGTCCGTTACCTCCGTCATTTTAACGTTAATTTCGTCCTCACAGAAAATCCTCACTTCTGTCCGTAATTGTCCCATTTCCTAATTTAAATCTCTGATATCACGCTCATTTTTATCTACCCTATTTTCTACTTTCCCCATTTTTATCGTTAAACTACTTTTAAAATCTGAAAATTCTCTCGTTAATTTGTCAATTTTTTCGCTTAAGGTTTCATTCATCTGCTCCACTCTTTTTTTTTATTCTTCGCCCATTTCTCCATCTCCTCAAACTTCCTGTTAGATTCTTCCCTACTAAATCTCATTTTCTCTAACATTCTCATCATCAATTCATTCCCAGTTTCTCTGATTCTGTCCTCGACTAATCCCTACTACCTCCAGCTTCCTCCATTTTTTCTGCTTTATCAAATAGGGCACTATCGTCACTTCCAATTTCCACTCCTTGACTTCTTAACCAGTCCTTTCTCTGCATACGTTCAAATCACCCCCACACACACTCAAAATTTATTAATAAATTTATACAAAACAGACTCTCTTTCTCAGATATCCAGTTTCCTAGAATAAAATTGCTTAAATCTTATTTGGAGCCCAAGCCTCATGTTCGGGTCGCCATAAGATTGCTGTGGTCGTGGACTTATGGGTTTGACATCGCTAATGTCATTAACTGACGTTGCCGTATGTATACGAAATCGCTCCCACTTGTCGCGTGTTCGTACGTTTTAAAACTGTCCGTTCCTAACCAATAATACTATTCTGTGTCGTCATGAAACCCCGCCTATACTATTTTTATCTCTGTCTTATGCATATTTGCTGTCGCGTTCCAAATCCCACTTGAGTTGTAGAAATTTGATATTGCTGACAGCTTCTCATCACCCCACGTCGATTAGTACGTGCGTTTTAAATACCAATGCTTTTATATCCGTCTCTATCTGTAACATATTACCGATCGTGCATCTCCCTGCTTTTAACAACTTTGTTAGATTGTTATTCGAAGCAACTGACGGTTGAAAACTATTTTCTATAAAGACCTGCTTTATTATGCTGATAATTTCGAAGAATGTAACCTTTTAAACATTCAGGTGTTCTTAATTATAGACCGTTTAAAACAACAATTTTTGGAGTCTATATTTTACCGTATCCGATACAACTGTCGTCTGTTTGTAAACCAAGAAACCTTTTGCCTTGGGATTATTGATTTTCTTTAACCGGGTGTGTTTTCTAATGCTTTTACACGTTGAATTAAAATAAATTAAATTAATTATGCGTTTCTATAACTGGTTTTCTTTATGTACTTTTTACCTTTCAATCATTAATTATAAAAATACGTCAGTACTTGTCTGTTTAAATTAAATAACTTAAATAAATTTTGCGCGTAAATAATTTGTTCGTTTCTCTATACAGGGTAGTTGAAATTGCATTGCTTACCTCAAATTTAACCTTTTGAATCCATAATAATATATATATATATATATATATATATATCGGCTAGCTCAGTCTAATTGACACAGAGTGCCTGACGACGTGACAATAAAGAATGTTTAACCCCCTTTATATCTAGCTCTTATCTGTTAGAATAATGAAAACGAAAGAAACCAAAATTTCTATAATAATTGAGAATATGTACACTTTGTATTGTAATAACTTTTTACTTTGATTTTGTATTCAAAAATTAACCCCTGAATGAAATATTGATATTTATCTGATTACACCAAAATCATATTCTTTTAAAACCAGCTAAAATGCCACTGTAATTTACTTGAAGCACTTTTGAACGTTCAAATAACCTTCTCTCTATTTGCATAAATTCTTAAATAATTTTTGATGACCCTTACAAATACTTCGATATAAATAATAGCAAATGTTAAAAATTGAAATACAGTCTTATGTTAATAAAGGATAATATATCTCTAATCTGCGTCTTTCCTGCATGTTTCTTAGAACTGTCTCTGTATGTGGATTGTTAGCACCCCTGGATTATTTCTAATTTGATTCTCTGGTACAGCTTCTCCCTGTCAATTTGATTCTTGGCGTAGTTGCTTCAACTCGTTGACCAGAATGATTAATTAAATTTGCGTGAATTATTTCCTTTGGTTTTATCTTAGATTTTCTTTAGCTTTATTTTAATTATTAGAATTACTTGTAGTTACTAGGAATTACTTGAAGTTCCTTAGAGTTACTTGGAGTTACTTGAAGCTCTAAATCTTTAAATATTAGAATTAAATTTAATTAATAATTTACCTTACGTTTTTGAAAGTAAACGGCCACTTCTGTTGTATTTATTGGCACTCGAATTTTTACTTTTAATTAACTAAATTATTTATTTTGACTAAGTTCACTTTGCGTAGTATTCTACTTTTAACCGACGTAGTGAGTGCCTTGGTCACAGAAATACTGGTTGTTTACGAAGTCCGCGTTATTTATAAAGATCCACCTGTTATTTGTCTTGTTAATTTTCCTTGCGTGTTTGTTGATTAAGGCGTTGCACTTTGCGCTATCATAGCAGGCCTTGGATTTTCTACAAATTTCCTGTCAAGACTCTTGTTAAATCGTTTATTTTGTATAGCATATTCCTCAGAAAATTCAAGTTTGTATTCCATTCTGTCCGTCCTCATATTTGTGTTTGCTGTTATTCAAAATTGTATCATGTTACCGAACGTTTGTTGTTTGTTATTTAAAAATACAAATATGTGGGATTTTATATGGGTTTACAAAGTTGCAGCTCACGTAGCCTCTTTTCCATTATGACGTATTTGAATGCGTTTATGCGTTAATATTTAAAATGAGATTATATTGTAGCTAGTATGCCAGGTTGTTTACCTTCACCGACTGCGTGTTTATTTTAATAAAACTCTTTGTGTTTAAAACGTCCTTTTTGCGTCTGTTTTTCAATCTTAGGCTTGTATATTCAATTTGAAACGTATTTTATGTACACCCTATTATTCTTGCTAAATTGGATCTGGCTATTAAAGCATGAGCTTCTTTTAATGAATTAAAATTAGTTACGATTTATATACAGTGTGCTCGCTATTGACTGTATGCAAAATTGTCGATTTACTCCCATTTAATGATGGAATTGTTTGGTTTTTTAAACGTTAATAATATTTACAGATATCTTACGACCTCTATGACTTATTATACCCTTAAATTACCTTCTTATCATAGCAATATGGATATATATTACTCATATTTAGACCAGGGTAGAAAATTAAATAATCACATCAAATAATTTTAATCACCGTGTATAAGGAATTTCATTAAATAATACGCGTTATTAAAACCATGAAGCATAAATAAACTCGGTTGTTTCAGTAAAAATAAGAAATTTAAATTATTTATAAGACGCTTTATATCAAAAGAAGCAGTATTGAAAAGCTCTGCGTGTAATGTAATTATTTCTAAACAAAGAGAAATTACGTGCAAAATTTATCTTAATTAACTCTATTTAAGTAACCGGTAGTAAAACAAAGTGTACATATAATAATTAATATTTAAGTTGTATTCGCTAAAAATGAAAAGGATAGAAATCAATTTTAATTGGAGTTAATTAAACCGTTAATAACATATAATACCTATAGAAACTTGTAAAAACCCAAGATTAAAATACCACGGATTAAAGCTCTGAGAATTAATATTATGTTGAACACCTGCGTAGTTTAAATAACACATTCGGCGTAAATTTTGCAGATAATTAATGTTTCAAAGAATCTTGGGGAAAACGTCGCATAATAGTTACGAGAATTGCTAAAGCTGGGTATTTCACACTCTATGTGGACTAAAATAATCGATAATAAAGAATATCAAGTTGTACCAATAAGAACACGGTAGAGAAGGAAAAAGAAAATGCGTCAAGCAAAGACACATATTGTAGAAGGCGGGATTCAAGCAACGTCACGGGGGTCACAATTGGTTAAAAATAGGATGCAAATATCAGAGGTAGAACAACAATTTCTGTACAAAATCAATTAGTTTTTCTCGGACATGCTTGCGTGCCGTGTGGAAATTTTTTGAGATTTGAATGGGGCGAGTGAAAATTCGTAAAAATCGACGCGTGAGCGGCAGACTGGGAACATGGCATGAGAAATTCTTTAGAATTACCCGTTTTGGGGAACAGACCGACAGACAGGCTTTTGCTATATATACCGAGATGAAGAAAACAAGCTCTCTTAGACTTTTGACGATTCGATGCGTTAAAAGCTCGTACATACGCGACTTGATTGAAGATGTTAAACCGTGCATTTTAGTTTGATTAAATAATTTAAAGTTTGCTAGTATATTTTAGTGATTCAAAATAGCTTGTTATTTACGTGCTAACATGAATGTACTTCAGTGCACTTAGATGCAAGGTAATAAAATTTAGTTTCACTGTACCAATTAGCAAAATTTACAACGACGAATGTATACACAAAAGTAGGCAGTTTTGGCGTATATATTGGTGACAGAAGCATGAATTTCTTTGCTATTTTCGGGGTGTTAATAATTAAATGGTTCAAATACGTGTCTGGATCCATGAATCAAGGGTCAGATAAACACAGATGAGTTCCGGAAAGGCCCAGAAACGACTTTGAATGGATGGTGATGGAGCAAATTTTAAAAGCGTAGAGAATCAGAAGCCGTAAATATAATCCTGTTGAATGGTGTGATTAACTAAAGAAACGATACTTTGAAGCTACGAGGACAGTAACCTTCAGGTAAATTATACTATTTTGTTTGACATTTTGTGTGTATTGAATGACTTTATAATTGATTTACTTTAAATGGACATTAGTGAAATTGTTCTAACCATAAAAGTTTAATTTTAAGATGAAATTTGCTTGTTTAAGTAAAAGGGTATTTTGTTTTGATGTTCGGGAATATGATGAAAATTTGGGTATGTCTTTGAGCTCAATTAGACAAACCTGGTTAATTAACGTAAAGGGTGGTAGATGCTCCCTTTATACTCAGACTCCGGTCTGCTTATATTGTTATATTAATTAGTAGGCATCCCACAAGGACTTTAATTTTGGATGCACAGTAAAATGATAATAAAATTAATCCTGAAATTCTTTTTAAAACTGAATTTTATGCTGAAATTTAATTTGAAAATTTAATGTATTCTGAATATTGATGTAAATAGAGTTAACGTTGATGTTTGTGGTAGGAATGTGTTGTTTAATTTTTATGAATGAGGAGGTTTATAACATTAGGTGAGCAGCCGAGGCGAAAAGCGTAGTTCAGAGGATAATATCGGAGGTTTCACAGCAAAATTTGACGCCCAATCTGTGGGGCTCGAATGTTTTTTTTTTAGGACCAGTTCCCGCATACAAAGGAGGTTTCACAGCATAATTTGGCGACCCAAAAGTGAGGCTCGAATTCCAAATAAAATTTTTGTTATTTTATTCCAGGAAACTGGCGATCTGAGAGAGAGAGTTTCTGTGTGTGTATAAATTTAAGAGTATTTTAGAGTGTGTGTGAGTGATTAGAACGTATGCAGAGAAAAGAGTGGTTAAGGAGTCAAGGAGTGGAAATTGGAAGTGACGATAGTGCATTGTGTGAGAAAAATTCTAAAATGGAAGAAGCTGGAGGCAGTAGAGATCAGTCGAGGACGGAATCAGGGGATCAAGGAAACGAGATGATATTGAGAATGTTAGAGAGGATGAGTGAAGAATCTAATAGAGCTAGGGAAGAATCGAATAGAGCGATGGAGGAGTCCAATAGAAAATTAGAACAGCTAAGCGATGAATCTAATAGAGCTAGGGAAGAATCGAGCAGGAAGTTAGAAGAGATTAGAGAAATGAGTGAGGAATCGAATCGTAAGTTTGAGCAAATTAGTCAGAAAATAGATAAGACGAATAAAGAAGTTTCAGAATTTAAAAATAGTCTTACCGTAAAGATGGGGGAAGTTGAAAATAGGGTTGATAAAAATGAGCGTGATATTACAGGTCTTCGACAGGAAATGGGACATTTAAGGTCCGAAGTACGCATTTTTTGTGAAGAAGAGATTAATGTAAAAATGACTGAAGTAACGGACTCATGTAGGGATCAGTTAGGCCGGGTAGAACGCGAAGTTAGTAGTATTAAATACAACATGTCAAATTTAACGGGGGATGGTCCCAGATTTTCTACAGGTGGAGTATCATTGGACCAACACTTGAAGTTTTATGGCGATAACAGGGTAAATCCACAAATTTTTATAAATAGTGTAAGAAATCTAGTGGGAAATTTATTTGACGAACAGACCAAACTAAATACGATAAAGGCTTTATTAAAGGACAACGCGGAAGCATGGTACAATTTGGTAGGGCAGGACATAGACACGTATCACGACTTTGAAGACAAATTTTTACAACATTACTGGAGTGATCACAAACAGGATCAGATTAGGGACGACTTGATTACAGGAAAATTTAAGGAGAGTTTGCAGGTTCTAGGGAGCAATATGCCATCCGCAAGTACAGTGTGGCCAAACAACTGAATCCACCATTGACGGACAGACAGATTATTAAGTACCTATCACGACATTTTGAACTGGAAATTAGACAACACGTGGCCTTACAAAACATCACAGAACGGGAGACATTTTGAGAGTATTTGCAGAGATATGACGATGTATGTGTAGGACGGACAAGAGAGATACGAGAACGAAACGTTAACACAGTTAGGTTTGACAACAGGACACCGAATTATCCGAGACGGCCTGACTACAACAGAAATTTTCGACCGAATTGGGAACGACGAGGACAGGAATACAGGAGCAATAGTGCGACTAGGGGACCGACGCCAAGACCTAGTTACACGCGACAGAACAGTTTACCGGAAGTAAATAGGACTGTGACCAGCACGCCGAATAGAGACAGGGACACGGATATTAACACGAGGAGGACGTACGCACAGGTTGTAGAAGGACAACCAGGACCAAGCACGGAAAACAGGATGAGACAGGATTTTTAGAACGTGACAGACCACTAGATTTCTGTGTAAATGTATACGAACATCCACGTGAATTTTTCAAAGTTGAGGAGGAAGTAGAGCCAGAAACTGTAGAAAAATTATATTTGCCAATTATTAATTTAGAAATTTTTGAGAATAATGTAGAAGTATTACTTGATACAGGGGCAGAGGCGAGTTTAATATCGGAGGAATTCGTCAGCAAAATTAGGGATAAGGTTTGTGATAGAATTATGCCTATAAAACGTAGCCATTTAGTAGCTCCAAATAAAAGGAAGTTTGCTGTAGTAAATAGTGTTGTGGTGCTTAGGATAGATATAGGAGATTTAAGCTGTGAACAGGAGTTTGTAATTGTACCTGGACTGAAGTTTCAGAGCATTTTAGGTGTTGACTGTATGATGAAGTTAGGGGTTTTGATAGATATGGAAAGGAAGGTAATAAGGATTAAGGATAGGGTAGTGCCATGGAAGGGCAGTTATGAAGTCACAGAGGATGACACGGGGTTTAGTATTAATGTAGTAGAGTTAGAGGATGATGAAGGTAAACAGATCAACACGATAAGATGTCCAGAGGAAAGGAAAGTAGAGGTTCAAGCTTTAATACAAAAGCATGCAGAAGTAGTGGGGGTAGAAGCAGCATATCAGGAGCAGGTGAAGGCGAAATTAAGTAAAGATGGCAAGTTTGTTTTTAATCAAGTAGATTTAAGGGATTCATTCTGGCGGATTCCATTACACAAGCATTCTAGCAGGTACAGAGGATTTTCCGTAGAGGGAAAATTTGATAATTGTAAAGTAGTATCGTTTGGTTTGTCGGCAGAAAGGGAAACAATAATAAATGAGAAACAGACAAGTGTAGGGATTGAAGAAGAAGTAATATTTAAGAGTCAGGATAATAGGGATGATAAGTTTATTGTATGTGAGATAATAGGGAAGATAGGTATAGATATAGAAGGGGAGAAATAGGGATGAAGAGTATTAGGATGGTAAGAAGGAAGACTTGGAGGGTCAAGAAGAGAGTTAGATTTAAATAGGATAGGGATAGAATAGGTGTATATAGAAGAGTAGAAGTAGGTGTTGATAGAAAATAAAGCTAGGTATAGGATAAATATGGGAGATAATTAGGAATAGGTTTAGGATGAGAATAAAGAGTAAAGGTAGGAAGAAAATAAGATAGGTTAAGTATAGATATTTCATATAAGATTAGTGGAGAGTTAGGAATAAAGTAAGAGTAGGATAGGCATATAGGATTAGGTAGGGGGAAGTAAAGTATAGTGAAGATTAGTTAAAAGTTAGGAATAGGATAGGTATATAGGATGTATATAGGATTAGATGGATGAGTAGGATGAAGTTAGGGATAATTCTAGTTTATAGAATTAGGTGAGAGTTAGGAATAGGATAGGGATATAGGATAGGTGTAAATATTTTTTTTGGATTGGAGACAAAGTAGGTAAGTTAGATAGATAAGGGTAGAGAGAGATAGGCAATTTTTTTTGTACTGTTTTGTCTAAATGCTTTATATTTGCATTCAAATAAGTGGGATTATTTGTATTCAAATAGGGGGAAAATACTCATATTTAGACCAGGGTAGAAAATTAAATAATCACATCAAATAATTTTAATCACCGTGTATAAGGAATTTCATTAAATAATACGCGTTATTAAAACCATGAAGCATAAATAAACTCGGTTGTTTCAGTAAAATAAGAAATTTAAATTATTTATAAGACGCTTTATATCAAAAGAAGCAGTATTGAAAAGCTCTGCGTGTAATGTAATTATTTCTAAACAAAGAGAAATTACGTGCAAAATTTATCTTAATTAACTCTATTTAAGTAACCGGTAGTAAAACAAAGTGTACATATAATAATTAATATTTAAGTTGTATTCGCTAAAATGAAAAGGATAGAAATCAATTTTAATTGGAGTTAATTAAACCGTTAATAACATATAATACCTATAGAAACTTGTAAAAACCCAAGATTAAAATACCACGGATTAAAGCTCTGAGAATTAATATTATGTTGAACACCTGCGTAGTTTAAATAACACATTCGGCGTAAATTTTGCAGATCATTAATGTTTCAAAGAATCTTGGGGAAAACGTCGCATAATAGTTACGAGAATTGCTAAAGCTGGGTATTTCACACTCCATGTGGACTAAAATAATCGATAATAAAGAATATCAAGTTGCACCAATAAGAACACGGTAGAGAAGGAAAGAGAAAATGCGTCAAGCAAAGACACATATTGTAGAAGGCGGGATTCAAGCAACGTCACGGGGGTCACAATTGGTTAAAAATAGGATGCAAATATCAGAGGTAGAACAACAATTTCTGTACAAAATCAATTAGTTTTTCTCGGACATGCTTGCGTGCCGTGTGGAAATTTTCTGAGATTTGAATGGGGCGAGTGAAAATTCGTAAAAATCGACGCGTGAGCGGCAGACTGGGAACATGGCATGAGAAATTCTTTAGAATTACCCGTTTTGAGGAACAGACCGACAGACAGGCTTTTTGCTATATATACCGAGATGAAGAAAAACAAGCTCTCTTAGACTTTTGACGATTCGATGCGTTAAAAGCTCGTACATACGCGACTTGATTGAAGATGTTAAACCGTGCATTTTAGTTTGATTAAATAATTTAAAGTTTGCTAGTATATTTTAGTGATTCAAAATAGCTTGTTATTTACGTGCTAACATGAATGTACTTCAGTGCACTTAGATGCAAGGTAATAAAATTTAGTTTCACTGTACCAATTAGCAAAATTTACAACGACGAATGTATACACAAAAGTAGGCAGTTTTGGCGTATATATTGGTGACAGAAGCATGAATTTCTTTGCTATTTTTCGGGGTGTTAATAATTAAATGGTTCAAATACGTGTCTGGATCCATGAATCAAGGGTTAGATAAACACAGATGAGTTCCGGAAAGGCCCAGAAACGACTTTGAATGGATGGTGATGGAGCAAATTTTAAAAGCGTAGAGAATCAGAAGCCGTAAATATAATCCTGTTGAATGGTGTGATTAACTAAAGAAACGATACTTTGAAGCTACGAGGACAGTAACCTTCAGGTAAATTATACTATTTTGTTTGACATTTTGTGTGTATTGAATGACTTTATAATTGATTTACTTTAAATGGACATTAGTGAAATTGTTCTAACCATAAAAGTTTAATTTTAAGATGAAATTTGCTTGTTTAAGTAAAAGGGGTATTTTGTTTTGATGTTCGGGAATATGATGAAAATTTGGGTATGTCTTTGAGCTCAATTAAACAAACCTGGTTAATTAACGTAAAGGGTGGTAGATGCTCCTTTATACTCAGACTCCGGTCTGCTTATATTGTTATATTAATTAGTAGGCATCCACAAGGACTTTAATTTTGGATGCACAGTAAAATGATAATAAAATTAATCCTGAAATTCTTTTAAAACTGAATTTTATGCTGAAATTTAATTTGAAAATTTAATGTATTCTGAATATTGGTGTAAATAGAGTTAACGTTGATGTTTGTGGTAGGAATGTGTTGTTTAATTTTTATGAATGAGGAGGTTTATAACATTAGGTGAGCAGCCGAGGCGAAAAGCGTAGTTCAGAGGATAATATCGGAGGTTTCACAGCAAAATTTGACGCCCAATCTGTGGGGCTCGAATGTTTTTTTTTAGGACCAGTTCCCGCATACAAAGGAGGTTTCACAGCAATATATATATATATATATATATATATATATATTTATATATATATATATATATATATATATTGCTGTGTTTCCTGTATTAGATTCGAGCCTCGCGAATTGGGCGTCAAGAATGCTGTGAATCCTACAAAAAGCTATTCATTAACTCAACTGTTCCGTTGACTTTCTTCTGTTCATCGCCTCGGCTGCTCCCCTAGATAAACCTTCATCCTCATTCATAAAAAAAAACAAACACATACTTACCACAAACATCACCGTTAACTCTATTTACATCAATATTCACAATACATTAAAATTTCAAAATTAAAAATTCAGCATAAATTTCAGTATCAGAAAATTTCAAGATTTAAATTTGTTATCATTTTAATGTGCATCCAAAATTAAAGTCCTTGTAGGATGCCTACTAATTAATATAACAATATATGCAGACCTGAGTCTGAGTACAAAGGGAGCTGATAAACACGAATTCTTATCACTCAATTTAGCGACTCCATAGGCTCGTATTTCACCATATTTGAGTTGTGCTTAATTAAATAAAAAAGCATGAAAAATAAATCGATAATCTATTATAGTGGACTGTATGTTTATTAAAAAGATTTAATAAATTGAATATAAACATTACCGTGCAACAAAACATATGTGCATCGATAAATGAATTTATAATACAAATTTTAATGTGAGAGCAATATAACCACGACCCGCCGTTATAATGAACGTGCTAATCCGAGCATGGTCAAACCGCAACTGCTTTGTTCTTAGCGCAAGCAACCCCTTCTTCTTTCAACAATGTAAGGATGGTTGCCCGTTGCTACCATAAACTGCCCGCGAGCACAAAATCACTCACTTCACAATAACTAATTTAACACTTACAAAAATCAAATAATAAAGTCAAAGATACAAGCAAAAGCGTATGCAACATTATCTTAAAAATAAAACTAAAGATAATAATCCTCGTAATAACCCTTAAAAAATTATTAACATAAAAAATATCTACTCAGACCAAACTAATCACTAAGTATCCGATTCAATAGGAAGAATCGCAATTTTAGACACTGAAGTAACAAAAGTGCCATTTTTAGTTTTTAAGTGAACAACTCTAACTTTATTGTCTTTACCTGGTATAACCTTAATTATACGTGCTATCGCCCACTCTAATGGCGGTAACTTATCATTTTTAATAAGAACTAACATACCTTCTTTTACATTAGGCATAACCTTTTTCCATTTTGGTCTGTTTTGCAACTGGCCTAAATAGTCCCTAGACCAAGCCTTCCAAAAACTATATTGTAATTGCGTACAAAGTTTCCAAAATTTAAGTTTGTTTATTGGCACATCTGAAACATTACCTTCTGGAATACAAGCTAAAGATCCACCAATTAAAAATGGCTTGGCGTTAAACAAGACAAGTCTGACGGATCTCCAGTAAGGGCACACAATGGCCTTGAGTTCAACATGGCTTCTATTTGAATACAGACCGTGTTAAATTCCTCATAAGTCAAATTAGTCAGTCCAATTACCCTTTTTAAATGATATTTGAACCCCTTTATGTTACTCTCCTACAACCCCCAAAGTTTGGGCTATATGGTGGGATAAAGACCACTTTATACGAAATTCCCCTATATAACTTTGAAACTGCTGATTAGTTTTTAAACAACTGTATAATTTTCTCAACTCATTATCAGCTCCTTTGAATGTGCTCCCGTTGTCACTAAAAATCATTCGCGGTACACCTCTCCTACTAACAAACCTCTTTAAAGCATTTATAAATGTCTCAGTTTTCAAATCTGACACTACTTCTAAATGAATAGCTTTTGTTACAAAACAAACAAAAACTGCTACATAACCCTTTGTAAGAATCACTCTTCTGACTCTTGATTGCTTAATATAAAAGTGTCCAGCAAAATCCACCCCAACTTTCTCAAACGGCCGAGCTATGTTCACTCGATCGTACGGCAAACTGCCCATTAGCTGCTTAGAAGCTTCAGACTTTAACTTCCAACAAATTAAACATTTAGCAATAACACTCTTAATTTCTCTAGTAGCATTTAATATCCAATATTGCTGTCTCAAAACAAACAATGTTAACTTTACACCGGCATGCAACAACCGTAAATGTTCGTTATTTATAATAATTTTGTTATAAAACTTTTAGTAGGTAAAATTATTGGAAATTTATGTTGAAACGAAAGTGCACTGTTATGCAGCCTCCCTCCTACACGCAACAATCCTTGCGAATCCAAAAACGGATTCAGTGATAATAATTTCGAATTACAAGATTTGCCTGCTTTAATTTCTGCAATCTCTTTTGTAAAATACTCCGTTTGTACTTGTTTTAATATAATCGTACGCGATTCATCTATCTCTTCTATTGTTAAATTACTAGTTTTTTTGCTAGTTTTATTCCTACAATTGTAAATAAAACGCAAACAATATGCCAAAACTCTTTTCATGTTCATAAAATTTGAAAACTTTTCGAATAATACTAATTTATCTTTACTCTGGACTACAACATTCACTACGGGCTTTATTTCTGGTAACATTTCACTAAACTCGGACGGCCGAAGGTATTTGTCAACTGTACAATCAAGTGTCCCTAAAAATTCAGGACCCTTCCACCACAAGATACAATTTTCTATATTGCGTGGTAAAACTCCTCTCGAAACAAGATCAGCAGGATTTTCATTAGAACGGATATAGCACCACATAAATTCGGACGTTAATTCCTGAATCAATTTAATTCTATTGGCGACATAAGTATTAAGTTTTCAATATTCTATTTTCAACCATGCTAATACAATTTTTGAATCGCAAAAAAAAAAATCTTTTGTATTTTATCCTTCAGCATACCAAAAATTCGATTTATTAATCTTGCTAATATCAATGCCCCGTTTAATTCTAACCGCGGAATGCTTGTTTTATTTTTCAACGAATTTATTTTTGATTTGGAAGCTAACAATTTTATTTCCACTGTATTACTGACCGTAACTACTCGCACATAAACACAAGCACCTTGTGCAATTTGCGAAGCGTCACAAAATCCAACAAGTTCAATGGAAACAGCCTCGGAAAAATTTAAATATCTATTAATTTTAATTGCTGACATGCACCTTAATCCCTGTGAAAATGATTGCCATTCCTCTTTCAATTTATCAGGTAATTCTGTGTCCCAGTCCAGACCTGCAGCCCATATTTTTTGCATCAATAATTTTGCCACAGTAATAACTGGAGCCAAAAAGCCAAAAGGATCAAATAACCTGGCAATAAAGCCCAAAACAAATCTTTTGTTGCATGTTGCAGGAACGGTTTTCATTCCACAACTCATAATAAATTGATCCGTATTTACATCAAACGATAGACCTAGGGTTTTTAAAATACTCCCCTTTTCATTAGTAATATTTGTTTCTTCAAAATGTTGAAGTTGTCGTGGAATATTTCGTACTAATTCCACATGGTTGGAACACCATTTATGTAATTCAAATTTAGCAAAACCCAGTAATTTTATAAGTTCAGCTTGAGCTTGCAACAAACTTTCCTTATGATCTGCACCAAAAAGCCAGTCATCAACATAAGTATTAAAACGCAAAATAAACGAAGCTAAGGGAAATTCTGTTTCTCCCTCAATAGCTAATTGTAATAAACATCTCGTTGCTAAATGAGGACTGGATTTCAAGCCGAAAGGCAACCGTTTAAACTGCATAACCTGCAGCGGTTGATTTCTATTCTCTCTCCAAAGAAAATTTAAAAGTTTTCTGTGTGCGGGTTCTATCGAAATTTGCAAATACATCTGTTTTATATCCGCCATACAGACGTACCTATAAGTACGGAATAAAAGCAAAATGTCAAATAACTCAGGCTGAACAATATCTCCATTGCACAAAATACTGTTCAAAGAAACACCAGTTTTTGTAGTGGCACTACCGTCCATTACAATTCTAAGTTTCGTCGTAATTTTGTCATCTCTTACTACACCATGATAAGGCAAAAAATACCAATTCTCATTATGTAATGTAAAGGGATCAACCTTCACATCTTCTATAAAACCTCTACTTAGAAATTCCTTAATAAATTGCGAAAATTTTAAATATAAACTTTCATTTGATACAAATCGTTTTTCTAAGTTTTCAAAACGTTTGAGTGCCATAGAAGCCGAATCTCCCAATTGGAACTCTTCTAAATTTACTTTTAAAGGTAAATCGACTTGGAACCGCCCGTCAACTCTTGTAAATTTATTTACAAAACTCTGTTCTGCTATTTCATTTTCAGTCAGCGATTCTTGGTCATTTTAAAAAAAAACATTTTCGGTATCCCAAAACTTTTCCATCAACTGATTTAAATTTTCATCAGCATCAATTACTGCACTATGTAACGACACTGCGTGCAAACTAGCACCACATCTTACTTTTGTAGTGAACGGCACATTTCTACTCACAAAGTAACCAAAATAAGAATTCTGAAAATTAGGCTGATCTATACCCATTTTTATATTTTGCGGAAGCAAAACCGAGAAAAAAATATCTGCACCTAAAAGGATGTCTACCTCAGCTGACTCAAAAAATTTGTCATCAGCCAACGGCAAACCCCTCGGCAATTTAAAACTGCTGAAATCAAAACTTACTTGAGGCAATTCAACTGTAATTTTCGGAATAACCCCGAAATCATGAGAAATTTCATAATTCCCATATCTCGAACGAATCGACAAGTCGATCCATTCTGAACACTCTGTCGAATTATCACAAATACCAGAAATTTTAGTTAATTTCTTTGTACGACAAGTGTCTAACCCCAATTTGTCACGAAATTTAACTGTAACAAAACTAGTCTGTGAGCCTGAATCTAACAAGGCTCGTGCCGAAAGTAATTCACCTTCAGCGTTTTTTTACTAATATTGATGCCGTAGGCAATAAAACAAATTCTGAAATAGTAGACTTTACTTTAGTTATCCCCTGAGCAGCTACCACATTATCTACCGCATTTAACTGAACATCCTTATGCAGATATGTGTGATGCTCCTTGGATTGGCATATGCAACATTTGAGATCAACAGAACAGGGTTGACCCACATGTACATTTAAACATATTTTACACACCTTGTTTTCCGAAATACACTTTTCTCTTTCCTGCATGCTTGCATTTTTAAATTGATCACACCTAAAAATTGGATGACCTCCATGCTTGCAAAATTTACAATTTACTGAGTTTGAATTTACTCTTTGTCTGCCTTTCTCAATTTTTTGCTTAAAAGATTTACCAGAATTCGGTACAGCAGTAATAGTGTTAGTTACAGGTTTAAAATGTGTTTGCTTATTAATTGTTTTACTATTATTTTGAAGTTTGACACTCGATTTAGTTAATTCCGAATTCAAAGCCCTCCTGTCTAAAAATTCTAAAAGTTCTTCCAAATTAGCCTTAGAATTAGGTTTTCTCTCATTTTGATAAGCTCGATTGCTATAAATGTCTAGCTTGGAAAGTATAAGATGAACTAACATAGCATCCCCAATTGATTCCCCTAAATTTTTTAGATAAGCTACAGTTTGCCTTATTCTGGCTACAAAGTCCCGTAACATACCCGAGTCATTACAATTTGCAATCGATAATTCCATTAAATCTTTGATATGACAATCAATAATCAAATAATCATTCTTATACCTTTTTTGCAAAATATTCAGTGCCGTAGTATAAGAATTATTTTCCACGGGCAACGCAGAAATTAACCGCAATGGCTCATCCCTTAGATGTTTGCGTAAATACATTAATTTTTCGATATTTTCCAAATTTGGATTTTTGTCAATAAGAGTTATGAAAAGCTCAAAAAACGATTTAAAACCTTGAATTTGCCCCGAAAATATAGGTAATTGTAAGGCTTCCAATTTAATATTTCCTTTGACAACATTATTTGTGCTATCACTAGAAAATCTCTCAGACCTGCCCTGAAATTTTAACAATCTTTTAAACTTAGCGTAAGTCGTTGTATACAATTTTTCAACCACCTCTGCTTCATCAAAATTATCTTCTACTTCAAATTCTTGCAACTGACAACAAACATGCATAAATTCATCAAAACTACTTTTAATAAGCTCGAATTTAATATTTATTTCTTCAAAATCTAATTCCGCAATAGACATCGCTTCTGCCTCCAGGACGTAAAAATTCGCCCTAGTTATGTTATTCTTCAAAAATGAACGTTCACCTAACAAAGTTTTTTTACCCTTTGTCATGATGATAAATATAAATTTTTCACTCACACAATTTTAATTGCAATGAGTAACCTAATCTTTCTTGCTACCAGTATGTAATAAGTAAATATACTTGCAGTTCGTACAAAACCCAACTATTAGTAATTCTGTAGAACACGGAATTTCCAGAACCAACACATTAAAATATAATTGCTTGTTTGGCCTACCTTTCTTATCTCCAGGCGAATACAGCTGTATACTATACCTCGCCGACAGTATAATGATGTGCAGGTGCCTTTTGTCTATCCTTATTTACCGCACAGACAACAAACGAAATGAAAGCTTCTAATTCCTTGCATACACAATTCAAATTAAAACGTTTGTTTCACTGATATGACCGTTCGAATTAATCAGCAAAACTTTATACAAATTTATACGATTTTTACGAAATTTGCACTCGCACCAGTTAAAATCTCAGAAATTCTCACACGGCACGCAAACATGTCCGAGAATAACTAATTAAATTCTGTACAGAAATTGTTGTTTCTACCTCTCATATGTGCATCTTATTTTCAACCAATCGTGACCCTCGTGACGTTACTCATATCACGCCTTTAATTATTAGTGTCTTTGTCTTACGCACATTATCTTTCCTTCTCTAACCTGTTCTTAGTGGTGCAAATTGATATTCCTTACTATCGATTATTTCAGTCCATGTGGACTGTGAAATAACCCACCTTTAGCATTTCTCGTAACTATTATGCGACGGTTTCTCCAACATTCTCTGTAACCATTAATTATCTGCAAAATTTACGCAGAATGAGCTTTTTAAAAATACGCAGGTGTTCAAACATAATAACACTTCTACGATTTGCATTTTATTGGGTTTTTTCAAGTTTTTATAGATATTATATGTTACTAACGGTTCAATTAACTTCAATTAAAATTAATACCCTTTAATTTTTAGTGACTTCTAATCAAATATTCAATTATTATCAGTACATTTTGTTTAATACCGGTTACTTAAAATAGGGTTAATTAATATAAATTTTGCACGTAATTTCTCCTTGTTTCTTTACTAGGAATAATTAAATTACACGTAAAGTTTTCTAATACTGCTTCCTTTTATATAAAGCGTCTTATAAATAATTTAAATCTCTTATTTTTAATAAAACGAATGAATTTTTATGCTTCACGGTTTTTTTTAATAACGCGTACCTTTTCCCAAAGCTTCTACACGGTGATTAAAATTATTTGATGTGATTATTTAATTTTCTACCCTGGTCTAAATATGAGTATTTTCCCCCTATTTGAATACAAATAATCCCACTTATTCGAATTCAAATATAAAACATTGAAATCGCAAACAAAATTTACAAAAAAAATTGCCTATCTCTCTCTACCCTTATCTATCTATCTTACCTAACTTATATCCAATCCAAAAAAAAAATATTTACCTCTATCCTATATCCCTATCCTATTCCTAACTCTCACCTAATTTTATAAATTGAAATTATCCCTAACTTCATCCTACTACTTCTAGAATTCTTGTGTAATGGAATCAGCCAGAATACATTCCTTAAATCTACTTTATTAAAAACAAACTTGCCATTTAACCTCGTCAAAAATGTGTCCATGGATAGTGGACAATGGAATTGCGGTTTGGTCCGTTGATTAATTTTTCGTGCATCTTTACTTAATTCTGCCTTCACCTGCTCCCGATCTGCTGCTGTTGCTTCTACCCCCACTAATTCTGCATGTTTTTGTACTAAAGCTTGAACCTCTACTCTCCTATCCTCTGGACATCTTATTGTGTTGATCTGTTTAACCCCATCATCCTCTACCTCTACTACATTAATACTCAACCCCGTGTCATCCTCTGTGACTTCATAACTGCCCTTCCATGGCACTACCCTATCATTAATCCTTATTACCTTCCGTTCCATATCTATCAAAACCCCTAACTTCATCATACAGTCAACACCTAAAATGCTCTGAAACTTCAGTCCAGGTACAATTACAAACTCCTGTTCACAGCTTAAACCTCCTATATCTATCCTAAGCACCACAACACTATTTACTACAGCAAACTTCTTTTTATTTGGAGCTACTAAATGGCTACGCTTTATAGGCATAATTCTATCACAAACCTTATCCCTAATTTTGCTGACGAATTCCTCCGATATTAAACTCGCCTCTGCCCCTGTATCAAGTAATACTTCTACATTATTCTCAAAAATTTCTATATTAATAATTGGCAAACATAATTTTTCTACAGTTTCTGGCTCTACTTCCTCCTCAATTTTGAAAAATTCACGTGGATGTTCATATACATTTACACTGAAATCTAGTGGTCTGTCGCGTTCTAAAAATCCTGTCCAGGTCTGTTTTCCCTACGTGGTCCTGGTCTAGCCGTCACCTCAGCGTATGTCCTAGGCGTTTCCACTCGTTCCGTGTCTGTATTAGCTGTCCCCCTCATGTCCGGTGAACTATTCCTTCTGGTAGGTTCCGGTCTCGGTGCAGGTCCCCTTCCTACACTATTACTTCTAACGTATGGTCGTCGCTGTTCCCAATTCTGTCGCTGGTATCCGTAACTATTCCCCCGTCTAGCGTAGTTGTCCCGTCTATTGTCAAACCTAACTGTGTTGATCTGTCTTTCCCTGTTATCCCGAGGTCGTCCACTACTTACGTCGTCGTACCTCTGCAGGTATTCTAAAAACATTTCTCTGTCCACTATGTTCTGTAGTGCTACGTGTTGTCTTACTTCTACCTCGAAGTGTCGTGATAAATACTTGATAATTTGTCGGTCCGTCAGTGGTGGGTTCAGTTGCTTTGCTATGCTATACTTGCGTATAGCATATTGCTCCCTACTTCCTGAAAATTCTCCCTTAAATTTCCCTGTGATTAAGTCGTCTCGTACCTGGTCTTGTCTGTGGTCACTCCAGTAGTGCTTTAAAAATCTGTCTTCAAAGTCCGTGTAGATGTCTATGTCCTGTCCTACTAAATTGTACCATGCTTCCGCGTTGTCTTTCAATAACGCCTTTATCGTATTCAGTTTAGTCTGTTCGTCAAATAAATTTCCCACTAGATTTCTTACACTATTAATAAAAATTTGTGGATTTACCCTGTTATCGCCATAAAACTTCATGTGTTGGTCCAATGATACTCCACCTGTATAAAATCTGGGACCATCCCCCGTTAAATTTGACATGTTGTATTTGATACTACTAACTTCTCGTTCTACCCTGCCTAACTGATCCCTACATGAGTCCGTCACTTCAGTCATTTTTATATTAATCTCTTCTTCACAAAAAATGCGTACTTCGGACCTTAAATGTCCCATTTCCTGTCGAAGACCTGTAATATCACGCTCATTTATATCAACCCTACTTTCTACTTCCCCCATTTTCACGGTTAGGCTACTTTTAAATTCTAAAACTTCTTGATTCGTCTTATCTATTCTTTGACTAATCTCCTCTAACTTCCTGTTCGATTCTTCACTCATTTGTTCAAATTTTCGATTTGAGTCCTCTCTCGCTCTATTCGATTCATCCCTAGCTCTATTGGCTTTTTCGTTCATCCTCTCTAGCATTCTCATTATCATCTCGTTTCCTTGATCCCCTGATTCCGTCCTCGACTGATCTCTACTGCCTCCAGCTTCTTCCATTTTCGAATTTTTCTCACACAATGCACTATCGTCACTTCCAATTTCCACTCCTTGACTCCTTAACCACTCTTTTCTCTGCATACGTTCTAATCACTCACACACACTCTAAAAATACTCTTAAATTTATACACACACAGAAACTCTCTCTCTCAGATCGCCAGTTTCCTGGAATAAAATCACAAAAATTTTATTTGAAACTCGAGCCTCACTTTTGGGTCGCCAAAGAATGCTGTGTTTCCTGTATTAGATTCAAGCCTCGCGAATTGGGCGTCAAGAATGCTTTAAATCCTACAAAAAGCTATTCATTAACTCAACTGTTCCGTTGACTTTCTTCTGTTCATCGCCTCGGCTGCTCCCCTAGATAAACCTTCATCCTCATTCATAAAAAAAAACAAACACATTCCTACCACAAACATCACCGTTAACTCTATTTACATCAATATTCACAATACATTAAAATTTCAAAATTAAAAATTCAGCATAAATTTCAGTATCAGAAAATTTCAAGATTTAAATTTGTTATCATTTTAATGTGCATCCAAAATTAAAGTCCTTGTAGGATACCTACTAATTAATATAACAATATATGCAGACCTGAGTCTGAGTACAAAGGAGCATCTACCACCCTTTACGTTAATTAACCAGGTTCGTCTAATTGAGCTCAAAGACATACCCAAATTTTCTTCAAGAACATAAATACTAAATACTCCTTTCGACTTAAACAAGAAAATTTCACCTTAAAATTAAAAATTTGTTGTTAGTACAACTTCATTACTGTCCATTTTAAGTAAATAAATTATAAAGTTATTCAACACACACGAAAACATCAAAGTTCAAACAAAATAGTATAATTTACCTGAAGGTTACTGCACTCGTAGCTTCAATGTACATCGTCCCTTTGTTAATCACACCATTCCAACTGGGTTATATTTACGGCTTCTGATTCTCAACGCTTTTAAGATTTTCTCCATCACCATTCATCTAAAGTTGTTTCAGGGCTTTTCCGGAACTCATCTGTGTATATCTGAACCTTGTTTTGTGGATCCAGTCATGTTTAGGAACCATTTAATTATTAACACCCCCGAAAAATAACAAAGAAATTCATACTTCTTTCACCAATATACGCCAAAACTGCCTACTTTTGTGTATTCATTTGTCGTTGTAAATTTTACTAATTGGTACAGTGATATTAAACTTTATTACCTTGTATCTTCTTTTCTAAGTGCACTAAAGTACATTCATTGTAGCACGTAAAGAACAAGCTGTTTTAAATCACAAAATTATTCGAGCAAACTGTTTAAATTATTTAATCAAAACCGGAAAACTAAAAAGCACTGTTTAACGCATTGAATCAAGTCGAAGATCTAAGAGAGCTTGTTCATATTAACCTCGGTATATATAGCGGTTAGCCTGTCTGTCGGTCTGTTCCCCAAAACGGACAATTCTAAAGAATTTCGCATGCTAGGTTCCCATTCCGCAGCCCGGCATGCGATTTTTACGAAATTTGCACTCGCACCAATTAAAATCTCAGAAATTCTCACACGGCACGCAAACATGTCCGAGAATAACTAATTAAATTCTGTACAGAAATTGTTGTTTCTACCTCTCATATGTGCATCTTATTTTCAACCAATCGTGACTCTCGTGACGTTGCTCATATCACGCCTTTAATTATTAGTGTCTTTGTCTTACGCACATTATCTTTCCTTCTCTAACCTGTTCTTAGTGGTGCAAATTGATATTCCTTACTATCGATTATTTCAGTCCATGTGGACTGTGAAATAACCCACCTTTAGCATTTCTCGTAACTATTATGCGACGGTTTCTCCAACATTCTCTGTAACCATTAATTATCTGCAAAATTTACGCAGAATGAGCTTTTTAAAAATACGCAGGTGTTCAAACATAATAACACTTCTACGATTTGCATTTTATTGGGTTTTTTCAAGTTTTTATAGATATTATATGTTACTAATGGTTCAATTAACTTCAATTAAAATTAATACCCTTTAATTTTTAGTGACTCCTAATCAAACATTCAATTATTATCAGTACATTTTGTTTAATACCGGTTACTTAAAATAGGGTTAATTAATATAAATTTTGCACGTAATTTCTCCTTGTTTCTTTACTAGGAATAATTAAATTACACGTAAAGTTTTCTAATACTGCTTCCTTTTATATAAAGCGTCTTATAAATAATTTAAATCTCTTATTTTTAATAAAACGAATGAATTTTTATGCTTCACGGTTTTTTTTAATAACGCGTACCTTTTCCCAAAGCTTCTACACGGTGATTAAAATTATTTGATGTGATTATTTAATTTTCTACCCTGGTCTAAATATGAGTAATATATATATATATATATATATATATATATATATATATATATATATATTTCAATATACAGGAAACCAAACTGCGAGCAGCGGCTATGTTGAAAGCATACGTGTGGAGAACAGCACAGTACGTCTATGAAATAGGGGCAGTAGGAGAAGTAGACAGAAAAACGATAGAAGTCTTTTGGAATGTTGTGTTTCAGACGCATGAAGATGATAGCATGGACAGATAAAATTAATAACAAATAGGTTATAGAAACAGTACAGAAATAAATATTTCTGTGGAAATAAAAAAATAGAATAAATAGGAGGACAGGATACGTTCTAAGGCGTTTTTGGGGAATATTTCGTGACATATTACAAGCAGAGGTAGGAAAAAATAAGTAGAGATAGATCTAGATCAGACTATTGCCCGCAGATGCAGACTGGTAATTTCTGGAAAACGTGTAGGTTAGCACAGAATAGGAAACAATGAGGTTACGCGTCTAATCAGTTCCAGAACTAAACACCTAATGATAGTGATGATTGATCGTTATGGTTTTCCATTCTTCAACATAATTACGTCCAACCACTTAAAGAGTTGAAGTGAATGTATAAATTTACCCATGCATTCTCTAATAAAATGGCGTCCGACCTATTGTAAATTTTAAGGTATTTTCCTACAATGCTAAATAATAGCTAGAAATACACAGTTTAATGCAACTGTTTTTGGAAACTATATATATATATATATATATATATATATATATATATATATATATTGCTGTGGAAGTCGGGAAAAATCGAGCCCCAGCGTTGTTGGGCCGTCATAAAATTTTCTGAAAAGAATATAATAAAAAAAATCTTCCAATACCTCTTGAACGCTTCCTTATTTCTGCACACCCCGGCTAGCTCTATAATCTGCTTCTTGATGGATACATATCATCATAAGTTCACTTTTTCTCACATATACTGTCAAATAAAGTTACCACTCAAATAATGCAACAAGACACACCACCTTTTTATTCATATATATTAAAAAGTTTCCATTACCAAGAAAATATTTACACATTTGTATATTCATTCATAAAATGTTACAATCTCAATCCTTAAACTTTTTAAAATTTTATGATTTCTATTTATTTCAACAGTTTTATTTTGTACGAGTAGATGGGCCCGTCGTGAAACCCTAAATTGACTTTTATTCTGGTCTATGGTAAGCTCAGTATAAACCCAATTACTCTAAATGCTTATAAACATCGCATCTTTGTTTAAAATAGACTTAAAGACTCGTTTACTTCTTACATCAAAATTTTTATGTTATTTATTAACATTTTTAAATAATAAAAACCAATTGTCCTTTACATATACCCCTTCAAATAAGTTTTGATAGTAATAAAATACACCCCCAATGTGTCAAATCACTCAAGCACAAAATAACAGCACAAATGCTCAAGCAAATGCAAAAGCAATTAATTTCGTTACCTGGAGTAAGCTTTTTTTCATCATCACCTCTGAAGATGTGTTTCAAAACCCTCGTCGTTGCGTCCATACATTTCGCTGTTGTGCGTAGATCACACCCATTTCCGCTCGCTATCCAAATCTCAGCAGCCGCCTTCAGTGTGTCTACCCCGATACTTGTCTAGACAAAGCTAATCACCTTCCGTAATTACTAAACCTCACGCATTCTTGTTTTAAACACTTCTCATCTCGCTTATCCTAGTAATATCCTTCCAGTAGTTTGTTAGATGTAGTAATAGCACCGTCTATTAACTAGCACCCACTTGTGCAAAACATACGTTTAATAAATTATCAACGTACTGTACTAACACCGCTTTATACACTTTTAAAGTAGGATGTTGCATTACAAGCAAAGCGAAGTCAACGGATGAGCGACGTACGAGAATAAGTAAGAGTAAGAGACCTTTACTACATCTCCTAGTATATTTGTCTTCTTCAATACACCCCTCTCGGACCCTATTTCAGTCGAAAATCTCATTTCATCATAATTGATTCTAAAAATTTTGCACGTAACGGACTAGTACAACCGAAAATTCTCATTCCACCGTGCTTTTAGCCTGAAAACTGCTCAACAACATATAACCGTCGCGAGCTTCTTGAAAATTTCTAGCCTTTAATCAATCAGTACTCCTTTCCCTCATTTTTAGGTCCAGCGTTTAGCTATCTTCCCTTGCTTAACCCATATTTGCTGTCTCTTTTAAAGTCCCACTCAAGCAACAGAAAATTGATATCGTGGTTGACCTCCAAACCTGCCGCGTACTTTAAACGAGTATTTTAACCCACGTGCTCTCAGTCTGATATATACTACGGATATTCCGTTTCACTTGGCCTTCAAACCATCTGTTGTTTTAGTAGCTTTTGCATCGACCGTTAAATACAATTCCACAGAATTCTGTTCCAACGTTCATTTAAGTTTTCTTGAACTTGTTATTTTAACTGTCAAGTCTTTCTATAAAGCAAACTGTCCGTTTGAAATTATATTTCCAAGTTTTAGAGTTTCTTGGAATTTGTATATACCGAACTTTTAGTTTAGTTAAATTGAAAATATTCGTATACATTATGGATTTTATATACCCAAAAGTTCTGTTTATTATCCGATGCGCTTAATTTAAAATATTAAAGCTAATTATGCGTATCCTTAAGTTTTCACGTACTCCAAAGCTTCTACACGTTTTGCAAATTTAACATTCCGATTTAAAAATACAAAAATATTCCATTATCCGTCCGTTTTCAATGTCACAACTAATTAATTTGGCGCGTAAATAAATTATTCCTATTTCCTATATACCCAGTCGTTACAAATTTATTTTCTTGTCCTATTTATTCCTCTTAACCTATGATTTCCACGACAATATATATATATATATATATATATATATATCACATCTAATTTTAATTTTTATTTATAATTGCGTGCTCCAATAGAATTGCTATATACCCCCAATGTTGAGAAAACAACCAATGACATCGTAAAACCATAAAAAAAATTAAAACTTCGGGAAAACGAGCGGTAGTTGTGGCGGTCTTGATTTCGACGGGTTTCATATGTTCTAACCTATAATTGTGTCGACTGTCTTGATAACTATCTTTTATTCTTAAAATTACGTAACCAGCGCCATGGTTTAGTTTCTGCCATCCACGTTGGCCCACCACGTTTTTTATTTTATGTCAAACTTCGGGCACCATTTTTTATTTTTTTTATAAACACCATATTAGTACAACTTAGAAAAGCGCTCTGTATATTTTTATTTACGAGCACCATTACGTTACACAATTCCAAAGAAAAATTTAATTACCTTGTTCTGTATTCGTTCTAAAGTTTTTATCTTTTAGCAGTAGCCGCTCGTCCCACGTTTTTAAACTGCAAGCTGAGAACATATACTCTATTCTGTTCGTATTGTCCAAAGGTTAAATAGTTGTTTATTATTCCAGCTTATTTGTTATCGCGTTTGAGTAATCAATTGGACCATGTTTGTTTGTTTGCTCAAGATTTAAGTTTGTACTCTCTGTTAGTTATTTGCTTTAGCAGATATAAACGACAAAGAATTGCATTTCCAAAAATCTTGACAATTTAAAATTCGATTTGGACTTTAGTTTTTAAAAAAGTGTACAAACCAACCATTAATCTGCAAATGTCCACGTGACTCCTACATACTACGCTATATGGAAATACCATTTCTGGTAGAATTTTTATAAGTTTTACACCACAAACCAATTATAGTTTTAAATCAATTTTGACCTAAGATTTGTTTTCTTTTAAATCGGTTTGCTCAAATATTTTGATCGTTATTGCAACTGCAGGTAACAGCCTATAGAGAACTTACATCCATAAGACATACTCTAGTTGGAATTCGGATTGCTGTAGAATAATAGGTACCGTCTAATGTTAACTTTTATTTACTTAATATAAAGTACGGTAGAGAATAATAAATAACCTGTCATCATCATCATTAGGTCTTCAGTCCTGGAACTGGTTAGACGCGTACCCTCATTGTTTCGTATTCTGAACTAACCTACACGTTTTCCTGAAACTTGCACAGTCTGTATCTATCACTATCTGATCTAGGTCTAAATTTACCTCTTTTTTCTCATCTCTGTTTGTAATAGATCCCATACTATTCCTCAAAAATGTCTTAGAACGTATTCTGCCCTTCTATTTCTCCTATTTTCTTTTCCATAGATAACTTTATTCCCATACTATTTCTATAACCTATTTGTAATTAACTTTGTCTGTCCGTGCTATCATCGTCCTACATCTGAAGCACAGCATTCCAAAAGGCTGCTACCGTTTTTCTGTCTGCTTTTCCTACTGCCCGTATTTCATAGTCATGCTGAGCTGTGCTCCACACATATGCTTTCAGCAATTTTCTTCTTGTTTCTATGTTTCTTGTCTTTCATCATAAGCGCTGTTCTTTCTTGTTAGATGCAGTTCGGTCCCTTTCTATTGTTTTACAATTATATACCCTATTTCTCCGACATTCAGTGGTTGTGAAGGGGGGTAAGCAGCCTGTGGCTGCAAAGTTCTCCCAGCACTTGAACATTTGCCGATTTAATATATTTTCCAATATATCTTGTCCCACAGTCAACATTAGTTGCAGATATTTCACAACCAACACATGTAGTTGTTTATAATAATCATCAGATTTATCTGTGCTTATTTTTCGTCCTTAGGTTTCCGTCTCAAAACTGGTTGTACACGTACCTGCACTTATTTATATTCTGAGTTAGCCTACACAGTTCCCTAAAATTCACACAGCTTGTATACAGCTCGGTTCCGCTTTTATTGTTTTCTAATTTTATGCCCTATTTCACCAAGATTCAGTTGCGGGGCTTAAGTAGCCTGTAGCTGCCAAGATCCCCCAACACTTAGACATTTGCCGAATTAATAGTTTTTCAGTAAATGCTTTCACACAATTACCATTATACGAGAATATAGCCCAACCAATACTTGTAGTTGCTTATAATAATCCTCATGTTTAGGTGCAGTACCTTTTTTTGTCATTGATTTATCCATCTTGGGAGTGGTTGGATGCGTCCTCCATTGATTTCTATTCTGAGCTAGCCTACACATTTCACTAAAATTCGTACAGCCTACATCTTTCACTATCTGTGTGCAGTAGCGTAACCTACGTCTACCTCTACTTGTCTTTTTTCATATCTCTGCTTCTAATATATTCCGCACTACTCCCTCATGCCGTAGTATGTGGCCCATCATTCCTATCTCATATATTTTACTGTTTTCCACATATTTCTTTCTTTTCCTACCATTTTTAGTAATTCTTTGTTCTTAACTTTGTCTGTCCAAAATATCTTCATCATACATCTGTAGCACCACATTTCAAAGGCTTTTACCTTTTCCTTGTTCGCTTCTCCTACTGTCCAGGCTTCACAGCCGTACAGTGCCGTGCTTCGCACATATGTTTTAAGCAATCTTTTCCTTGTTTCTATGTTTGTTGTCTTTGAACACAGTAGTTGCTTTTTCTTGTTAAATGTAGCACGACCTTGTGCTACTCTTTGTTTTATATATTTTGCGCTTTTCCCATTTTGCGTTATTTGACTTCCTGGGTAGCAGAAATCCTTATCCTTTTGTAAGTTTGTGCTACATATTTGTATTCTTGTTTTTGATTTATTTTCATCTCCTTTGCATACTAGTACTTTAGTTTTAGTTTTGTAAATTTCCATACCGTATCTCTCTGTTAGAACCATTTCTATTTCATTAAGAGCAGCTTCTAACTCCTGAGCTCGTTTTTCCATTCCCCTTTGTGCAATTCTAGTTAATATTCTTGATACGTGTGCTGTCAAACTTATTGTTAGAAAATTTTCGCATCCATCCGAGCCTTTATTTTTGGTATAGTTACTATGATGTTACATTTTAAATCTTCGGGTATCTCGCCTGTCTCATACATATAGCTTACCAGTAGGAAGAGACGTTCTGTTACTGCTTGACCAGCAGCTTTTAAAGTTACCATTTTTCAGACCTTTTATTGCGAATTCAAACTTATCTCTAAGTATAGGATATCCTAGGTTATCATTTTCAATGTCTAATTCCTGTTCTAATGCAGTTAGTTCCTCTCCTGCATATAAATTCCTTATATATTCTTGCCATCTACCCACTTTCTCTACATTTTCTATAATGGCGTTTCCTCCCGCGTCCTTTATATTTTTGCTATACGGTTTTATTTCCCTAAAATTCATTCTAATTAGTTTGTATGCTTCATCTGTCTTTCCTACTTCCATCTTAGTTTGTACCTCTTTGCACTTTTCATCAATCCATTGTTCTTTAGCTTTCCTGCATTTGCGAATAATTTCCAATTTTATGACTTTGTATCTCTGTTTTCCTGTTTCGTCTGATTTATTTTTGTATCTTCGTCTTTCTTCTATTAAATTCAGGATATCGTTTGTTATCCATGGTTTCTTATTTTGTTTTTGTGTATACCCCAGAATTTCTCTGGCCGCCATTTCTAAGCTGGATTTAATGTTATTCCATTCTGTTGCTACTTCCTTAATATTAGATATTTTTTCGATATCTTTCAGCAATTCATTTGACTTTTTTTCGATTTTTTCTTCAATACCTTTATCTTTTAGTTTCTCAAAGTCAAAGTGCCTTTTCCGTTTCTTTTTTTCAAATTTTTAAATTTAAGTGCGGCCTTCATAATTACGACGTTATGGTCAGTGTCTATGTCTGCTTCTGGGTGGCTTCTACAGTGTTTTACTTAATTCTTAAACCGTTGTCTAACAAGAATGTATCTATTTGGTATTTTCCTATATCTCCCACGTATATTGCTTTATAGCATGATGTTGAAATAATGTGTTTGTTTTGATTAAATTGTTCTAATCGCAAAATTCTACCAGCCTATTTCCCCTGTCGTTTCTCGTGCTTAAACCAAATAAACCTACTACTGCTCCTTTCCTACCCTCGCCTATCACTGCATTAAAATCCCCGTAATTATTAAATTTGCATGTCCTTTTACGTATCCTAATATGTCTTCGATATGTTTGTAGATCGCTTCTACCTTTTCGTCACTGTAGCTAGAGGTGGGCATGTATACTTGTATTATTACTGTGTTTACCGGTTTAGATTCTAATTTTACCATGGATTCTCTTTCGTTTTTTTGTAAGTAATTTTCTACACAGTATCCAATCTTTTTTCGCGTAACTATCGCCACACTCAAATTTCCTTCCTCTGCTCCTGTATGAATTACCCTAAAGTCTCCACTCCAAAACTCCCCCGCCTCTGGCCACCGAACTTTGCTGATCCCTACTATGTCTATTGCTAACCTATTCATTTCTATTTTTAGGATCTCTAGCTTACCTACTTGCTTCATGCTTCTAACATTCCACGCTCCGACTCGCAAAATGTTCCCAACTCTTATTCTGAACTTTCCGATCGCATCCTCCGAAGTAGTCCCCTCCCGCATATCTGAATGGGGGACTATTTTAACTCCGAAATTTTTTACCCCAGGGAATGTCATCATTTTATTATAATTTAGATACGCTGTGTACTTGGGAGGTAATGTGGTGGTTTCCTGTTGCCTCCACATCGCGGTAGTGTGTCTTAGACTGTCATACCGACCCCTATAGTCTCTGCCAATCTAAGTACCGAAAGAGCCGCTGCCCTCTTTCGGGGACCTGGCTTAGTCTGGTTCCTCACTAACGACCCTACTACTTTAGTTATACCTGTAGTTTGGCTCATTAGCTCATTAGAACACGCAAGCCATTTCACCTGTTCTAGTAATCTAGAACTTCGGCAAGATGCAGATCCATTCGAAATGGAAATAACCTGTAATTTAAATTTTTTAACATAAGGTACATAACGTAATACACACATATCCATACACAAAACACAACCATTTCCTCATTTTTACTGGGAGTTGTTTTTAATTTGTCTAATAGAATTCTTATTTTATAATTTAAGTCCACATTTTCTTCTTGCAATGCTTTCTTTAGTCAGTAATTGGAAACGTACAGCGGGTCTTGATTTTCAAACTGCAAAGTATAACGAACTTTGTTTCTATGTTCCACTTCTTTAATTCCAACAATAACAAATTTTGTTTTTGCATATATTTGCTCTAGTCTACGGCACTTATTAATGTTTATTCTGCATAAGAATTTCGTCCATTTGTTCTACTTCTTTCTGTGTAAGGAATGCATTCTGCTTATTTTTCCAGACATCCGAAAAATATCTTAAGAGTTCTGCTTTCTAAAGTGAATAACCAGTATATGTCGTTATACCATTAGTTTTAAATGTAGCAAAAGACTCTTTTGTAGACAAGCAAATGAAATTAAATCCGTTAAAAAAAATTAACACGTATCCTTCTTTTCTAAGCTCTTCTTTTGCATCATACATTTTGGTAAACAGTAATTTGTAAAATCCTTTTAAAAAATACGCATCCTTATGCCCATTCTTTCCTGACGAACTCCGACATAGGAAAACGTTCTTCGGTTATTAACTGTGAATACAGAAAAATAATATACACCATTGTTTTCAAATTTTTCCAGTGGGTTTTAAAATGATTTACTAGCTTGTCCTTTATTTCGTATTTCATAAAAACAGAATTTTTTCAAAAATTTTTATGTTGAACATGTACACTGTAGTACATCACTGAAAAGAGAAACAAAATGTCTTTGTATCAGAACTACCGCCAATTATGGTTTCCATTTGAAAAACATGACCTCACTTATTTACTCGAACATGACCAAAGCCATGTAAAAACAAATAAGTTTATCCTATTTTCCTTTTAAAATAATGTAAAAAAAATTTACAACGTTTTACTGTATCCATCACAATAAATAAACCACGAAACAAAACAAAAAAGATCAAAATTTCGTTATTTTGGTATAACGCTTTTGCTACACCATGTATGTTAATTATCTCTTTATGACTGAACTCGGCATTAAAACTGCATTACTTTCTATATTTAACCTTTTCTCTAATGTCACAAATAACAGAGTTACCCATACAACGTGTAAGAAATAGGGCACCCTGTATATATGTATATTTATTTTCAGCTGACCAAAACTTTCAAGCTCAAAATTTCATATCTTAAATTCTCAGGCCCCATTGCAAGAAAGCAGTATCTTTCTTGCTTTATAAAATTATACGCAACTTGGGAATATATATTGTTCAAAATTGGGTTAGAACGCCACTCTTAATTTCAATGTTACTTATTTTAAACAGTCAAGGTTTTGTTTTGCGATAAACCAGGCGGTCTTATCTAGCACTGGTTTTGTACACTCGTTTCGAAGCATTCGGCCCGTGCGGTCATGTATTAAAACAATATACATTTTTTGGTGTGTGTGTGTGTTACTGCGCATCTACATAATTCCGTCAGTGGAGATTGTTCTGGTTTGGATACTGCCAACCACTTCCGTAGAGGCCAACAGTATGAACATTAAGGTAAGTGCATGATCATTGTTTGATTTACCGCTAAGAGTATTTTATCGTAACACCACCCTCAAGTCACAGTCCACTTGCTCTAAGGAAATAATCTGGGGTTTCACGCTTAGTGTAAATGTTCCCATTGTTTCTCCAACATAAACATTTGTGGTCACTTCTGAGAACAGATCCATATGTAAATTTTGTGTAGAGATAAAATACTATAATATTCATTTTCACTAATTGCATTGATACATGTGCATAATTCTAATCAAAGCTCTTGAACTTGAAAAATAATATAGTTCACCTTATCGCCAATTGTGATTGTTGCCAGGTTCATTGTTCGAAATTATAAATTACGGCTCGCGTTATTGTTATTGTAAACAATAAATAATTTAGCGGTAATTTCATTCAACTCTGGTTATCAGCTTTAATATGGAACCCGATCAGCAAAGTATTGCTGAATTTAAGAGATTACACAATCGTAAAGAAAAGTTATTTAGGCGATTACAGGACTGTTTTGATTTAATCAAAGATTTACCTGCTAAATTAGATCATTTTAAAAGTCGTGTTGATTATTTAATGCCAGTTAGAGATGAATTTCTACAAACTTTAGATGCATTGTCGGATTTATCGAATGTACATGCAAACTTTACAACAGATACAGTATCATTAGAATCTAGTTTTGACGGTTTGTACTTCGAGATTTTAAGCGTTGCTGGTCGATACACCACAACCACGAACGTTAGTTCTAACGGTAATACAACATCGAACAGCGATTCGAATGTTCGCCTACCTGAATTAAAATTGTATAAGTTCGAAGGTAATCCCGAAAAATTTGACGCATTTAGATCTTTGTACGACACCTTGATTCACAAAAACAATACGTTGAGTGACATCGAAAAGTTTTCATATTTGCTATCCTACCTGGAGAATTCCGCTTTAAAGTTAGCACAAAGCGTGCGGTTTTCACCAGAAAATTATTCGGTAGTGTATGACCTGCTGGTCCAACCCTACACAAATAAACGCTTAATTGCTCATCATTATCTATCTAAAATCTTTACACTGTCTCAAGTAAAGACAGATTCTTTTCAAGCTCTTAATGATTTGTGCGAAACACTGCAAGCTAATGTTACAGCATTAACCGATATGAAACTTTCCGATTTAGCCGATTATATATTTTTACATTTTTCTCTTGGATTGTTAGATTCCAAAACAAAACAAGAATTTGAAAAAGAGCATTACCTAGAACACGAATATCCTACGTTTAAAAATTTTATAAAGTTTTTACGTAATAAATGCTCCATTTCAGCGTTAGTTGGAAGTACCTATGCTTTAAAGAGCATACCAACGTCATGTGCCGCAAAATCTGGCGATCGCTACAATAATGCTAGTAACAAACGCATTTCTATGATTTCGCAAGAAGTCGCGTCTAAAGGTCCTACTGTACACACAGTGGCTTCCGTTTCTTGTCCGGCATGCAATCAAGCTCATAAATTTAATAGATGCCCGAAACTATTAGCATTGTCACCAAAAGATAGACATGAATTAGTCAAGAATAACCGTAGATGTTTTGCTTGTTTAAATCCGCATCCGCTTTCTTCTTGTCAATCCAAATTTCGATGTCTACATTGCGGTAGTAAAAAGCACAATTCTTTACTACATTTCGATAATCCTAGCCCTGTACAGAGCCCCTCTAATACTACGCCTTTATGTACAGACGCCGATGTACAGATTGTTGCCAATACCAATGTAATAGAAAAGGTTCCTACGCCAGTGAATTTTGTTCATTCTTGCGCTGTCGAAAACGGACCAGTTGCGCTCTTAGCCACAGCACAAGTACAAGTCCTTTCGACTGATGGTAGTTGGCAGCGCTGTCGCCTAATCTTAGATACAGGATCTCATTCAAATTTTATCACTATCGATTTAGCTGATAGGTTAGGCCTCAAACGAAGAAAGTGCCCATTTGAAATACGTGGTGTAGGACAGTCGCATTTAACAAAAGTCCAGGGTCTAGTCGACTGTAAAATTGGCTCCTTATACGACAGCAATTTTTATTTAAATTGTGAAGCTGTAGTTGTACCAAAGATTACCACCCTACAGTTACGTTACCGATACAGTTAAAACAACAATTTTCCTCTCTTAAGTTAGCTGATCCCGATTTCCACGTATCCGCACCAGTTGATATTTTATTAGGGGTGTCAGCTGTTTTAGATATCACGCCAAGTGAGCCTTCATACTTGAAAGGCAAACCCGCGGCATTTCTTACTTCTTTTGGATGGGTAATCATGGGTGAAGTACCTAAAATGATACATTCACCTACAAACGTCGCTTTATTTACTAATATGGTAGAAACGCAATCTTTAAATGAGACTTTACGTTTATTTTGGGAATCCGAAGAAATATTTTCTCCACATTTGCCCTCCCTGGAGGAGAATGCTTGCGAAGAGCATTTCAAATCTAGTACCACGCGTACGGCCTCAGGTCAATATATGGTCAGATTACCGTTTAAAGACAATGTTTCCCAAGCTCTAGGTTCGACTAGAGAACATGCAATCAATAGGTTCTTAAAGCTTGAAGCGCGTTTCAAACGCGATAAAAATTTTCATAAATTGTATGCAGAAAACATTAGTGATTATTTATCACAGAAGCACCTTGAACCTGCGGTTAACGTATCCCAGTATGTGATGACTCATCACGGGGTTTTAAAGAATCTCGCATCACATACCCAGATTCGTGTAGTTTTCAACCCGACTGATAAAGACTGTAATAATAAATGCCTTAATGATATTCTAATGCCGGGTCCAAAACTACAAACGTATATAGGTCTTGTTATCACAAAATTTAGAATTCCACAAGTGGCCCTTACGTGTGACATTCGTCAAATGTTCAGATCAATTTTAGTACACCCTGATGATCGGAAATTCTTGCACATATTTTAGAGGTTTAAGCCAAATGAACCTTTAACAGAGCTAGAACACACACGCGTTATTTTCGGTGCATGTTGCAGTCCTTACCTTGCCCTTCGTGTTCTAAAACAATTATTGGTTGACGAAGGTTCTAAATTTCCACGAGCTTCGTGCGCTCTCAGTTCTTCTACATATGTAGACGACATTTTGACAGGAGCAGATTCCATTGAAGATGCTTTACTTCTTAAAACTGAACTCATTGATTTGTTAAAACTGGGTGGATTTGAACTGGGCAAATGGGCCAGTTCACATGCCAATGTAATTGGTAATTCTTCAGATACGATACAATTACCTAATTCCAGTCCTGATTCTATTAATAAAGTTTTAGTGCTTTGTTGGGATCTAAGATTCGATGTACTTAAATGCAAAGTTCGAAATGCCTCTGATACACCATCGAAAAGAGGCATTCCTTCCCGTATTGCGCGAACCTTTGACATTAATGGATACATCAGTCCATTTACTTTTATACTTAAAACTCTTATTCAACAATTGTGGTTACTAAAGGTAGGATGGGATGACGAACTCCCTGCCGTAGTGTTACAGAAGTGGAATCAAATTCAAGCCGAATTACCACTTCTCGAAAACGTGTCTATTCCGCGCTGTGTATGGAAAGTTGGTGAAGTAAAAGGTTTCATGGTAGGTTTTCTGATGCTAGCGAGCTTGGCATGGCTGCAGTTATTTATTTACGATTAGAGGTTGATGGCCAAATTTTCGTAAATTTAATAATTTCAAAAACTCGCGTGGCTCCACTAAAAACGTGGACGATACCACGTCTAGAATTAGGGGCGGCATGTCTTCTATCAAAACTTATGAAGTCTACTTCCCCAGTATTTGATTCGTTACAACTTTAGGAACCTATTTGTTTTAGTGATTCAGTAAACACCCTGTCGTGGATTCGCACCCCTCCGCATCGATTAAAAACATTCTTTGCCAACAGGGTTGTTCAAATCCACGAAAATCAACCCACAGCTCGTTGGAGGCATGTACCTAGTGCAAATAATCCCGCTGACCCGGCAAGTCGCGGGTTAATGCCATCGGAACTGCTTTGTTGTGATTTGTGGTGGAAAGGGCCCGACTTCATATATCGGAACATTTCTGAATGGCCAGGTAGTACATTTGAATACTCGCCTGCACAAGGGTTAGACGTTTCTACCCCTATGACACCTCAAGCCTTGTTGTCCGCAAGTGATGTTCAAACATTTACGGACATTTTGCTACAACATTCAAGTTTTGCTAAAGTACAAGGAATTTTTGCCTATATACTTAGATTCAAATTCAATTGCGTTGCGCGCATTCATGATGCTCCAAACGATCAGCTGCGTACTGGCAACTTAACGTCATTTGAATATAATGACGCTTTGTTATTTATTATAAGAATTTCTCAGTACGAGCACAATCGAAACGAAATTTTGTTATTTGAAAAGAGTCAACCTTGCACAAAAAATTATCATCATTTGTCCCCTTTCTCTCCCCTGTGGGTTTAATTATGGTGGGGGGACGTTCGCGCCAGTCGAAGCTCCCAATTGCTACTAAATATCCCTACCTAATTCCGTGAGACAGCAGATTAGCTATCTTGATATGCGATCATTATCACATATACTCGGGCCATGGTGGAAATCGCCTGGTACATTCTCTTGTAAATAGGAGATTTTGGATTCCTTCAATTCGACACTTAATTCGACATCGTATTTTCGTTGCCTTACATGTTACCGATATAAGGCGGAACCTATCCAACCACCTATGGCGGATCTTCCAGCTTATCGACTCGAACCGCGAAAATGTTTCACACACACGGGGATTGACTTTGACGGACCCTTTATAGTAAAAGTACCTAATCTGCGCACAGCTAGGTATGAGAAGGCATATATTGCTTTGTTTATATGCATGGTCTCGCGTGCCATTCATATCGAACTCGTCACCTCGTTAACTTCCCAAGCATGTCTGGCCGCACTAGACAGATTCATTTCTAGACGCGGACTTCTGGCGAAATTTTATTCCGATCAAGGACGGAACTTCCGCGGTGCTGCTAGAGAAATTTCTGAAATTTCAAAATTTTTTGACTCGTCTAAGCCCGAGATTGCACATTATTTAGCTATTCGGGGCATTGAATGGTCCTTTAATCCTCCCTACGCACCCCATTTCGGTGGATTGTGGGAGGCAGGAATCAAAAGTGGTAAATTCCATTTAAAGAGAATAATTGGTAACAACCAATTTACTGCAGAAGAATTTAACACAATCGTTATTAGAATTGAGGGCATTTTAAACTCTCGCCCGTTTTGCTCCTTACCAGCTTCACCTGATGATGGAATTGATGCATTGACGCCGGCACATTTCCTGACAGGCGGTCCTATTCTGGCACGACTCGAAGTAGATTTGACAAACATTCCTACTAACAGACTCGCTCGTTGGCGGCTTTCTTAACAGTTAATCCAGGGGTTCTGGAAGCGTTGGTCAAATGAATACCTCCACACCCTTCAGCATAGGCCCAAATGGACTACCCCGGCTAAACAGTTGGAGGAAGGCGATCTGGTGTTGTACTTGACCCCAGGTACACTCCCTGCGTGTTGGCCTTTAGCAAGGGTAACAAAGCTGATACCTGGAAGTGACGGCATAGTACGCGTTGTTCGGTTGAAGACACCCTCAGGTGAAACGGTACGACCAATAAATAAGGTGGTACCGCTTCAACATCCTTAAAATTAATATGACGTGATCAACAATCACATTAATTGATCATTCTTTAGAGTTTCTTTTATTTTCTCGTTTTATCTCTACACACCTACACCAATAGAGCTTATTTGCATTTTTTCCCCTTTTTTTTTCTTTTTTTATTTTCTTCACCCCTTTTAGCTATCAAAATTTAATTATTTTGGGTGGGGGGTATGTTCAAAATTGGGTTAGAACGCCACTCTTAATTTCAATGTTTTTTATTTTAAACAGTCAAGGTTTTGTTTTGCGATAAACCAGGCGGTCTTATCTAGCACTGGTTTTGTACACTCGTTTCGAAGCATTCGGCCCGTGCGGTAATGTATTAAAACAATATACATTTTTTGGTGTGTGTGTGTTACTGCGCTTCTACATAATTCCGTCAGCGGAGCTTGTTCTGGTTTGGATGCTGCCAACCACTTCCGTAGAAGTCAACAGTATGAACATTAAGGTAAGTGCATGATCATTGTTTGATTTACCGCTAAGAGTATTTTATCACAACACCACCCTCAAGTCACAGTCCAATTGCTCTAAGGAAATAATCTGGGGTTTCACGCTTAGTTTAAATGTTCCCATTGTTTCTCCAACATATATATATATATATATATATATATATATATATATATATATACAGGATGAGTTTTAGTGTGGCAACGGTCGATAACTCCGTTATTATAAAAGCTACGTAAACCAAATTTGAGGTATATTAGACATGCCTATAGTGCACATTTTAAAATATTTAAAAGCATACAGGGTGTTTCATAATTCCAGGACAAAATAAACTTATATTTTTTTAAATTGAACACCCTATATATTATTACATTTTTGAAAAGCCCATAAAAAGAGCTTTAATTTGATATTAAATTGTATTTGTCTATTCTATTTAGTTTTTGAGATATTCAACTGTTTTTAGAAAAAATGACCCTGATTAGATACATTGCCACCGCACTAATACACAACTTTTGTTAATTTTCAAGATGCAGAAAATTTTACTATATACCATAGTATATTTGTAATTATCACTTTTTTGAAATTTCTTCACAGTATACAGGGTGTGTCAGGTTTCGCAAAATGCAATTTTTAAAATTTTTTTTTAATAGCACCCTACCAATTTTATTGCTACAATGGATTGTTCATTAAACGTCCTTTCATTTTTGTTAAGCATTCGCTATACCTAAATCCATTACTTTCTGAGATATTTTGATTTTCTTCAAATTTTAAGAATGTTTTAATTTACATAACTAAAAATAACTTGCTATTGGAGAATATTATATAACAATTAATACATATTGATTAACAATTAACTACACTTATCCAATAACAATTTTCACTAAAGATATAACAACCTACAATAATACGCTATCAACAGAATTCTGCCAGATCAACAATAGGCATTTTATAGAAAATGTTCAAACAGGAAATCAGGCAGGCTTTGAAAAAAATAACAATTACAATCAAAATGTCATTTAGGTTTATTAATTGTAGTGTGTTGTCATTTAACACATTATGAGTTCTGTTTTAAATGTAATCTTTGAAGGAGTTTTCAAAATGAATTTTACAGTGGAAGAACAAATAAATATGATTTGGGTATTGGGAGCAAGTTTAAGAAATTTCCTACTTGCATCAAGAATATACCAAGAGAGATATCCTGTTAAATAACAACACACTACAATTAATAAACCTAAATGACATTTTAATTGTAATAGTTATTTTTTTCAATGCCTGCCTGATTTCCTGCTTGAGCATTTTCTATAAAATGCATATTGTTGATCTGGCAGAATTCTGTTGATAGCGTATTATTGTAGGTTGTTATATCTTTAGTGAAAATTGTTATTGGATAAGTGTAGTTAATTGTTAATCAATATATATTAATTGTTTTATAATATTCTCCAATAGTAAGTTATTTTTAGTTATGTAAGTTAAAAACATTCTTAAAATTTGAAGAAAATCAAAAATATCTCAGAAAGTAATGGATTTAGGTATAGGAAATGCTTAACAAAAATGAAAGGACGCTTAATGAACTATCCATTGTAGCAATAAAATTGGTAGGGTGCCATTTAAAAAAAATTTTAAAAATTGCATTTTGTGAAACCTGGCACATCCTGTATACTGTGAAGAAATTTCAAAAAAGTGATAATTACAAATATACTATGGTATATAGTAAAATTTTCTGCATCTTGAAAATTAACATAAGTTTTGTATTAGTGCGGTGGCAATGTATCTAATCAGGGTCATTTTTTCTAAAAACAGTTGAATATCTCAAAAACTAAATAGAATAGACAAATACAATTTAATATCAAATTAAAGCTCTTTTTATGGGCTTTTCAAAAATGTAATAATATATAGGGTGTTCCATTTAAAAAAATATAAGTTTATTTTGTCCTAGAATTATGAAACACGCTGTATGCTTCCAAATATTTTTAAAATGTGCACTATAGGCATGTCTAATATGCCTCCAAATTTGGTTTACGTAGCTTTTACAATGACGGAGTTATCGACCGTTGCCACACTAAAAACTCACCCTATATATTGACGTGGAACTTAGATCAATTTCTGAACTCCCTAAAAATCATTCAAGCCCCAACGTTGGGCCGTCATAAATTGCCGTGGAACTGCCTTTTTCGGTCACAGAAACTGGCACTTTCTAAAAACATTCGAGCTCATGCTCTGATACCTTGATAGTTCAAAAACAAATTAATTTTCACAAGTATAAAAATTCACAAAAATTTTCTTACCCGCTTTCTGCTTTATCAAATTAATTTCTTCAGCAGCTTCCCTGGCTAGCTCAGCTGTGCTTCTTCTCGTATACCTAAATTTACTCTCATTCTCTTTACCGTTCACACACCATTCAATAAAATCACAAAATAATACAACAATCATACAATATTTATTAACCACTATTTACACATAATTATTCAAAGTTATTTACAGTTCGGTGCTCAAGTTACACTTCAATAAATGCTTTCTTTGTAAAGTCCTTGTTTTTTAAAATGGAAATTTCTAACACATTTAATTCAACAGGAGTAAATAGGCCCCAAATAATAGCTTATCTTGGTTTCTCACTACATACTGAAGTATGGTGAGCTCATGATAACCCAGTTTATTAATGTATGCTTTCCACTTTGCATACTATTACTACAAACTTAAAAAAAACTATGTACTCTTAACAATTAAATTTAAATTCATCAAGCAATTCAATAAGCTTTACGTACACCTTTTGTTTTATATTCAAAATACCATATTAATAGTCAACTATACGTATCTTTTTCAATACGTAAAATAACGAAAAATACCATCAAAGTTCAGTCTCACACATTACAAATAATTTCAACAGTTTATAAAAAACAGCAAATTTTAATGCGTTACCTGGAAAAACTTGAAGATTCCATCTCCGTTGACGATGTATTATGTTCCTGAACCCCTCGGCCTAGTGGTTATACGTGCGGCTCCACCAGATGTTTAAAGATAAATACCATCTAAGCTGCGCTTCATGCTACCCATCCAATATACAAATCCATGTATATTACACTTGTTTATTATCGCATTATTAATTTACGAGCTTGTTAAAGTATTCGTTGGACCTCAGTTAAGTTTAAATAAACTCAACACTATTCGCGTTTCTAGCTATAAGGCCACAACAATCTAATACTGTACTATTGAATTTACAAATTTTTAATACTTACAAGCCTCGTCAGTAGATTTTTGTACGTCGTAAGCGATGCAAAATTAAAAGAGCTCTATTAATTTTCCTAGCGTATTTATATCATAAAATCAGGCCCCTCTTGGCCACACTTTACGCGAAATACCTAATTGCAAAATAACATTTCCGCAAATTTTGTGTAACCGTTTTAAACTTCTAGAAATATTGCTCGTCAACCCGCTACATCCAACTATCCCATCCACCTCTCGCGTGTTCGTCTGTTTTAAAACTATCTATTTCGACCAATCATACATTTCAGTGACGTCTTAAAACTCCGCCTGTAATATCTTTATTGCATATTTGAAGTCGTGTTCTAACCTTGCTTGCGTTGTAGAAAATCGGTATAGCTGCCCGCGTCTTTATGAACCACACGTGGATCGAATACGTGCCTACTAAAATGCATGCTTCTATACCCGTTTCATTCTGTAACGTATTATTAATTGTGCATCCTTTCTGCTCGTTAAGAAGCTTTTGTTAGCGTTTATGCGAAGCCACCGACAGTTGAACAATATTTCCTTAAAGCTCGCTCTGTTATCTACAGAAATAAGGAGAAGGTGACCTTTCCAACGTGCAGGTGTGCTAAATTAATGATCGTTTAAAATAACATTTCTAGGAGTTTGTTTTCATGGTATTCTATATAACCGACGTCTGTCTGTTTGTTAAGAAAAGCTCTTCGCCTTGGGATTATCGATTTTTCAAGCTCTTATACGTTTTCTGACGTTATAACCCGTTTAATTAAAACGAATTAAATTAATTAATAATTTCTATTGGCTTATAAAATTGATTTTTTGTGAATCTATTACTTTCTAATCCATAATTATAAAATTATATCAATACCTGTTAATTTAAATTAAATAAATGAAATTAATTTTGCGCGTATATAAATGGTTCCTTTCTCTATACAGGGTGTTTGAAATCGTTTTGTTAACCCCAAATTTAACCCTTTAAATCCACTACAATATATAAATATATATATATATATATATATATATATATATATTGCTGCAACAAGCTTCGCGTTGAAGCGTCACTAATAGAATGATATGACAACGACCGGCTTTAGGCGTCGCTAAAGGTGTACTGTGGTACAGATACAGCAAACTGTAAAATTTGCTCAACGAAAATGCTAAAGTTTACAAAGTAAAATCAAACACAGCAATATCATAAGGCATCTCTACAGTCAAAAATATTTTCTTTCAAACAAAAAATATATAGAACATTTACATCATAGTTTACTTACGTAAGAGGCGGCTAAAGCGGTTCAACGCGCGCGCGCACACACACACACATACACACATACACACACACTTTCTGCACATACATTTCTGTTGGTTTTTTCCTCCGTTCTTTCCTTGTACTCCACACCGTGTGGGTCCGTATTCCGGATTAGAATAGTCCTACGGTGAGACCTGTCTGTCCTAAGAGGCGACTAAAGCGGTTCTACACACATACACACACGCACAAACACACACGCGCGCACACACACACATACACACACACGTCAACTTACACATATTTTCTTTTGTTCTTGCTTTTCTTTGTTTTGTTCTCTTTTTGCAGTTTTGTTGCTGCTTTATTATGGTTTTTAGTTTTATTTTTATTTCTCCATTCCTTTTGATTCACCTTCCTTTTCCTCTCCTTTTGCTGGTTTTCTTACTGTTATTCCTCATACGGACTTTGTGAAGCTTCTCGATCCACTTACTCTGGTAGGTGCTTTCTAGATCTTCTTTTTCATCGGAAACCAGGACTTAGTCGACTTTCGGCTTAGTTAGCTATTCGTTTCTTTAATTCTTCGTTTAATGCAATTCTTTGTTACTACAGTTTGAAGTACTTCAATTTTTTCTATCCAGCATTCTTATTGTTTCCTTGCATACTTTGAGGCTTGATAGTTATTGTCTCGTGTTGGCTTGTATTGTTGGGTCTCTTCCTCGTTCCGTTTCTTACTTTTTGGCTTTTTACAAGAAATCAATTTCTTTTCTTGAGGTTGAAAAACTTTCTGTTTGTTTACTAGAGATATTCATCTTCCGACGACTTTTTGCAGTGTTAGACCATTCCATCTTTGTACTTGATTATTGCTACCTTCTACGTTTCCTTTCCTATGTGATTTATACTCCTTGATTTTGCTGGTACACTAGTTCTTCAAGCCGAATAAAAATTCTTTTGTTAATTTTGTGTTTCTTGTAGTTTTATTAAGCGAGTTTCTTTTTTGTTTATTTTATTAGTGAATATTGCTTTTTCGAGCCGGCTACAAGTTAAATTTTTGGTTTTTTCTTTTCCTCGAGTTTTTTCAATCTAATGTTTTTGCTTTATGCTGCTTTATGCCTGCTTCGTTGCTTCTGCTTCCTACCCCGACTTTGCTAAGGGGATTTGTTACGCTAACCTTTTAAAATGGAGTGATTCTGCATTAATTTGCCACCACCTTAATTAAGCGCCTCCTAAAATGGTAATCTAAGCCCTTTTCATGTTATTCTCAAATTTATAAGCTTAACAAATTCAATATATATATATATATATATATATATATATATATATATATATATCAAAACGCTCTGTAAAGTTACCCTTGCGTTTCGTGCAATAGGAATACATGGCATATATCTTTCACCATATTTATAAATTTTTTGAAATATTGCTATCGTAAAACCACTTCAAAAGGCTAGAAACTTGCATAATCAGTTCCTTGTAACACATTCTAACAAGCTTCTTTTATTTCCAATTTTTTTCTGTATTACCCATCCCACTCTACGACATTTTCGAGCTAACCCGAAGTCTAATTCTATTGGATTTTGATTATACCGTTCTGTCTATGTTTTGTTTCGGTATTCGGAGTAAGTGATTTTCTTTACTTACTTCACTGATTTTCTTCTTGTCCGCATGGAATACCGTAACTTGGTGTAATTAGGTTAATGTATGTTTATCTCCCATATACGTAATAAATAGACCAAGGGTCTTAAAGATCACTTTGTGCTAATATTGCGAACATTTCTTACTCTGGAATAAAGTGTTAAAATGAGCTAGTTAATAAAATGTCCTCAGGCTTGTGAGACAGACAAGTTGGTGTAATTAAGCATGCAAAATGTATTACACCATCCAATGTTACTGGATGTGCCAAAATTTGGTGAAACAGGCCTTGCATGCTCTAGGGTTTTTAAGATTGTGTTGATATTACAAAAGAATTTGCATGTGTATTCCTGGATACTGTTATTAAGCGGTTAATAAATATTAAACATAATAAGATTTGTTCTAATCGTTACGTAAATAATCATGAAAATGCAGTCAGTTAATATAGTTTGCACATAATTGGATGTGCTATTTATTAGGTTGCCGTTTACGATGCATTAATTAAACCCAATCTTCATGTATTGTCCCGAGGTGTTTGGAGTTTATTGAATCGCTTAGCAAATAACGTGTTACTCATTACGAGGTAATTATACAATTCCAATACGTTTACCGTCTATGTGATCTAAATAGCTGTGCAGGATATTGGATGTACCATGGCTTTTATGGTGAACTCTCACAGGTTCAAATCTCCTGGCGGTTGTTTATTTTTTATTTCCCAATGGATTAGTTCTATATAGTAATATTAAGGTGGTCTGGTCAATGTTAATAACTGCAAAGGTGTGCGATAATATTAAGTTGTGACGTCATTAGTGTGTTAGAAGAAGCAAGTTAATATATAACAATGCTCTTAGGTTTGTGAGACAGACAAGTTGGTGTAATGAAGTAAATGTATGTTTATCTCTCCTCCACACACATATAGTCCATATAGAGAAAATTACAATGTATTTCTTACGAGTGTAAAAACCTTCGCTTTTACATTGGTTTAAATGGGTGTAAATTTTGATCCAAAGTTGGTTATAAAACCCTACTAGTGTTATCAATCTTTGGAAATCTATCAACGAATGCGGTCTTGATCAGGCGTGTTCTAAAATTGTTAAATTGTGTGAATTAATTCTCACCATTCCCGTTACAATTACGTCCGCAGAACGCAAATTTTCTACACTAAAAAAATAAAAAAGATCGTTTAGTATTCAACACGCCAGGAAAGATTTTTAAATTTGGCGCTTATATCAATCGAAAAAGAATTGACTTAGGAGTTGTCGATGGATCAAAGTTTTTATAAAGACGTTGTTAATGAATTTTCCAAATTTTTTAAGTAAATTAAGTTAAATTTCGTGTAGCTTCTCTTATTTCGGTTCACGCCACTGTTGTAACTTGTTCGTTAGATATTATTGTCCTAATTTCATACTTTTTCCCGTTGTTTTAATAATTTCATGATTAGTATCAAAATCTTTCAAAGTTTGATATATATCAGACACTTTGATATATTAATAGTTTATATGTAACTTGGAATTGAATGCAAATCATACAAGCAAGTAGCTCATATTCACCAAACGATTGCTGACCGCTATTAAAGTGGCGCAAAGATATGCGTGTGTCAAGGTGAATCGTAACCGAGTCATGATCGTATAGTGAACGTTACCTCAAATGCTGCTGCCATTTTCTATACGATTAAAGCTACTTAGATGTATGCAGAAAAATGTAGGTATGTAAAAACGTTTAGAGAATGGATAGCATAAGTTAGATTTTCATTTTCTAAACGAGTATGACAAAGGATAGTTGAATTAACATAGGAAACGGAAAATGCCACCCGTACGCAAATAAACGCTTATTAGAGTGCTTGAGACGATCTATCGTTGCATTTTCGGCGCCCCTTTATAACGGCCGTCGCTGTATAGGCATATTGAAATGCCTCTAATGACAAATAATACTTGACAGCTAAACCTTTGTTACCTGAAAATAAATTATTTTAATTCTATTCCATTGCTTTACTAATTTTCTATTAGGTTAGCATAATGAATTAACACTTATAGGCACTTTGTATTTATTTGAAGAGCTTATAGATTTTAACTAAAACAATTGTTAAGACAATGAACAAAAGTTTTTACAAAATCGTAAATACGAATTCAATATCTGCTTTAAACTATCCGCTACACTGTTGAAAAGGCATTGTTATTGCAATTTATAGTAGTGTTGATAAATAGTTATTCTTCTTGAAAACCCCGAAACCAATCTATTATGTATCAATGCAAGCGGCTAATTGCTAAAAACATTTTAGCTGCAGGCTGCATCAAAGTTCAACAGATGCTGCGTTTCCTAGGAAATTTCCAGGCTGCAATAGCCCCAGCAGCACAAGGTCAGAACCCTCGCACGCCCTGATCGGTTTGTGCATTATCGATCGAAATACTTTATTAGAGGAGACGTTTATTTGTACATTTTCTAGTTTTCCAGGATCTTTTCCTTTGAATTATGTTTTATACGGTGAATTGCTTGCACAGCAAATACATCCATAATTGCAATTGATGGTTGCAATTATAATTTACTTGTTTGCGTTTAGCTTTCCAGAACCATGCCTTCCAATGAATCAAACTGGGCGTAGCGATTAAACGTTGTTTGAATAGATAATTGCGGTCTTGTAAAACAGCGGTTTATTAGATTAGTAAAGCTTAAGGAGTGCTCTCATTATTAGAAATGATATTGTTGTTTTCTTCCGTTATTGAATTCATACCAATCACACCCTTAATAATATAAATACTGGTATTGCTAATATCTACTAAAAAGGCGTGTTAAAGCCAAAATTATTCTTAGATTGTAAAACATCTTAGAAGTACGGCTATCCTAAATACATGCGCTCCGCTTTTGTAACGATTTAATTTGAAGCTTCTCCGCATTTAGGAAAGTTGCTTAAGAAAACCAGTAGCGAGCTCTCAATATATATATATATATATATATATATATATATATATATATATATATATATATATATTGCTGTGTTCTCCTATTCGAACGCCTCAAACTCATGCCCCACAAATTGGGTGCCATAAAATGCTGTTTTCTTTGAAATCGAGCCCCAAACTTGGGCTGTCATAATATGCTGTGTTCTTTGAAATCGAGCCCCACTATTTTACTGTCATAAAATATAGTGTTCTTAGTATTTGAAACCCCACGAAACGGGCTGTCATAAAAAAAATTATGATGTTTATCTTCGGAAACTCCCCAAAAACTCTTAATGTAATTACAAAATTTTCCATCTACCTAAAATTGAAGCCCTACCACCTAGACTTACAATTTATATCGTCTAATAACAATATCCTCTGAAGATACTCTTCACTCGGACACCAAAAGCTCCAGCTTCCTCAGAGATAACCGCCACGGCTGCTCACTCGTTCTCTGAAAATCCTAACCTACTAAAAATAACACTGTCTGCCAAAAGTACATAAATATATTTATTAACATTTCCAATTCGTTACGTATTAATTCAATTTACATCCCTTATGTATTTCAAGCTCAAAAACATTGTATTACTTGTGGTAAATAATAGCTCAGTTTCAAGAAAATAAATTTAAAATCATACTACATCAATCCTGAAGCAAAGTAACTGGGCTTATTTCCAACCTTTACTTTATACCCCAAGTCAAATACAAGCTCATAGTAAACCTCCTTTTCTCTACGTGCTAACAACGGCACTGCAATTTCCTAAAACCTTTTTACCTTTTACAAAAATTATAGTATTCATCTTCAAGTGATATCATCAAATTATTACATAAAATTTTTGTTTAGTCCTTTTTAAATTGACTCATCAATTAAAATGTCTTTATAACATAATAAATACACAAAATCACTAAATTGTCACCCAGAAAATCACTAACAAAAACAAACAAACGTCTTATAAGTAGAGTTACCTGGATTTTGTCTCAAGTGCTCTCTACATAGACACCATCTCCAACGTGATTCTCCTTCTCGACTGCACGTTCAGATACTGTCTCCAAGTGGCCTCTTACGATCAGGAACACACTGTTTCTAATAAATACTTTCACACAAGTGCACGGTACTACCATGCTCTCGTGCACTTGCTGGTCCATCCATACATTTACTCTGTACTCAGAGTACATACGCCACCTTCAAACACCCATTACTAAAATTTTACTTACTTGCATTATAATTTTGATTATCTATAGCCAAAGATATAAAAAGCACCCCTTGTGCTAATTTAACCAAAACTTTACTCACTCACTTAGCTAAGTAGATAGATAGGCGATCGTAGGTAAAGACAAAAGAGAAGAGAGCGATTCACCACCCTTTACGGGTTTATATCAGCTCTAAAAGCTACCCCCCCTACATCAATTTCCAACACCCCTGTCGCACTTTTCCTTGTACCACAGCACAAACAAGCCAACAGTTGAACACTTCCACAAACTATCCAATTATCCTTGAAAAATTTTACCTATTTTTAGCCTGCCGTGCACAACCGTCTTTAAAATCTAGGAAATTCTCGCTCCAAACAAGCTCGATACTTCGAAATCCTCATTAAAAATTTTACTCACCACGGTCTTCCGCGAAACCCTGGCAACTGTCGTCTTATTTCTAGCCTCTGCAATGCGCCCACTGTAGTCGCGTATATCTCTCGTTTCATTCCCACTCATAAACAAAATCTTCCGTCTTATTTTTATCTTTAAACATTATTCTCTCGTTTGTTCACAATCGCTGTTTTACCTAACCCCCGCTATCGTCATCTATCCTACTCTTGTTTATTTAGTGTAACCGTCGTGCTCTGTTAGTAAAATATCCCCAAATTTCTATACCCTTACTGCTCGATTTATTCCGAAAACATAGCGTGTCTTCGTCCCGCTCCACTAGCTCTCTTCTTTACTAAAGCATGCCAACTATAGTTTTTTCTCTATAAATCGATATTGTTTTCGTACGTTTTGTCTGCACCTGTGCTTTGTTCTCGTTATATTTTTTTAGCTATTATTTGTTGACGAGACTTTATGTTCATTATTTGTTTACGACTATCAAGTTCTTAGAATTCATAACACGTACAACTTAAATAACGACTGCCGCTTTAAATATGCTATCAACCTGAAAGCTTTTATTATTTAGAATATTAAAACAAATTTTAATTATGCTTACCGTAATTTACGTTTTACATGCATTTACGCAATTATGCGCCTCAAATTATGTTTCCTAACTTATTAATAATTAATATTTACAATAAAGCTTTATACTATATTCAACTAATCCTAATATTTACTGGTAATTTGTCAAATACGAACCGATTTTGTTCAAACATAACTCAAACTTTGCGTCAAAAATTTATACACTTTTTAATTTGACATAAATACAAATTTGAGCTTGCTAATGTCTTTTTATGATCTCAGTATCTTATATATATATACATATATATATACATATATGTATATATGTATATATATATATATATACATATTGTTACGATATCGCCGTACTCGACAGGTGCGCAACGATCAATTGCCTACTGATCGTCATCTCTCTGTGCCTTTAAAATAATTTAAAATTAACACAATCAAATTTTAAGCCTTGACTAGCTCAGTGATACCACGCACAGAATGAAACGACGATATGGTAGTAAAGAATTTTTACTCACTCTCCAACACTCAATACACCTGAAAAAGACAAACGAAATTTACCAAAAATTGCATAATGTACTAAATAAAATTTTTGTTATATTACAATTTACAAATCTATGCCCTTTTTAATACCATTTATTTTTTATAGAACTTTCAAATCGAAATTAAAATAAATATTCTTATCGAATTGGCTCTTTATGAAGATTATAAATTTTTACACATTTTTAAAGCAATTAAATCCAGCAAAAGAAATGAGTCTTACCACGAATAGTTTCGTTGAACGTTCAAAGAAATATCCCCCTTTTTTAAGCATAATTTTACACATAGGAACCAAATTTTTGTTGACCTTTTACACACTATATTTTAATCACATGCAAATTTTAAGCTCACTTCCAAATACACAAATTATGTATAAATACAAATACAACGCGGTATACATTGGATAAATAGTTCCGACCTTATAGTTCTCCTGTTTTTTTTACTTGATGGAGATTCCTATGCCAAATTTTCACTTGTTCTGGAACTTCCGACAATTCGGATTAGAATTCACTCTTAATTGTTATCCATTAACTTACAGTATTAACCAGTAATTTAGAGTTGTTTGCCAGTAACTTAGAGTATTAATCAGTGACTTAGAGTATTACTTTGGAGTGTTAAATCGGCAATTTAGAGCCTTAAATTAATAAAATTGCAAAGATTTTTATTTATGTTAATTATTTCTAGACTTACGTTTATATCAACGGCAAAAATTCTATATAAATTATTACAACACGCACTTTACTGTTTATTTTGTTAAGATCTACTTTTTAAAATAATCAACTTTCACTTAAATTTTTATTCACGTAATATCTTTATATCTTCTTTTAGAATAGAACAGTCAGCGCGTAAATTATAAAATGAATATCCTTTATTTGCTTCGTGAGTTTTATAGAATCAAGTTCCTTTTCGAATATTTCACGCGTTTTCATTGGTTGATATAACGCTATCATTTGTTTGTAAGTAGAAAAAGCGGTTCAATTATGGTTATATCTGCAATTTGTTGGATTTTGGATGATTTAATATGTACGTTCTAAATTACACGTATATCGGAACTTTTAACAAATGGTATTGAATATGGCATTTTATGTACGTTCTAAATTGCACGTATTACTGTCGCATCAAATATCCACACTTTATGCAATATGCTTGTTATTAAGTGTTTGTCTATTACAAACTGGTATAAATTACACGCATTTATTAATTTCTTTACGCAAATGCGTTTAGATTGAAAGAAATTTTATTTCACAGTTATTTTTCTTTAAATATGTTGAATTTGTGTTTGTTTTGAACTTGAGAAGGTTTTAAAATGTTCTCAGATGACTGGATTGCTTCAACAATTATTTATTTTAATAAAATGTAGTGAAGTTATTACGAAACGAGTTTCCTTTAATTAATTGTAGCTTCATATTGTTTTATACAGGGTGACTTGTATTTGCTTTTCTATAATGAAGGAATTATGTATATTTTTTGATTTGAATGTTTGGTTTTCGTGGTTTTTATGATATTTACATGAGGTATTCCTCTTTTTTGTGACCTTATATGAACTTAAATAACCTTATACTCATAGCAATATATATATATATATATATATATATATATATATGTATAACTAAAGCTAAGGCTGGTGAGAACTCTTAGAATACACTCGTTCAAAAATGACTAACAACTAGGTCAGACCATAATTTTATTCGGCGTTTTGGCATGGACTTGCTACATGCACTTACTGCAGTAATTATTCTGACTCTTTTTTTATAACACTTTTTGGGTATAGGGTCGTGTGTTTTGTTATATTTTAATGCTAATTGAATATTATATATGCTAATTTTAGTAAAAATTTCCACCTATTTGTCTTAGTAGTTATTCATTGAAGAAGGCATAACATTTTTTGCTGAAACTTCGAATAAAATTACCATCTGACATAGTAGTCTAGTCATTTTTGAATGAGTGTATCCCAAGAGTTTACCAACCTTTGTTTTAGCTATTTATTTACGTTTAAGAATTTGTATTATTATATATATTGCTGTGAAAAGGGCCGCGTTGTGATACGCTACTAAAAGGGTGATATAAGGCGGCGTTGAAGTGTCACTAAAAAATTGCTGTGATACTAATACAGCATTTATACAGCATAAAATATTTTCTCTCATACAAAAGCATTTACTACATCATCTCTTTCAAACATAAAATAATTTCTAAGAAGTACTTATTATAAACAAATTGATCCTTACCTTATTTTAAATTTACAGAACCAAATTCCTTTTTTTATAGATGGTTTACCTGGTTACGCTTATTGCCACGCTTGTAACGTTTGTTTGACCAAAAAATTCTTGACAAATAATCTATTAAAGGGTTAGAGTGTTTCGAACTCCAATCACAAATTTTCCTGGTAAAAATCCCTTACAAAAAAAATTATTAAAACTATTTTAAACTAGATACAAGTACTCCAATATTAGTTTAAAATAAATCTAAAAGTAACACTTTCAGAATCCACAAAAACGCTCCTCGTAATTAAATATCTTCTTATTTTAAATTGATGTCGAAATCAGCTTACAAGATTTTCCATATTTAAAATCTTTGTTTCAAACAGTAGTTGCCAAAGTACATTTTTGGTTAAATCTTCCTTTCGATTATTTAATAAAATTTTTAAAATATCGTTATCTTGAAGAATTTTCCTTCTTTATTGTAAAAAATATATTCCATTTTTTTATGTAATTATGTTTAAAACATCACTTCTATATGCACAATAATTATTAGATTAAGGTATGGTTACTGCATACTTCAAATATCATCTTCCCAAAGCAACAGCTCGCGATCAAATTAATATTTCGCGATCGAATTTAAGAATCGACTGAATCGAATCAATCTAATGAATAAATCCCGTCTTTAATAAACGCTTCCTTATACACAAATTATCTATTTTCTAGAATGTTACTAGAATAGTATCGAACATTATGATGTAATGGTCTCAGAAAAACTCATTAGCGTCTAAAATCGCGGCGTAATTACCTTGTAATCTTGTTCCAGGTATTAGTGACGCGCACTAACTCTTCTTGTTTAACACCCAAGCTTAATGTGTCGCATTGCTTTTCTCTAATAGTGAATGCGAAAGATAATAAATAATTTTTTATCAGTTTTACGGGGTTTTCAATGATCGGACCGCTTCTTGGAATAAAATCTTTTATTTATTAATTAAATATTTACCTAGTTTTAAATACCGATGACTCATATCTTTATATTCCTAATATTCTAGAAAATTCTTTATGTAAAATAAGTTTCTGTAATCCACGGGTAATTAATTTAAACTTTAATGGTTTTTAATACAAAAGGGATTGAATTTCATAAAAATATTTGCTTTTGTGGTTCTGTACACAAAATTTATTAAAATTGAGTTTTTTAAATACACATTGATTACTTATTTTTATCTTAAAACGTTCGCATTTAAATGCGTTTTACGGTATCTTACAATTAATTATTTTTTACATATGCAACTTAAGTTACTTGATATTTATTTACAATACGGTTATATCATACAGGGTGATTATTTATACATGCACAATTTCCGTTTTTGCATGGCACTTTAATGAATTAAAGTACGCTTGTATTTTACAGGGTGTAATCATGAATTTACGGAAATTTTAATTATTCCGAATTATATTACATTTTTAGTGAGATTTATTTGTAGAATTTAGGTTTCAATGACCTCTCGTGATCCCTTATCACGTCAATATGTATATGTATATATATATATATATATATATATATATATATATATATCAAATGCACCAGCCCCACATTGGGTGTCAGTGCGACGTTTTTCTAATTCCTTAAATGGGCGCCAGTGAAGCGTAGTCTTCCGACGTAACTAGGGGTCTATTCCTTGGGTAGAGCTATGAGAAATGGGGGGGTAAGTCGAAATCTGTTGGTAGGTCACACTCAAACTAAAACAAATAGGCGCCACCAAGTCCGGACTGATTCACGTTAATGGCATGGCATATTTCTAAGGGCGGACGTGGAGACCCAAAGAAAGAAAGATCGCCTTCGATGACAAAAACCTGTCTTAATAAAATAAGACGCTGTTCCTGTAAGAAATTATAATAGTTAGCTTAATAAAAAAAGGTGGAACACTATTTGTGTCCAGCAAATATACATAACGAAATAGTGAAAAGGTATTTTCTATATAAAGTTGGCATCACAATTCTACTCCTAAAGATGTTCGCTTTCTGTAGTTAGGTTTGATCATATTTGATCAAAATAAAAAACTTTAAGCTTGAACTAATAATTTACTAAAAAGTATTTTTTTTAAATAAAATGCAATGCAACAAAATTTAATAAATAATTGAATTACTTTGTGAATTTTAAATTAAGGGTTATCAACCTCATTCATAATCAAATATTTTACAGCAAGGTATAAACTTATTACACAAAGATACTCTAACCCGTTCAGATCTGTTCAGGCCGATTACATTACAAAAATTATTATACAAGTTTTCCTCTTTAAGTTAAAAGTACAAGTTTTAGTTTCAAACGAAAATGATAACAAAAATATTCTTGTTTACAAAAGTTGTGCTAACGCAGTGCTAAGCATTTGCTTTCAAGGATACATCTGTCAGCAGTATACTACAGAAAAATAAGTGACGTCAATAACACCTGTTGTTGTAACTAACAATTTATACTGAAGCAACGTGTTGTTTCTCAAAACATCAAATTAGTGAATTTTAATTTTGACACTGAAAATTCCAGCTTAGCAATAGTTGAAACAAATATCATATTCGTACTTTTACACATTGGAACAAATTAGCGTGTTTCTAAAGTGAAACACAAAAGAATTACTTATATCTACTACGAACCAAAAAAACTGCTTTCCTAGCCTTGATGAGGTACTTGTTCTACCATGCGAAATTTACTGCATATGTTATGGATCCAGCTCATCCTAAACAGCTACCTACCAAAGTAGCATCTTTACGCTGTATAACAAAGCGATCCTCTTTAAATTGGCTCAACTTTCCATCTTCCAAGTTGCACCGTACACGTCGTAAAACACAGTGGTATCAACAATCGGGATTTAATTTCCTATTTTCTAAGTTGCATGGTTCACGCCGTAAAATAAAGTGGTTTTCTTAAAATCGATTAAAGTTTTCAAATTTCTAAGTGCATAGTTGATTGTAGTAATGTCTCTCGTCGCGCTAAACAAATTATCCCAAATTAAATAAGATAATAACTTTTATACTTTACCAACCGCTATTCAAAAATGTGTCCTCACTCATCAAAATTGATACGCAGATTACCGGCCATCGTTCTTTCATACATCTTGTCTCTTCTTCCACGTATGGCCGAGTGATTATCAAACTCGCTCGGACGACCGGAGGATCCAAGGAGTGGTTGTCAAACCTAAACGCGCCTGCGAATGGCTGTAAAATACACCGATATCCAACCACAAATAGACTAACAAATCAAGATGCTGTTTCAACGTATTACTTTACTTGTTAAATGTATTTTAACATTATTTAATAAAGGTGTTTTATTATTCTCGCTCTTTGATGGAGGGATTTATTAACCAAACAATAAAATTATTAAAGGTGTCTTATTATTCTCGCACTTTTGATGAAGGGATTTATTAACCAAAAATAAAATTGTTACACTACCCCTTTCCTAAAAAAAAAAAAATTTTCTAACAAAGAAAAATCTTTAAGTATAACAAATACAAAATTTTTTTTTATATATACTAGCCTCTTCTACATTCCTAATTATCAATACAAATTCTTATAAATTTATTAAAACGAGGGGGACAAATATTTACAATTTTGAGTGTGTCGCTAACTACGTGTACCTAACGTCCATAGGGAGACAAAATCGGGGAGTCACAATCGGTGTATGTCAAAATTGGGAGGGGTCAAGTTAAAAAGTCAAACACTCCACGGGACAGAAAAATTAATCAAAATCCAAATTCAAAGTAACCCTTTAACTAGAGGTTCTTACTCCTACCAAGGCTAGTATTTACTAACTATAAACAACCATTTTACAAAGTATCTCAACTTCCACAAATAAAAAAAACTCCACTTCCTGAAGCTCAAGTAGCTCTATCTACAAAAAAAAGGAATGCTACAACATCAAAATAGCATAACTATTCAAAATATTATCACTATAAAGTGACAATCAAAAAGAAGACCCTACTAATAGGTCTAAATTCAAAATATTATTATCACAAGGTGATAATCAAAACAAAGGTAACCTGCTCATAAGGTTACTTACAAAATTCAAATTCAAATTATTATCATCACAAAGTGATAATCAAAACAAAGGTAACCTACTCATAAGGTTACTTACAAAATTCAAATTCAAATTATTATTATCACAAAGTGATAATCAAAACAAAGGTAACCTACTCATAAGGTTACTTACAAAATTCAAATTCAAAACTGAACCAGTTAGGGCTGTACTCTCCTACACCCTACTGATTATCCTATCACTAATTTTCAAACAACACATCTTATTAGTGATGGATCAAACGGTGAGGTTCACCATGCTAACCTTTGACTTTATCAAACAAAAAGATTTTGAACGGTCAAAAACAAGGGAAAGAATAAATCAGTATTCTCTCTACCTAAATATGTAGAAATCAGGACTAGCAACTTAAATAGCCCACCTACTTCTACATCCTAAAGATATCTTTCAAAGACATCTTCTAACCACATCTTCGAATAACGCGCGACTAAAATAACCAGTATGCACACTAATGCACACCTCAAAACTACTACAAAAATCCTTAACCACTTGCTTCAATTATCAAACAAAATTTTCAAAATTAGTGAAACGACACTAAATCAAAAATCGGAACAAAACAACGCAAACAACTACTGTTTTGCTTAACATCAAAGAGATGACTAGACTGTAACTAATCGTCAGGATCATCATTCTCATTTGGATACGATGCTTCAACGGGTTTCAAGTCCTTTACATGCCATTTTCCAGCTCTTGTTCCATCTTCATTCTCTAATTCATACACTAAATTGGAATGTTTTTTTCGAACTTTACTCAAAACGAACTTTGGAGCTAACTTAGCGGAGAATTTATCACCAGCACTCGAAAGTACCTTATTAGTTCTCCAAACACTTTCTCCGACTTGGAATGAAATGTCTCTTCTTCTAAGATTGTAGCGTTTACTCGAACGTTGAAGGTCTACTACTTGAAACAACATCTACATCCTCACCAGGTTTAAAATTATCACTATAAGCTTTTCCACTTAAGGGTACCTGACGACCAAAGACTAAAAAATTTGGAGAATAGTTGGTGGACTCGTGTTTTGCTGAATTAATTGCGTACTGAATTTTTGATATCTCACTATCCCACGTATCATGTTCTTCTACGTACGAACGAATTGCAGTACCAACTGTCTTATTGATTCTTTCCACAAAATTGCATTGAGGAGCATAAACAGCATTGTACCAAATCTTTTGGATTTCGTACCTTGCACACAAAGCTTTAAAAACACGTCCAATTAATTGTGGACCATTATCACAAATAACAAATTGTGGTACTCCGTAGACAAGAAATACCTTTTCCTCTAAAAACATCTCAATCAAATGTGCCGTGGCACTACGCAAAGGTTGTAAAATCGAATACTTCGAGAACCAGTCGCCAACAACTAAAAGCCATTTATGTCCGCGTTTGGAACGAGGGAACGGACCCATCAAATCTAAAGCAATGGTTTGGAACAGAAGTC